>CM032335.1:54465921-55065921 GCA_019022515.1 Quercus aquifolioides | reverse complement strand
CATCTGGAAATCTCTTTTTCACACATACGAAGCAATTTTTTGTTGTGTGTGGGTATTTTGTGTGGGTATTTTGGGCTTTCAATCAATCTTGTGTGTGTGCACCGGTGTAGAGACCATATAAATAACTCCAATCAATGGCTACCTACGTCTTCCTGATTCATTTACAGTTTCCTGTTTATATGGGTCGTGCTCATTTACAGTTTCCTGTGATCTCTGTGTTTCTGGGTTCATGAATTTTAGCTTGAAGTAGAGATATTTGGATGACAATGGTGAAAGATGATTTTTGTCCGTGTCTGTTGGCAAAGTGCATTCTTTGAAACTTACTCAAAAGTAGTAATTTTAATAATAAAGATGAGAATTTTGTTGTGTTTTATATGCTGCAATGATGACATTATAAATGTAATGTGATTGTTTTGTTTAAATACTTTGCATAGTGTGTGAAAATAAACTTGTAAAAATTCCATTCTCATTCCTAAATCTAACTGCTTAGGGAACCTAGGTGTGAGTGCCTATACTTTATCCTTATTTGTATAAGGTTCTAGTCACTGTTTTAACACCAAACAGGCAAACAATCATCAGACTCATTCAAGATCCAAAATTTTTATTACCCAACCTACGTAAACCCTTAAACATCAAAACCCTATTCAAGAACCTTAACTGAATGCTGAGTTTTAAAATTCCTGCATCGAAATTTGTATCAGATCCATTAAGGCTTCTGTCCTGTATCAGATTTATGAAATTAAAGTTGTCACAATTCTTGTTTTGTGTTAGAGTGAAGTTACAGCAGTCTGAAATCATGCATCACCTCTATCTCTATTGTTAGAAGAGGAAGTGTATAATTGTATATTCAATCCCTATTACGAAAAAAGTTATCTTTGCTTGTTATTGTCCTTTTGTTTTTTAATTAAGCCTTTCTGAACAGTTGTCATAGCTTTCATATAATTCACCTCTATGCATTATACGATTTCATATTTTGATGAAGCTGTACAAATTTGACTGCTCCTTTTGTGCTGAATGCATAATGTATGCACTGAATCCTAGTGCCTCAAATTTTTATTGATCTTGGCATCTTGGGTTTAAATAACTGTTGGTCATTTGTTAATAAATAAACTATTGAGATGATATGTCAATATAGCTTGAGATGAAATTTGTCATCAAGAGTTGTGTTATGTGACCAATAGATTGATACTTGGTAACAAAATATTTTAATTATGTTACGATGGTTAATTCAGCTGAGTCCACAATAGGATAGGTAACTGGCTGCCTAAAATGGCTTAGCTATTGCCTCAACTTTGAACTTAAACTTTGGGTAAGCATGTGTTCAACATCTAGAAGTCTTAAAACCTGATAAGAATCACCTACCTACGAAAATTTATTAATTCATTTTGTTGCTTAACAACCCTACTAGCCTCAATGCTGAGATAAAGAAAAGCCTTATATTTCTATTATATGTGTGCTGGCCCTTTATTTGACTTCATTATATACTATGTGGGAACAGCTTCATTATATACTATGTGCTAGTAGCCCATGGTTCATACAATAAAGTGTAATAAAATGAGATATTGAAAAAGATAATTCACAAAGACTTACTGTGTGTGAACAATTGGTTGTCTTTGAAATTATTACCATTTTTCATTTTATTGTCAAATGCAATTGGTTTTTTATAAGTCAGTTTTTTAAGAAGGATGTGCATATATATAGCTTGTAATTTCCATTTTTTTTTTATCTTGAGATGATCTACTTTACCTTGGTATCATGAATATGTCATCAAGGGTTTGTGTTCTGTGACCAATATATTGATACTTGTGTGAGTTGCCTTAAATCAAACCCCCCATCTCTTCCCTTCTTTTCTCTTCAATTGATTGATTTAAAGTGGGAGAGGCAGCAGTTTGGTACAGAGGCGAATGGCTTAAGGTTGAGTTTTGTGATTTGAACTAAAAATTCATTATATTGGTCATAGAATGTATAAGACCATCCCCATAGTTGCAGTTTAATAAAAGACAGTGAAGGAAGTCTTTAAAGTAGTTTATAACACTAAAATATGAAAGGTCATCCTTGTCTATCTGAATGTTTTGTTTCTTGATTCTTTTTTAATTTCTTTGATTCTTATTTTTATTTTAACTAGTCGGTAACCCTGACCAAAGGAGAGTTTTACTGAATACTACTTTTTCTCTCCTTTAAATTTTGTCCAAATATGAAATTGGATAATTATGATAGTTATTAATATGCATTTATTTGATAGTTGGGGGATAGGGGTTTTGAACTTTGGAATCTGAACTGTAAATTCTAGGAGGTCATCTTTCATTTATGGCAATACTTGATCGTTATATGGTCATCTTTCTTTTTTATGAGTTTTTACCCACAATTTGATTACTATATGATTATGCCGAACTGCATGATTTGCTATTGTAATTACATCTTGTCATAGAGTGAACCATGAATAATTGCTAACAATCTATTTGCTGCCATGTCAGATATGCAGGCACTGGATAAAGTGCAGCCTGGACCCGACGATGATAACCAGTTGAACCGGCAGCTGGATCATCGGTCAACTCCGTTTTGGAGGCACGCCGCCAACGAGGTATGTATTTCTATTATTAATACATCTCCGTTTTATAATTACTTCGTGTGTACTACCTAACACAGTGCTCGTTTGTGTGCAGGAGGTGCCTGGCATCGTAAAGGTTCGATGCCGCAAATGTGAACTGCCGCAAGGTGGGCTAGACCCACGTATCACGCAATACATAGATGCAGCAGGCTTCACTGGCTTGTTCAAGGTTCTCGATATGGAAATCGATCACGCCTTGATCACGGCCTTGGTCGAGCGGTGGTGTCCGGAGACGCACACGTTCCACTTACCCCATGGAGAAATGGGCATCACCTTGCAAGATATAGAGGTGATGTTCGGGATTCCGGTGGATGAGTTACCTGTCACTGGGAGGACAGACATGAACTGGAGTCGGTTGTGCCAAGAGTTGTTGGGCCATGAACCTCCGCCCTCGATACCCAACTCAAACAAGTCTACCTTTACTGGGGCAAGGATAAAATACAAGTGGCTTGATGCACAATTTGCCGCTCCCTCAGCTGCGGACGCCGGTGATGAAGTAGTGCAACAACATGCCCGCTACCACCTACTTGTTTGGTTGGGGGCCCTGTTGTTCATGGACAAGTCAACAGACCGGGTCTCACTCCTGCCTCTGCAGCTCCTCAACCCAATCAGCAATGCGAGACAATATAGCTGGGTAGTGCAGCGTTGGCCTGGCTCTACAGGCACCTTTGTAGAGCATCCATGAAGGATGCGATGTAGATTGGAGGAGCACTGGTGTTGGTGCAGCTGTGGGCCTATTCAAAGTTCCCACGAATATGCCCAATTGTGAGGCCAGCTTTACCGCCAGTGCACTCAGGGCCCCTTGCCATTAGGTACGTTCATCGAGTTCTCATTATTTAAGTGTAATAGTATATTATATATAATTTTTCTCTTTGATATAATTAAAAATATGCCAAACTAACAAAGAAACAAAACTTTGCTAATGCTTATATGGATTAAAAATATAAAGCATTGTTCTCAGTAATGACATTGTTCACAGTTCATCACACGAAAGTTCACTAACGACCTTTTGTCTAAACCCCATGTTTGCTAGGTGGAGCGGGCCAAAGAGCACCGCACAGCATGCCACACACGTCCTTGCTGCGTACCGGACATCATTGGCTACAATACGGGCAGAGCAGGTATTCGTATTCGGTTAACTTACGACCTCAATTCGCCACAATTTGAGGTTTTTATTTTTGTTTCCCTCAATTGAGTTGATCTTAGAATTTTGGTTCCTTGCTAGGTTGGTTGTGCTGGACCGAAATATCTAAACTTACTCGAGCATGAACAAATTTTATGACCATGGTCCAGTTATGCTGTACATTCTCAATTAGTTGGGCAGGAGACACACCTGCAATTACACTGCATATTAACAAGTCAACCCTCAAATTTTGGTTGTGATGCATGATTGAATTGTGCCCAACTTTCACATCTCAATTACATAGATGTTGCAATAAAATAGAGTTTGCTAATGCTACTCAGTAAATAAATAAACCTTGATGACAGAAAACTTTAATATCTTGTATATTGAGACTTTTGTAGTTTTAATACATTCATTACTCTCAGTTTCTTCCAAATTCTTTAGGAATTGAATCTTGAAATAAAAATCCAGAACATATAGTAAAATTAATTGGTTCTTTTTTACCGCTAGTTGGTTGCTATATGAGTTAAGTTCCAAAGGACATTTGCATACAGACTCATATTCAAATGCAATATGCCCCACCCCCACTAGACTTGGACTCAGATATCAAGTACCATCAGCTGAAACCCATATCCAGCTTACCAAATTTTAATTCATTATGCACACAAAAACAAAGAACAAGTGCAATTAATAGAGGTCCAGATAAGATTGATGTAATATTACCTTGATTTAATAGTGCAATTTATTTTATCTATTCAAGATTTAATTGGGGTTCAAGTATGAAGTCCAATGGAATTGAAAATTGAGTGGTTTAAAGGCCTAGTTATATTTGCCTAAGGGTCAAAAAAGAAATTTAATTTGGGTTTGTATTTGTATTTTAAAAGTTATGGTAAATTTCGTTGATGTTGACAAATTGTAGTTTTTGCAATTCTTGTGGATTAGGGATATTTTGGTAATTTAGTTAAGTGAAGGATTTTTTAGGAGATCCTAAGTATCTTAGGTTTTATTTTCTTACGAGTCCTAGTAAGTCTTTTATTAGTTATTACCTTATTAGGCTTTTAGTTTACTAGTTCACAGCCACTATTGGTCCTACTACCATTAGTACAATAATGAGTCCTTATATATATTTTTGTGCTCAAAGTACTTGAAAAATAGTTGGAGTTGACAAAAAATACTGAGTGGAAAGAATAAATTTTAACCTTTCACGTTTGAGCTTAAACACCCTAAGTTTCAGTTAGTTATGTATGGTGTCAATGAAACTCAGGAAAATATTAGTGTGTTAGTGTATGGTTAGAATGTCAATGAAACCCAATTAAAATATTAGTGTGTTTGGCTCTAACCTATTTCCTTATTGTATTTATTTATTTATTTATTTATTTATTTTTAAACTTTTGTGCTTTTTCTCTCAACCTTTTGGTAATAAACTAGATTTGAGTGTTTTGTATCTTGTATATCACATTTACAATTTCCTACTTTTGAGGTCTCCGCAATGGTTGGTTTTGCACACCTTCATCTTTGATATGTCTAGTTGCTATGAAAAGCTTGTATTGAGTGTTATATTTATATGCAACTTGTCTAATTTATATGCATTTTTCTAGTGTGTGTTTTTATGGGGAATAAGTCCATGTTGTCATAAACCTGCTTGTGTTTAGCTATTTCAAAACTGAAACTGCAGTGTAGTAGTAATCAAATAATTTGCTGATAAATACTCTTTACGTTCCATGATAAATGTCAACCATCCATCTTCACATAATCACTAAAATAACGATTCATTTATGCAGATTGTGTGGGAGCTGTACACGTTTGCATTGGGCTCCCTGCCTGCGTATTGCTCTGCTAGCCAGCATATTTGGAGGGCCGAGGTGTCACTGATATACTTTTGGATAGTGGAGGGGCATCATCTCGAGCGGGTCCTCCGTCAATTTGGAATGAAGCAACCGGTTCCAACGGTCGTGGATACGTCAATCGACCTTCACAAGATATCCTTCCAGGGTAAATTGGAGAAGGATTGGGTGGCAGAACATGATGCCCATATTCAGCAATGGGCCAATTGAGGGCAACTTGTTCGCGCTGCCCCTCTCCTGGACGGTGATATGACGTACCTTGCTGAGTACATGACATGGTACAATGGCAGCACAAGGAGGTACATAACAGTAGAGTCTGCATACTGGGAACTCATGGTGAGGCAACAATTCCTGAACCTTTGTTGAAACCATTGTTTGATTAAATATCTTCAGCATGTTTATCTGGTCATTAAAACTTCACAATAATTGTTGTCGTTAACTGAAAATGAGTTTTATCTTTCATTATATTTTAAAGTGAGAAACATACTATGATTTAAGTTCTTCACTAACTTAGTGAATGTGTAGTATCCAAATTCCAAACACCATCTTTCTTTATTTGAAAACCTTCGACTCCATTAACTTGGTGGAGGATAGTGATACCTGCTGCGTCTGAGTGAGGTGTGACACCTACAACCATTGCTGGTTGTGGGCATGGAGGATAGTATGTCATCCTCACAGACTGCATCCCATCTTCAAACAACTCCTCCATCTCTCCCATTTTCATCTCTAGGAGCTCTCCCAAATAACCAAAAAGTTGCATAGCAACTCTTTGTGACTCTAATAAGTAAGCCTCCAAAGTTTCTCTAGTGAAAACAGAAAATTAGTTTAGTGACCCAAAACTTAAGCTTAAAAAAACAAAGAAGGGGAAAGCTACAAATTTTACTAAAAACAAACTTATATAACAATAAATATAATTGATGCTACTTTAACAAAATTAAAAATAAATATAACTTTTTTTGTTGTGATTAACGATGTATTAGTTTGTAAAGCTTATGAAAAACAAAACTGTTAGGTTCTAAGGTCTTAGGATTTTATGTATTTAGAACTCTAATTTGTAATGTTGGCAAACCATGATCAAAACATTGTATTTAGTCTTGTTTAGGCTTGCTCAAAGTTGGTTTATTATTGTACAGTTGGAATCGAGTGGCTGCAGAATTACTTGGGACTTTTGGCCTGGCTCGATCGATCGAAGAATAGACTCGATCGATCGAAAATCGCACAGGTTGATTATTCTGCAGAATTTTCAACTCAGCCCTACTTCATTAAACGTTTAGGGTTTTATGTTTTTACCCTAGGTATATAAACAAAACCCTAGCCACGTTTTTGTAGGTTGTCCAGATTGTATTGTTGCTCATATTTGCTGTTTGTGTGAATCTCTTGTGAGATCTTTGAGGAGCTTTCCTTCACATAAACTTAGGGTTGTCAATATCTTGATGATCAACATAGTTGCAACCATTGGAACTTAAAAGAAAAGCAAGCGGGGAGCTTGTAGCTGATTGAAGAATTCAAGAAAGAAGTAGTCCGTGGATTCGGAGCCTGCGCGTGGTCGTGTCAGGAAGTTCGTACTGGTGGGTAGCATTAGGAAGTCGAGCGGGGAGCTTGTAGTCCTTTTGTAAGAACTTCAATTCTTTCATAGTGAATTCTGTTATGCCTTGAGGATCGGTGGGTCAAATCCTCCCCAGGTTTTTACCGTGTGGTTTCCTGGGTGATCATATCTTGTGTTCATTTATTTTCCGCTGCATTATTATTCTTGATATGATTGTTGAATTGCTTTAACCTAGAATTTCATAATTTGACTAAGTAACAACTTGGCTAATTAATCTAGGCTACGTAATTTGGTTGTTTAAGGGGTCTAAATAACCCATCAAAAACAAATGATAAATGTGAGAGAGAGAGAGAGAGAGAGAGGGAACCTCAAAGATGAAGGGAGCTTTGGAAAGAGATAAGGCTTTCATCTATGAAGAGGGTTTATTATCATATACATCCTGTCACCCCAGTCAAGCCTTTGGTTATCGGATCGGACCACGGTTCCATATCCTTGAACATCACCCGGCCTTATCTTGTACTTCATTTTTTCTTCCAAAGGAAGCTTGAAGAATCCTTCAATCTCATCATGCAGCTTCTCCAAGAGTGAAGAACTAACTCCATGATTTACCAACTGCGCAACAACAATATGACAACTATTAGGTTGTTTACTTGAGAAGAAAGTGATAATATCTTTTCCAATGCATGCAGCCAAGAAAATTTACAAAGACACATGAATTTCACAAAAAGTGAAATGTAAGCCCAAACTATCATGTTTGTTAATGAATTGAAAACTAATTAAAAATAATAGTTTAGAAAAAAACCTGAAAGAGACCCCATTATTTGCAACATTCATGCAACTTCCTTTTTTCCAAGTCTTTGGTTTCTAGGGAAACAAGTTGTTTCATGTCGATTGTGGGGATTGGTATAGGGGTTTCTAGACTTGGAGGGTCTTGACCAACGTGAACATAGCATTCTGGGACTGTGATTTTGGGGTCTTTGGCGAGCTCTTCCTCGATGTTCAGGACTAAATGAGAAGAACTAGGTAGAAACACTGGTTGTGAAGATGCCATTGCTTAATTTGCCGATCCAAGTGCACCTACTATTATCATGGTGTGATGTGTACTTATATAGCCAGATAATTTTTGCAACAACGTGTGTCAAAATAAACTCTAGCTAGTACTAGCTTTTACAAGGTTATTGAAGAAATATACTAGTGGGAAAACTCATAAAGAAATGGAAGAGATGGAAGAGAAGTCAACCTAGAATGGACCAGAAAAGTGAAAGAGAAAAGGCTAAGGACTTTTTATTTTTTGGGTTAAAAAAGGCAGCATGGGATACCTGTCAGAGAGAGAATTGTGGGTAAAGTCCGAAAGTCAATAATTATACCCTCATTAATATAATTTTTTGCTTTCAAAAAATAAGAGATTTTGAGATTTGAACCAAAGTTCTTTAATGGATAGTTCGGATGAAGGGAGAGTAGAGTAAAGTTATTTGGCTAACTTTACTTTAATCCTCTTTACTCTCCTTCCATTTAAACTGACCACAATAGAAAGATTTGAACTATAACATCGACAAGACTCTGGTTTCATTAATATAATATTTTCTCTCTCTTTTACTATTTATCATAATAAAGGAATTATCCAAAAATAAAAGTAGATTGATAGAAGTTTTATTTGTCTTGTCTTGTAAAAGGTAACTAATTAGTTGATAAAATCTCTTTATTGTTGTACTCAATGACTAAGAGAAGGGAGATTAGGAAGAAGAGTAGCATTCATTAGGTGAATGCTATTTGCTATTTTCCTAACTCAATGGACCAGCAAGAGTCATTGTAACACGACACATACAATGACTCTTTGTAAATCTAGGAGCAGGAGTACCCACCCTATGGATTGAACATGTTTAGATCAAAATTTTTTCATGTTTGATTTCTTGGAAAAAAAAATTGGGCTGTTCCAGCCCAGAGAGAGGATGGATTTGGGGCTAAAATTAAATGCACTTTGATCTTTCATGGCCTTGGGTTGAGCCCATATAGAAATCATGCACATGCTTAGGCCCAAGCCCATGTCCCACCCAAGTCCAAGTCTTTCTTATCTGTAGGTTGACCAACACTTCAATAAAATAGTATATGCTATACTTAATTAATACAACTATCACCTAGCTTTGTTGGAAGGAGGAGGTATATCATCTGAGGTCCACCATCCCATATAAGAGGGATGACTCATGTATCAAATAAATGGTATATTTTTTCCATTAAAATAGATTAGATGTTCTAATTAAAGAAACAGAAATTTACATGACACATGAATACTATTCCAAATGAAATACATGAGCAACATGAAATATAAGTCCTGGTATTGTCCTAAAATATAAGTGTAGGAAATTAATCCTCTAAATATACCTTTGAGATGAGATAAGGTCTTCTTCACTTTCTTTTCACACCCATAAGAATACAGAGGCACCATCATCTCCACATATTGTGCTTCCACATTCATGCAAGTTGGTACAATTTGCATGTCAGCCATTATTCAAAACTCCCAAGTTACCATGCAAATACTTGCTATTGTTCTTGATAATATTGTGCAGTTGCTTCTCAACTATAAGTTGGCATCGTTATATATATATCAGATAAAGGTCTAACATAATCCTAGATTCCCTAGAAAAGAAAGATAGTACCCCCTTTTTTTACTTTTCCTTGATTTCCTATACATTTTCCTTGGTCATGTTGCTTATGCTTTAACATCCTTGGCCGTTTGAGGTGGTTGAAGAGGATTGTGTCCTATTTAAAAGAGAGTACTTTGATTAGAGAAATTCCTTTATTGAATGGATATGTGGCCTATTGAGTTGGATGAGTGCAAAGCTATGTCAGCATCTTTATCTGGTTAACCAAAAGTGCATTGTATTCTATACTTATCATAGGAGTTTACATAGTCTTATATGTTGGCTCCCACATGGGTTGTTTTCCTTACCAAAGAAGATTGGTTCATGTGAATATTGTGATGTTGAAACTTTGGAAACTTAAAGATTAATAGATTCATTAAAATAATTTGAAGTTCTTTTTCTTTATGAAGAGAGAGAGAGAGAGAGATTACAGCTTATAAGACTATGATTATGTTCCCATCGATTATAAATGTGAAGTTGTTATTATGAGGAAGTACTCAAAGCATCATCATTTTATGCACTCTCATTGATTAGACCACCATGCACATGCATGCATTCTTTCCTTAGATTTGCAATCAGGCCAATGCACCCTTAATCTTATCTTATCTCTAAATTTTATGGTCATTTTTTAATTGATACTTGCTAACAATATATTGATACTTGATATTTGTGTAATATTTGCCTTGCGTTATATTAAAAAGTTGTAAGGATTCATCCTTGCTTGGGATTTGAGGAAGACATTGGAAAGAACTTGGAATTACTTGACTGTTGAGAAAGCATATGAATTGTGCAAGCTAATTACATTTTAAGTTTAAAGTTATTTCAGTTTGGACCGTTTAAAACCCTTCAACTTTCATTATGTTGTAACCAAAATTACTTATAAGTTCATAAAAAGATAATTTCACATGACCCCCTATTATAGTTTTGCATCATACCTGCGTTCCTCATTTTATGACGCCCTTGTTTTATAGGTTCGGACCATGCTTCGGTCTCTACAGAGATGCAACCGAGGGTCCGACATGTACAATGACCTTAAGTTTACACTAGAGGTTGTGGATGAGCTGGGCCGACTTAAATTGGCGGATGCGCTCGCGAAAGCAACCGACATTCATACACAGGTCCCGGGTTGCAGCGGGCAAAATGGTGGGTCTCGAGGGGGTCGACGCCGTGGAGGTGGTCGAGCTGGTCCGAAACGTGCGACTGAGCCGGAACCCATCTACAAGGAAGGGGATGAGTCTGCCGCAGAAGAATCATGGCTTCAGGATGATTGGGTATTCTCTGACGATGGCGCCAGGCCATCCCACCCCGCCGATGATGCTGCTGGGCCATCTCGTACTATGTCCTGTGGTGCTAGCCAGGAGTACGAGGCCCCCCGTATGTTGCCCCCAGTGTTCAGTGGATCTGCCCATGATGGTGGATGCATATTTGTCCCCACACCAGGCATGCCCACCCCACCTCTAGTGCATGTGGAGCCCACCATAGGACCTTCACCTCCAACCCCCCACGAAGAGGCTGTATAAATTGATCAGATACCGGGTGAGGACATTCAGCCAGTGGAGGGTTTGCGGAGATCGTGACGCCCTCCTGCGCACGCGCCCGATTGCGGGACCGGGGACAGTATCTTCTTCCTCTACATTGCCCATCGTATTTAGCTAATTGTACTATGAATTTTATTGAATATGTTCATTTAATTAAGCTGTTATGTCTGATGAAATAGGTAAGATGAGACCTGTGAGGGCATATGGGCGGAAATGAAAAGGCCATTGAGCCCGTAGTAATCGAGTTTTTAGACTTCCTGTCTATAGGTGACTGGAATAAGCATGCAAAGTGTGTGGAAAATGAAATCCAGAAACACAGAAGGTAGCAGAGTATTTGTGGATATTGCAGCTTCAGGAAAATATATCCCTATTGCACTATCTGAGTGCAAAAATTCTACGAATAAAGTAAAAGAATAAATGGTTTGAGGAAAGTAAAGTACAATATTAGTTTAGTACTTGTAATTTGTGATTGACTGCTTAGTAGACTGCTTACTTTGTGATGGACTGGTTAGTAAAGTACAATATTAGTTTTTGGACTGCTTACTGTATTTTGTGATGGACTGCAAAAAAACTTAGAAGAAAGAGAAAGACCAACTAGGCATAATATTAGTTTAGTACTTCTATTTTGTGATGGACTGCTTGAAGTTGAAGATGCTGTTTTGAGTTACAAGAATAGCTTTTGGTTATGTTCTTACTTGTTGTAATAAAAGTAATAAAATAAACAGCAATGAAAAAAAGGATGTGCTGGATTGGAAAAGTGGGTCCCGAATTTGACCCAAAAATTATTTCCCCCTTGTCTTTTCTTTCTTAGCTGTTTGTCTTTCTATTATGTTTCAAGGGTTGTTAAGCTAGATCTGTTTATATGCCGTACAAGTGAGAACACCTCATGAGAAGGGTTTTTTGGTGTTTGGTGTGCCAAATGCCAAATATTTGGCATTTGGCACACCTGATGAGAATGCTCTTAGCTGGTATTATCAGCAAGATTTTGCAGTGTTCTATGCTACATGTATAATTCTAATTATGTGTATGGCAGGGCTATATAAGTATTTCTTACATGTTCTTTCTTTGTTGTTTTGCTATGATACAATTCGTATGCTTTTTAGGATAATGAACCATTGATGAGAGCACTCTCAAAGCTTATTTCCCTTCACAAGCCAGATCTGGTCTTGTTTGTTGGAGAGGCACTGGTTGGAAATGATGCAGTTGATCAGCTTTCCAAGTTCGATCAGGTTTGATTTTTTTATCCAGCATTGCATAAATTGTTTTCCGGCTCTTTTTAAAACATTATCCGTTCAATCATTATTTTATCAGAAGTAAGTTATCTGAACTATGCTTCTTGTTGTGCCTGTAGAAAGTAGCCGACCTTTCATCTTCACCTAGTGCCAGGTTGATAGATGGGATCTTGCTCACAAAGTTTGATACAATTGATGATAAGGTAGTCACTCTTCAAACTGCAAGGAGTATTGAGATTTTCTCTTGCTTTATACTTTTATCCTGTTCATGGTCTACAATTTTTGATTGATGTTATTGTGTGTAACTGTTCATGTTATAGGTTGGAGCTGCACTTTCAATGGTTTACATATCTGGGGCACCAGTCATGTTTGTTGGCTGTGGGCAGTCATATACACACCTCAAGAAACTCAATGTCAAATCAATTGTCAAGACCCCCCTTAAATGATAATGTGTTCTAGTTTCATCCTTCATTGCTTACTGTGTGTCTGTCAGTTATGGACATTTATGTTGCTGCTGAACTTGTGTGTAATCCCATGTGGCTATGCTAGTAGTTTCACTGGCAGGTTTTCCAACAAGCTACCTTGGAAAGAAACACTTTCTTTTCGCTATTCAGCTCAAACTAACTCATCCGATATTGTCCAAGACTATTTATCCAACACAATGGGTGAAGATTTCAAGCCGTTTGGGTACATACAAATGCTACCTTTTTTGTTATTAGTTTTCAATTTCCATGTCATATTTCATTTTTTTGTTCATGCAGTTTGTACTAATTCCATTCTTTTTTGGTTGTTGTTGCTGTCATCAGGAGGGTTTACCAGGACTATTGCGAGGCCATGAGCACTCTTTCTCTTGGGATCATGGCGTAAGCCGAGCTCATTATAGGGAATATTTTGAAGATAACGATTCGATAATGAGGCTCACCTACTATCCACCATGTCAAAAACCTGACCTTACTTTAGGTACAGGGCCTCATTGTGATCCAACTTCTTTAACCATCCTTCACCAAGACCAAGTTGGTGGACTCCAAGTGTTTGTAGACGACGAATGGCGATCAATTAGCCCAAATTTCAATGCTTTTGTTGTTAACATTGGAGACATCTTCATGGTATGTTATTCTAGCTATTATTTTTGCAGTAGTTCATATATAACATGAATTTGAAATCTGGAAATTTGGATTAATTGTACTTGTAGAAGCTTAATTAATTCATGGGGTTTGGTGTTTTTTTAGGCACTTTCAAATGGAAGATACAAGAGTTGCTTGCATAGGGCAGTGGTGAACAGCAAAACACCAAGGAAATCTCTAGCTTTCTTTTTGTGTCAAAAAAATGATAAGGTGGTAAGGCCACCAAGTGAATTGGTGGACACTATGTGTCCACGGGTATATCCGGATTTCACATGAGCTGCATTAATTTAACAGCTAATTTTTGTAAGTTTCTTTGATAATATAGAAGGTTGTCAAATATCAATAGCAATTACCTGTTAGGCTTTTTTTTTTTACCTCTATGTAAAATTGCATTGTCAAATAATAGGGTCTTTAGTGTTGCAAACAACAACATATATTTGGGAAAGTGATGTTTGTAGCATGTTAGTTGGGTTGTTGAGGACCTACCTAGTTACTAGGTGGTTAGGGAGGCAAAATTAATAAATAAGAAAAAGAAATCATCTCTATAATCATTTCAAACCCGACCCAAATTCCATTCATTACAAACCGGCTTTCTTTCCTTTGTGATTTTGCACACTTGCTTTTGTTGACCCTTTTGTTTAGTTCATTACAATTTTAAGGGAAGGAAAAAAAAAAAAAAAAAAAAAAAAAAAAATCTTTTAGAGCTACTAAAAAAAAAGGTATAGAATCAAAGGCAATATAAATTTCCCTCTTGGAATGTTTTATTACGCTCGGAATATTAAATTACTATATGTAACTACACTCAAGTGTGAGACCATTATATTGAACCCGAAATATAAATTGGAAAATTAACATCGATTTTTCATTAATGTAAAATTTTATCAAAAATGTTTGTACGAAATACCATCTTAAATAGATAAATAAAATTAAATCCATCTACTAGTACAAAAACCCAAAATACCATTCAAATTATTTTACATTACATAGATTAATAAAAAAAATTGGGGGGAGGGGGTGGTTTGTGATAAATATGATATTCTGTTCAATTTTTTCGTTAAATCTTAATCGTGTTAATGCTTTGATGCACGTGCTTTTTCCACATCACCTATACTATATGCTAGGACTACATTCTGAATAATGCTAGGATCATAAATAATTACATAACTTTTACTACAACTCGTTATACGTGGCTAGTTGTGAGTGGTGAAGGAGTTATGGGTCTATAACTCATCATGTAATGAGTTTGTGGCAAAAGCTATGTGATTGTTTGTGCTCCTAGCATTGCGCATACCATGTCTTAAAAAATAGCTAGGGTAAAGGACAAAAATCGTCCTTCAGGAGTTTAAGTTCCACCACTGCTATGTTCCAGCTACTGCTGTACAAATGGTTCATATTAGTGATGAAATCCTCATTGACATACTATCAGAATTAATCAGGAGTTGAAATTTGGAAGAGATGTGAAATGAATTGCATCCTTTGTCTTTTTATTTTGATCTTGGTGGCTACATATTGTATAATATATTTGAGTAATCAAATTAATAATTATTCTTTTTTTTCTTATTATTTCTTCCTTCTCTCCGGTGAAGTTACAATTTTAAGAAAACATTTGAAGAATATAAGTTGTTTTGTAAGGAATACATTTAAAGATATAACGTAACAAATAGGGAAAATAAAAAATTCCCGCTTATAGGCGGAATAGTTCTCATACGACCAAAGCTGACTGAATAGGATAAAATGGAACGAATAGAACATACTGGACCGAATAAGACCAAACTAGACAGAATGGACCAAATAAGGCCAAAGTAGTGCTTAAACCAAAATATAAGGTTATTTCCCTTATATACACATTTACCAGTCAAGCAGCTGGAAAACGATGATACTTCTATTTAAACCTTTTGCAACAAGCGAAACTAGTTACTTTGCATATATACATATCTGACTGAATACCACAACAAGAAATCATACTTTCACGCTCATTTGCCTGTACCTTGTCTCGTAGGTGCATTAACTTCATCATCCCCCACAACATGGGCCACCACTTCATTCAACATGTTCGCACTCAAGGTTGCAATCCTCCTTGCGTGGTCACGCTCCTCAATGGCAACTTCCAATTGATACCTTAACATTGTGTTTCTAATGTCTCCACAGCAGTAGTTGGTTCCTTCGCTTGGAGAAGTGCCTGATGGAGTTGAGGTTGACATGTTCGGAGTTGCCCACGATGCGGACGCACCACCCTGCACGTCCATACCATTACAATGCAAATACTCCATGTATGTAGCTTCTGCTTCCCTTTGATCTTTATATGATTTGTGATTAGCGTTTAGGAACTTATGAACTTGTCTGCTCACAGTTAGCCAACTGTCGTATATGCTTGGAATACGACCATTAAACACAACATAGGTACGTCCCATCTTCCTCGACAAACACGCAATTGTGGGAAGTTATTGCACCAGAATGGTGGATGCATACCATTCTGGTGTTCAAGTCTGGGTTCTTATAGAAAAAATGGCCACAGAACTCGATTATCAAGAAGACGAGTTAACAAATAACTCGACTTTCTTGAAATCGAGTTACAATTAACTCGCTTTATTAATTATCGAGTTACTGGATTGCCATCCCATCAATAGATTCTATAACAGTAACTCGATTACTTATATGACGAGTTTTACTATAACTCGATTATCTAGATATCGAGTTACATTGACCCCCTCATTATCAGAACCCATGCACGTGTCTGGCAATACGTGTGCTTTAAATCACATTACAGGGTGGGTTCTGAAAAAAGCAAGCCTACGAGCTGAACAAGTTTCAAGTGAGCATCTTCTTCCTCCCTATTGGATCCTCACCAAGTGTGACAAATTATTGTTGTGGTCCCCTCGTCATTGTTGTGGCACATCTCTCCTCAAAAGGTATATCTACACTTTTGAAAAAACTGTGATTACACTTGGATTCTAGTGTTGGTATAAATGTAATTACCTTCAGAATCATGTATGTGTCACTGTGTATATATATATATATGTGTGTGTGTGGATGGATATACACACACACATGTTGCTATATATATCTATATATATATATGTATCATGTATGTGTAGATATATCTATATATAAACATATAGGTATTGTTGTTGTATATAATGTGTGCCATATTAAACCATTTATTTTTGGTTGGATTTTGTTTGAAATTGCAAAACCTGTCAATACTTAATCAATTCATAATGAAAATTTCCCAAAAAATGAACTATACCACATTACCAAAATCAATAACACATAAAATTCGTTCAGTAACATGTGTGTGTGTGTGTGTGTGTGACACTGTATACACACACACACACACATATATATATATAGTAATGTATGTATAGATACCTGGGAATATATATTTAAACAAACATTGTATGGCCACCCTATGATGATGATATATGCATTCATCGATAGGTATCAACAATGATGTAATGTGTGCAATAATTGGTTTAAATTGTATGGCTCTTTTAGTTCTAAAAGGCTTTAGTGTGTGGGTTCTGAAAAAAGAAAGCCTACGAGGTGAACAAGTTTTGCTGACCGTATTGGAATCAATGATTGCACTGAATACTTAGGATATGATTATAGTGCGTATGTAAAAGTTATATTGTCCGTTCACGTGCATACAGATTAATTACTGTTGCATTAACATAACCCCCTATCTTCTGCATGATAACCACAATTATATGTCCTTATCCAGGTCTGCCATGGGTCGTCATTGCTTCTACGTTTACTATGATGGGGAGCAGTATTTCCATGACTTGCATGGGCTGTCCTATGGAGGCGAGTCAGTGAAGAAGAAGTTCATTCAGTTGAAATGCAAAACACACTTGAGAAAAATGCACCGGAAGATAATGGAAGCTCTAGGGTTGGACAAGGAGTCACATAAGATATCCATCGTGTACCATGCCCCCCAGCTACTTGTGAATACTCAGGTTGTTTACAACTCAAATCCATTGTGTGGCGACGCCGAGGTTGACATGATGTGGGTAGTGATTAAGCGGACCCTCCAGTTCATAGCGTCTGACTTGTATGTAACTATTGAGGCTATTGGGTTCCATGATGGTGCAAATTCGCAACATGCCAGTGGGGTGGAAGAGCCACGCTCAGGATATCTTCACGTGCAACCTTCCTTTGCCGTTGCCATGCCATTGCCCTACAATACTGAACCATGCAGTGCAGTTGACCATTTGGAGAACACCGAACTGTTGGGTGCCACCCAGACACATGACGTGGGAGGGTCTATTCATGCATATGAACATGTCCAAGCCTATATGGACAGGGAAATTGATATTGATGCCAACCGAGATGTGTACGAAGAGTTCATTGATACTGATGGACTGGTGGACAAAGCAGAGGTCTTAGATGGAACACAGCTCAAAGACAATGAGGAGGATTGCCCTATTACAGCTATCCCGGGATGGTTCACATCAAACACATGGGACAATATTAATGACCTATCACCTGCATTGGGTCCAAAAGAGCTTACAAGTTGGCACAAAGGTGACCAGTCGGTGAAGGGGATGCTATTCAAGAATAAAGCCTCCGTTCAGTATGTGCTGACCCTTTACTTTGTGGAGCATAATAAGCAATACAAGGTCATCAAGTCTAACACCAATAGGCTAGTTGTGCGGTGCACACATGACGCATGTCCATGGTCAATTCGGGCTATTTTCAGCAAAAAGCACAGGTTGTGGCTAATCAGTAAATCTACGAGTCCCCACAGTTGCACATCCCTCAAGGTAGTGACCGATGGATGGATGATGGATTCAAGGTTCATTTTTATTACACTTGAGCAATATGTACGGGAGGACATAACCCGATCCATAAAGGACTTGCGTAGTATGTTGTATGCGAAGCACGGGCATGATGTAACTATGTATAAGGTTTGGGAAGCCAAACAGAAGGCAGTTGTGCGTATTTACGGGGATTTTGATGAGTCGTACGCGAAATTGCCACGGTTTCTAGCGGCATTGGATGATACAGATCCGGAAATTGTAACTTTGCTAAATTGTGATCCCCGTGTCCCGGGGACTTGTATAATCAACTCCACGTTTTGGGCGTTTGGTCCGTGTATTAGAGGGTTCAAGCATTGCAGGCCAGTGATAAGCATAGATGCAACGCACATCTATGGCAAGTACAAAGGGAAGTTGTTGATAGCAATGGCAACAGATGGTAACAATGAGGTTTTTCCACTTGCGTTTGCCATTGTTGAAAGTGAGAACACGAAGACATGGGGATGGTTCTTGGCATGCCTGCTAAGCAGAGTTACGGATCGGACCAATATGTGTATAATCTCCGATAGGCACCGTGGGATACAATCATGCTTTGATGACACCACTAGGGGCTATTTGCAAGCACCGTTAGCCCATCACCGGTATTGCATCCGTCATTTAGTAAGCAATGTTAACACTAACTTCAATAGCGTGGTGTTGAAGAACTTGGTATGGAAGGCAACAATTGCAAATCAAGTTAGGAAGTTTGAAAACACCATGGATTGCATCAAGAATGTCAATCCAGATGCGTAAGACTATCTGAACGATGTAGGTTTCGAAAAGTGGACACTTGCACATGACCATGGGCACTGATATGGGGCAATGACAACAAACCTGTCAGAGTGCTTTAATGGGGTGCTTAAGGGCGCACGTTGCTTGCCCATTATTGCAATGGTGAAGTTCACATTTTACAAAGTGAACTCATACTTTGATGACCGCCGAAACAAAACCCTAGAGCAGTTGGAAGAGGGGCAAGAGTGGTGCAAATATGCCTACGACAAGTTCGAGGCAAATCAAGAGAAGGCGAAGCGCCATATGGTTAGAAGGATGAGTGCGCAACATCGCTTATATACAGTGGAGACACAGTCTTCACTATTGAACACTGGTGGGGGAGCTCACACTTATAGGGTTTCCCTCATGGACAGGACATGCACGTGCGGGAAATGGGAAGTAAACAAGATCCCCTGTTCACACTTGATAGCAGTTTGTGCCAAGTACAACCACGATGCCACGGAGTTTATGGATCGTTTCTACAGCATGGCCGAACGGTATCAGAGCTACGAGCCGATATTCCAACCGTTGAAAGATAGGTTAGAATGGCCGAAGCCGGCAGAAAGGAGAAAAGTGATGTCGAACCCGTGGTTGATTCGAGAGAAAGGGCGCCCTAAGTCGACAAGAATCCGCAATGAGATGGATGACGAGGATAGGGAGTTGCCAACCTCGTTGTGGATTGAGAACAGACCAAAGTCGAAGTGTGGGTTGTGTCGCCAAGAGGGTCATAACCGTCGTAGATGTCCGACTCGAAACGTGGAATCAACAAGCCGCGGTGGTACATAGCAAGTAACAATTACAAGTCCTAGTAAGGAGGGGGGATATTTTATAAGTTATTCTTATTTAGTGTTGTCAATTATTCTTACAAGTCATAAGTTATTCTTACAAGTCCTGCTAGTAATGTGTACATTGTAACCATGATAGTATGGTTTTCAAATATGAGTACAACATGCGGTATTGATGTATTTTTTGTTGTACTTGTGCAGATATGGGATTTGTGGCAAAGAGGCAGTTGGTGTGGCACTAGTTCAACTCAAATTTCTTCTTGTAAACTATATATGACAAAACAACATTTATATGTAAATGGTTGTACTTACATTGTCAACAACTTGGTTCAATGGTTTTATGATAGATAATGGCTCCTTATTTCCATTGTAGATTGTATGGATGATTTTCACTTCATGTGATTGTTTAATGAAGTGATTTGGTTATGGATGTGGTTGGAATTGTATGGATGATTTGATTATGAAAGTAGTTGGAACAATATGGATGAGTTGTTGATCAATGTGGTTGTGTACAGGTCCACCTTTATTATGACAAAAGTGGATGCAAATGAGTATGGCTGTGAACAGTACTGGATGACTTGCACGTAACTCGATTATTAAATAGCCGGGTTACGTGGAATATCCTTCTGGGCAATTGGATTCCACTTGGACTGCATATGGACCAGTCCAAATATATGGGCTGGTTGTGGAAGGCCAGCGCACATAACTCGATTACTGAAAAATCGAGTAATAACTAAATAACCCGATTTTACAATGATCGAGTTACTTGCAAGCCCCGCTGCACGTAACTCGATTATTAAATAGCCGGGTTACGTGGAAGATTCTTCTGGACAGTTGGATTCCACTTGGACTGCATATGGATCAGTCTAAGTGGACCTATATTAAATGGACCAAACTTGACTGAATGGACCGAAGTGGTAACAATTGGATCGAAATGGATCTAATTGGACCAAATAAAGAAAATTGGACCGAAGTGGTTTGAAGGGACTAAAAGGACTTGTTTGTGTTACGCTGCACTTAACTCGATTCTGGGATAATCGAGTTACGTGGAAGATTCTTCTGGACAGTTGGATTCCACTTGGACTGCATATGGATCAGTCCAAATATATATGGGCTGGGTGTGGAAGCCCAGTGTACATAACTCGATTACTGTAAAATCGAGTAATAATTGAATAACCCGATTTCACTATAATCGAGTTACTTGCAAGCCCCGCTGCACGTAACTCGATTATTAAATAGCCGGGTTACGTGGAAGATTCTTCTGGACAGTTGGATTCCACTTGGACTGCATATGGATCAGTCCAAGTGGACCCATATCAAATGGACCAAACTTGACTGAATGGACCGAAGTGGTAAAAATTGGATCGAAATGGATCTAATTGGACCAAATAAAGAAAATTGGACCGAAGTGGTTTGAAGGGACTAAAAGGACTTGTTTGTGTTACGCTGCACTTAACTCGATTCTGGAATAATCGAGTTACGTGGAAGATTCTTCTGGACAGTTGGATTCCACTTGGACTGCATATGGATCAGTCCAAATATATATGGGCTGGGTGTGGAAGCCCAGTGTACATAACTCGATTACTGTAAAATCGAGTAATAATTGAATAACCCGATTTCACTATAATCGAGTTACTTGCAAGCCCCGCTGCACGTAACTCGATTATTAAATAGCCGGGTTACGTGGAAGATTCTTCTGGACAGTTGGATTCCACTTGGACTGCATATGGATCAGTCCAAGTGGACCCATATCAAATGGACCAAACTTGACTGAATGGACCGAAGTGGTAAAAATTGGATCGAAATGGATCTAATTGGACCAAATAAAGAAAATTGGACCGAAGTGGTTTGAAGGGACTAAAAGGACTTGTTTGTGTTACGCTGCACGTAACTCGATTCTGGGATAATCGAGTTACGTGGAAGATTCTTCTGGACAGTTGGATTCCACTTGGATTGCATCGGGATCAGTCCAAATATCTGGGCTCGGAGTGGCAGCCCAGTGCATATAACTCGACTAAATAGTTATCGAGTACCGTTACAAATAACTCGATATCTAAAGAGTCGAGTTCTGTGCAAGCCAATACCCACATCATGGATTCCTTTCAGTTACAGTGCACACAACATGGATTCGTTACAGTTACACTGAACTTAACTCGATTTATTAGTAATCGAGTTATGTGGAATATGAACCACCATCGTGGACACTCTGTTTTAGTACTCGCCAGTGCACAGTCTCTCAACAACAGTTACGAATCTCAGCGAAGAAACAGTTTGGAGAACACCAGTACGATGACTTCTCAATGGCGGAGAGACAATGTGGATGATCCTGCTGATCTTCCCACACACTTTTTCAAGATTATTATGCCTCAAACACTTCAAGACGGAAAGCTTGTAAGTAAACTTCATTTCATTGCCGAGTTTGATTCTTGAAAATCATATGGGAATTAACGGCATCAGCTTTATGTTTTTTAGTTGTGATTATTGAACAAATGTACATTTGTTGATGACCAAATTCAAGAAAAATATGTGATAATGTTAATCCATGTTACATGTATAAAATCAATGATTATGTAATGCGGTGCACAGATGGGAACAAAATATCCCATCAGTGTTTATTTTATTTTCTGAATTACATGTTTCTGCCACATGAACTGGTTATGTGGATGATTTTGTTTCATCCAACAAGTATTATTGTAAAATATTGTGAGAAAAATTACTTTTCCTGTAATGGTACTGATACTGACTGCACAACTCAAATTTCACTTGATTGATTGCATGTGTTTATTTACAAAGCTTGCATTTATGTTGATGTTCGTCTTTTTACAGTGGATTCCAAAGAAGTTTATAAGCGAATATGGCGGTCATCTGTCAGATATGGCCTTGCTTACGATTCCAAATGGTACAAAATGGAAAGTGAAGTTGACAAAGTCTGATGGAGAGGTTTGTTTTGGAAATGGCTGGTGTGAATTTGTAAGCTCTCATGTTCTAGCCCTGGGGCACTTGCTAGTGTTCAGATATGAAGGAAATTCAGAATTTTTTGTACTCATATTTGACGCCACTGCAACAAAAATAAAGTATCCTGCAGCTGAACTCCAAGATCGTACAGGGGAGAAACCACCAGTACCTCTACCTCATAAGAGGGCAAAAACCAATCCATCAAGTTCTAAGGGGTCAAGGTTAGAGAAATCGAAAATGCCATTTGGGGTATCTTTGACTAGGGGAGAGAGTTCAGGTATGAATCTTACACTTCTGTAAGGAACTGGTTGATTTTGTAAGCCTATTCACTATAAATTTCATGTGCATGACTTCATATTTCCATGTCATTTCAGGATCAGCTCATGGGGTTGCTGGTGTAGCTGAAACTCTTGTGAGAGCGAATGCTTTCAAATCAGAAAATCCCCTTTTCACGGTTACCATTCATCCATCATACATTAATGGCAAGGATCGTGCGGTAAGCTTTCCCAGCTGAACATATTGTTGGGTTTTAGAAATGCAACTCCCATTAACTTTGATTTTCCATAGATCAATTAGAAAGCATGTAGCAGAGACTTGTTGATTTGCTTCATTGTGTTAGTTCAAATAGTATCATGTTTAGGTGGTAGGACATCAATAGTACTGCCTGAAAACTGCATTTCATTCAAATGGGTAACTATTTTTAAATTGTATGTCTGATGACATTTTTTGTACAGAGCTTACCCCATGGCATTATCAACTACTTACCAAGCGAAGGCTTTACCAAGGACTACACCACCAAAGGAAGTACATTCGCTGTGAAGCTCGAGGTTGTGGACCGATTATGGCCTGTGAAGTTATACATTTATGAAGGAAAATACACATCCTGTGTCGTATCTGCTGGTTGGGCTGCATTTGCGAGGGACAATACATTGCGATTAGGAGATGTGTGTGTATTTGAAGTTATTATGAGGGACGAAGTTGTGTTCAAAGTCCACATTTTCAGATGCCCTCGTTAAGTGGTTACTAACTTTGCATTGACAATAAAAGGTTGGATATGTACTGTTCTGAACTATGTTTCAGCAGATGTTTTGTCAAGACTTATGAACTTGTTGAGTTGTTAGTATTTACTAGTATTTATGTATAGACTGGATGGCTGATTTCTGTGTTAGTATTTTTGAGTTATGATCTATAGCGGTTGAGTTGTTTTGTGTGATTTGTGTGTTGGTATTTATGATCTATTTACTGTTGAATCCTTTTGTGATTTGATATCGGTTGTTCTATATTATGATTTCTTAATACATGCAAATATGCAATTAGTGAAGTTTAATGTCTCTTGCATGAACTGTAAACTTGATTGCAAAGTGATGGAAACCAAAATCAATTGGTTGAGAGCTTGAACTAGACTTGCATTAAAATTAAGAATTAAAGCTGGAATTACAGAGAAACTGGAGAAACAAAGTTTCTGTCCAGGTCTGAAACTAAGTTAAATTCATATCAAAAACTGATTGTACTCTTACATAGCTATCCTATTTATAATCTTTAACTATTAGGAAATAAAGTAGCCAATAGTTACATAAGTTAAAGCTGTAATTTAAGAGGATACATGGCAGATATTGGCAGTCAAAATAAGGGGCTGCTGGCAGTCCTAAGAGGGTGGCTGCATCATACTCCCCTCCATAAAGGAAACTTGCCCTCAAGTTTCAGTTGGAAAATAAGGCTTCAAATGCTTCACATTGAAGGCAGTAGAAATGTTTAAGTGAGGGGGTAGTTGGACTGTGTAGGCATTGTCATTGATTGTAGTCAATACTTTGCATGGACCTACTTTCCTTGCTCCCAACTTGGAATAGGAGCCATGAGGACACATTTCTTTAGTCAAAATCACCCATACAAGGTCCCCTTCCTTGAAAAGTAGTCTCCTTCGGTGAATATCAGCAGCAGCTTTGTACTTTGCATTGGAATGTTCAATTCTCTCCTTGACTTGTGCATGGACAGATTGCATAAAATGTGTCATTTCTGTTGCTGCAAAAGCTTACCCACTTAGCATGCCTCTTGTTCACATTAGATTGGCTATTGAGATATTTCAAAGCCTCATGATCGGTGTGTAGAATAAACTCCTTGTAGGCCAAATAGTAACTCCAATGCTTGATGGCTTGAACAATAGCATAGAATTCCTTGTCATAGGTAGAATACCTAAGTTTTGCTTCATTCAACTTCTCACTAAAGAATGCTATGGGCTGCCCTTGATTACATTGCAAAAGGCTCTCCAAATGATCTACATCTTTTATTTGCTGTTGCTTGGTCAATTTGGTGGAGTCGCAATCAAGCAATTCATAAGAATTCTGGCAGCTTCTAGCAAGGTACTCCCAGCGTGTTTTACTGCTGAGATTTCAGAGCCTATTGCTGTTCTGGAAGGTGTGCTCCTTGCAGCAAAAATGGAGGTCTCTCATGCTATTATTGAGTTCGATGCCTTGTCCATTATTGAACCTATCAATGATGGGGTCTTTGGTGGTGAGCTAGGATACATGGCAGATATTTGGGAAGTCTCTTCTTCTTTTAGCTGGTGCTCCTTTCATCATCTGAAAAGGGAAGGCAACAGAGTTGCCCATGAACTTGCAAAAGTCGCCAGGATCACTAATATGTGTCAGGTTTGGGAAAGGACTATACCAAGTCCTGTTGAACAAATTGTTATTGAGGAAATCTGCTTGTAATGCTTTTGCATTTTCTCTGTTGTATTTCAATTTCAGATTGAATGAAATTCATATGCTTCCTATCAAAAAAAAAAAAAAAAAAAAAACTACTGAACTCAACTACAGAGAAGTGCTACATCAGCTCGTACAATCTTGCAATATCCCATATCACAATGGCCAATGAATTTTTTTTTTTTTTTTTGATACGCAATCAGTACTTCTATTATTTATTCAAATTCTGAAACAAACTGATTTACATCTGAAGCAATCACATCTTCTATCATGGTTGGAGTTTCCTCCATCCATGTTACATAGTCATCTACGTACTGAGCATGTTACATAGCTGGTAATACAACCTTTAGTCTATTGGCTAACACTTACCAACAAATCTTTATTTTGTAACAATTAATAAAGATCCTACGACCATTTTATACGAATGTCATATAAACTTTAGAGAAAATATAATATATTCTCCAAATTATCAATAACGTGAGTCCCGCAGAAGTTCATTTATGTTAAATGACTATTTTAATTTAATTTAGTCCGTATATGATCTATATTAACTTAAATGGTTTGAGATTTTAGTAATAGTGGGAGCATGACTTTTACTGCTATCTGTTAGTTTACGGATGAAATTGGATAGGTTATGCAGCTGATGTGACGCAACGTGAGAGCAGTGGCATTAAACGCTACGCGTGAAGTTTTAGTAATATATAGATTAATAAAGATGAAACAACATGAATAATTCAAATAATTCAAACAAATTATTGTAGACTGAACTTACCTTAGGCCTGCTTAAAATAGCCAAGTGTCAGTTGGATAGGGAACTGGACAAAAATGGACTAAACTAGATCAAAAGGACCGAGATATCTAGCAAATGGTTTGCTTTGGACAAAAGTGGGCTGAATTCACTGAAGTAGACCTAATAGAGTGAAGTGGACAAAAGGACAAAATCATTTGGGACCTAAGAGACCAAAGTGGACGAAATGGAGCAAAAGGACCTCATGGACTAAAGTGTACCTAAGGGACGGAAGTGGACCAAAATGGACCATAAAGAGCGAATGTAAGGTGGTGGACTTCTGGACCAAATGGACTAAAGTAGACCTTCGGGACTGAAGTGGACCTCACTGGACCAAGTCTATTCGCTGCATGACCAAAGTGGACTGAATGGACCAATATGAACCAAATGGACCAAACTTGACTGAATGGACCGAAGTGGTGAAAATTGGATCGAAATGGATCTAATTGGACCAAATAAACAAAATTGGACCGAAGTGGTTTGAAGGGACTAAAAGGAGTTGTTCGTGTTATGCTACACAGAACTCGATTCTGGAATAATCGAGTTCTGTGGAAGACCCTTCTGGCCAGTTGGAATCCTCTTGGACTGCATCTGGATCAGTCCAAATAAGTGGGCTGGGTCTGGGCGGGGTACAGCACATAACTCAATTTACGTATTATCGAGTATATATATAACTCGACTTTTGTGTAATCGAGATATGTGATTACCCACATTTATAAACGCTCCCACTGTTGTGCAGAATTTGCAGCAGTCCGAAATTACATCTTCGCTTGCTCTCAGCTGCATCCGCTAGAATCGACAATTTTTCCGCTCAAAATCTTCGAAGGTTTTACATGGTAAGACTCGTTTAACTGTTATTGTCTTTAAAATTACACATTGGTGATGCGTTAATCATATATTCATTTTTGGATGATGCTTCAAACTTCATTGTCTATGTACATTGGGATGAAATAGGGTGTTTGGGTAGTCAAATGGTTTGTTGTTAGTAAGGTTACTTGCTTATCTCTTAGGTTGTCTTCAACTAGTCTCCTTCCACAAAATGAACTTGCCAGTGGCTCCATATGTGTGTGGTAGTCCTTATGCTGTTTCTATGTCTTAGTTGGTACATTGTGCAATTTAAGGTTGTCTATACAAGTTGGTGAAACTTACTACATGTAGCTACGAATTTCGAAAATGTTTCAGGTCTTACATCCACTTGTATGTTTCCTGTACAATATTATTGCTGTTAGAATGCTTGCTATTGGTGCGTGACATTATTGATCATTTTGAAAAAATTCAATATGTTAACAAATTGCATGTTCGCTCTTTGAGTTCAACTGAAGTTTATATACTATAGGTCAGAGATCTTCAAATTATTGAGTCGGTGCGAAATGCATTACAAATATTTCACCAACTAAACAACATGTTGGTAAGAATATTGTTTTTCAGTGTATTGTTGTAAACTGCTCTAGTTGGTACATTGTATGGATGATTTTCTACACATGGCAGTACGTTATTCAATGGTTTTTTGTTCTCTGCTTCAAAGAAAAAATCTTCATTGTCTATGTAGATTGTGATGAAATGATATGTTTGGCTATGAAAATATGAATGGATTAGGTAGTAGGAATGTTGTGTTTATCTCTTCGAAATGCAGTTTTTGGTTCTGTTTTGTTGATGCTTGATCGTGTTTCCACTGCTGACCATCAATTAGTTATGGCTCCAAAGAGGGCTAAGAAAGGAAAATCCAAAGCTGCATCCAAGCCTAAAGTGGTGTTTGATCGATTAAGGTTCCTCAAGCCTGAAAATGAGCAAACCTTTGAAACCTTGATTAAGCATAGGCGTATTTGGGGAGAAAGGCAAATCAATCTACATGAATTGCATCCTTCTGTCTGTGAGAAGCTACAATCTAGGCATTGGCTGTCCCTGTGTACAAACATAGAACCCTCTTCAGTTGACTTGATTAGAGAATTCTATTCGAATCTCTCGGTGCATGAGGAGTGCGGTGGTCACAAAGTGGCATTGTGGATACGTGGTGTACCATTTACAATAACTAGGGCCAACGTATCTGCAGCTCTTGATGTACCTATAATTCGTACACCTACTTATCCATACTCTGTGTCTCCTCGTATTGATGATGTTATGGATGTTCTTTGTGGACGATCAGTCACTCGGGTTTCTAACCGAAGTATTAGCTCGAGTGAGTTAACTGAGCTTAATTATATCTTCTTTAGGATAGCTTGTCACAACATTTTTCCTATCTCTCATATCCATACAATCCCTATAGACAGGTGTTTCTTTCTTTACGCCCTCATCACCGATAGTTCCATTTGTTTTCCTTCCCTTTTCATTGAAACCATTGTGGAGGTGCGTAGGAGCAAGTATAAGAGGCATGGTCTATTCTTTCCAGTTCTCATCCATAGGGTCCTCAAATATTTAGAATTACAGAACTTTCCTTCCCAAGAGTTGGTTCACATCCAAGCCCCCATAGGAGCCAAATTTCTGAAGCAGCGAAGTGCCCAAAAGAAGTTTGGCGACCCCAGTGTTGGTTCATCCAAGAGACCACGAGTACAGTCTACTACTGGAGATGATGTTCCATATGAGGACATGCATGGAGATCCCACAGCTGCTGTTGTCGAGGATGGTGATGATGAGGTAGATGTTGACACTACCGCTGCAGCGCAGACAGGCCCTCCTCCTCCCTCTCTTCGTGCTATGATGGAGACCATTATGACGACTCAAGCAACCCATGGGCAGGTTTTATATGGTCTTCTTGGCAACATTGCAGCTCTGCGGGCAGACGTGGCTGACTTTAGACGTCAGGTTCCACCTTCTCCATCATCTGACTCTTGATGATTGCCATTGGCCATTGTACCCAAGGGGGGACTTCCTTTTTAGTACTTGCTGTAGCATATTTGGAGAATTGTATTCACACCAACTATGATGTGGCTTTCAGCCAATTGTATATTTTGTTATTTTAGTGGCAGCTTTGAAGAACATCATATGGTGGAAAGTAATTTTATTTTGTGCACATGATGGTTAGTTTCATGCCCATCGTTACTGTTATTAGTATTATTGAAATGGTTGTAACTGTAACAATTTTTTATGTTATTATGTGATTCTATATAATATAAAGGAGATTCGAAAATGTAAATAAGAATTATTTCATAATTCTATACGGCGCTCACGTGTTATTACATTATAGTAATTATTAATACAAATTGAAGGTTTGTGAAAGCACAATTGGTTTATAGGGTTTGATATTGCCAATGAACCACCTAGGAGATTTTCCTTGGCGCAATGGCTCAACCTATATATTGACTTCAGGCAATTGTTTTTATTGGAGGTTTTGCTTTTCAGTGATGAATTTTAGAGAGGCTAATTGGATATGGTTGTTGCTCTTAAATCAGTAGTTATATTATTCTGAATTTGATCCCCATTTGGACTATACCTCATGCATCATATTTTTATTACAACATTTATTGATGAAACCTTGCAGTGCAGACTCATCCAAAAAGAAGTGATTGCATTCCAGCCATGACGTCATGCACTCCCGCATTAGATCTAACGGGTTTCTTTTTAATCAAATATTGAGGGTATTGATTTCGCGCTACTGCAATGGAGTATACGAATGGTAATCTTATAGAATGTTAATCTTCATTGTGTTGTTCAATCGCGCGGGTTAGTGACCAATGATAGTCATAATAACTACAATAGCAATAATAACTACAACAGGCGCCAAGTCATTCCCAAACAAACAAACAAAAAATAGAGCAACTGGATACGCCAGCTACTATTGCGCGAAGTCTAGTCATATCAAACTGCTTCACGTGAATATGTACGCAAACTTTCTCACAGTACCCTCATCAGCCCGTTACTATTGCCCCAATTCAAATCATATCAAACCGAATCACATGAAAACTACAGGTATTGTTTACAAAACTATCCCCCGTTTATAGAGTATAAAATTAATAATTATAAAAAACAAATATAAATTAAATCTCACATAGAATTAAATGAATGATGAATGTAACTTATGATAGAACAAAAATTTGATTACAAGGATGATAGATAACAACCACTTCATGTGACGTTTGAATTGGGTACTGATTAACACGAAACATGAAATATATAATAATACCCTGTAAAAAATAAGTTGCTTAAATTACATTTACAAAAATAGCAAAAATAACATGGAAAAACTCCATTTTATAGTACCCTCCAAAAAGAATTAGCGTAAATTACAGCAGAAAGAAAGTACCGTAATTCCCTTAAAACCCAACCCCAAATTGACCAATCACGCACACATTCCTCGCTGTGTCACATTAATTGGCTACAATTAGAACAGATATTTCAGTGTTTCAGGCTGTGGGGCTGCATAATTTGTAAGAGTGATGCGTTTAACCTCTAAATGTTTAATGACCAAAGATAATAAACGTTGTGATGTTCAGGATATGTTTCGTGAAAGACCAAACACAAGTAAAGTCATTAATATAGTGTAATTTCAGCGTATGTCGCTATACACAATTAATATAGCAAAGTTTCAAGAAGACCAAGTTCGAACTCTGAGGGCACGTCACCAGCCCGCTGCTGTAGCACCAACTCTAGTCATATCAAATTCCTTCAATCGCAACACATGCGCCAACAGACGCGGTTGTTTATATTGTCATGTTCGCAATTCTACATGTGCTACTTAATAGCTCGGCACTGTTTCACACCCACACTCACATGGATACACAATTGTGGAATTGGATGCACAGATGTCCCATTTACATCTAATGTTGCAACTATTTCCCACGTTTGATGTGACATTGGAAACCTTTAAAATCCTGTTGATATAATGTTTTTCCAGCTTGTATTGACATGACAAGCCCTAATAACTGACATTGTAATGCTTGGACCATGACATTACATTATAAATGCAACACAATAATGATCTTCTTTCTACCCTGCTAACTTCGTACATTGATTAAGCTATGCGTCGCAACGCCTCAACATCAAATCGTTCAATGTGAAATAAGTTTCGATCTACTTTAACAAATGAATCATCATAAGTTCCAACAGATCAACAACTACAGATATACACAGACCACTATGGAGGGAAATGGTTTGGAAAGAAGAGAGATTTCGTTAATATGCCAATATACACGTATGAAAGTCTTGGAAGCGTCGGGCACATCATGGTCGGCAAACCTACAAAACTAAGTACAGATACCACCGCAATAAAGTTCACTGTAGCAGAACCACCATGGTTAACCCTACATGAGAAGATGTGTGAGTTAGAGGCGTATTGTCGATGGCACGGGATACAAGTTTCTAAGGCACGCTCAGCTGAGTTACCTAGAGATGAACCTGCCAACATACTTGCTCGTCTTGAACAAGAGAACAATCAAATGCAAAGGCGACTAGACCGTTTTCATGCAATCCAAAGAGCTAGGAAGCATCTAAAGGGGAAGGCACAAGAGCGAGCCATTAAGTCTATTAATGAAATTACTGCGTTAGATGATGAAAGAGATATTTCAGACTTCTCAGATTCAAGCAATGATGATTTCCAAAAATTTCTACCTACGAACATTAGACGTTGTTGTTAATATCTACACATTCTGTGCAATACAAAATGCTGTTGTTAATGTTTGACAAATGATGATTATGTACGTTCAACTTTTGCAACTCTACAGATTAATTGTTCATTAGTTTTGGCTAAGTAAAAGTAAAGTTGTTTCTCTTATTTTCCCTGCTGTTCTTTGTTGCTGCATATGATTCTTGTGCTTTGGTTGGACAATGTTCTCTGCTTTCTAATGTATGAAAAACCTTAGGAAATTAAATGCCTCCGGTTAGATATGTTCATGTTTCCAATGTTCTGTCTGTGTAACTTGAAATGTTACACACATAACACTCATCACCCAAATTAGATTTATTGCACATTGCTTGTAGGCAAATTTAATAGATTCAATACATACAGACTCATCCAAACCACACAGACCAACCACACATATGATTCAATAATACGAATAATTCATTTATATGAGTTGATTAAGTTGCTGTATCATATACACGTATCTGTGTATCTTATTTCTGCTAGTGTACTACTTTATATAAATACATTACATACAGACTCATCCAAACAAAACTAACCACTCACTCATTAAAAATCCATATGGCTCACACAAGGTCATCATTACGATGATATTTGGCTTACTTAGGAATAGGCCAAATGCCTAAAAGCCTGCTTAGCCTCTAAAATGTTTCATTCAAGTTATTGGTTTGTTGTAGCATTGCTCCAAAGCTCCCTAATGTTGCAATTGTGATGATCAAAAGTCATTGATGTAAACCTTGGAAGCATAGTTGCACTCATGTAATTTTACATTGATGTTGAGAAAATGTAACAACATCTTGTACTCACAAAGACTCGTTGAAAAGTTTGTAAGGGAATATGGGGATAAAACTCTCCAGTGTTGCTACACTCACTACTCGTAATAGTAGCATTTGGCAAGTGAGGTTGGAGAATGCTAACATACATTGGTTGGAATTGTGCAGCTAATTCATGTTCGCAGTTCTGCATGTGCTGCTTAATAGCTCGTCACTATTGAACCCTGTTAAGTCATATCATCCATGCTCACGTGAAAACACAGATATGCAATGTTTCGCAATGCACTGTTTTCAATGATGCAGGGGATCCCTCAAAAGTGTAGGCAAAATTTTAGGGGTGAGCTATCCACCATTGCTACATTGATGCTTGCAATTCTGCATGTCATGCTCAACAGCTCGGTACTATTGAACCCTGACCACAAGTACCCATCCCCACTCACGTGAATACACAGATGTGCAACCCTTTGCAATGCACCGTTTTCGAGGAGGCAGAGCATCCCTAAATTGGTTCATTATAATTTTGGGGGTGAGCTGTCCACCATTGCTACAATGATGTTCGCAGTACTGCATGTGCTACTCAATAGCTTCGCACTGTTAAACCCTATCCAGTCATATCACCTACACGCATGTCAATACACAGATATGCATCCATTTGCAATGCACCATTTTTAAGGATGCAGAGCATCCTTGAAAAGTTTATGATACATTTAACACAGCTCGGCACTGTCTAGTCAAGTAATGTCAGATGAAGCACAGGAATGCTGAATAGTCTTCAACAAGACATACCAATATAAGCATAAACATCACTAGTTTAAAATTTAAACAGGTTATCCTAGTACGAACTCTGATGGTCAACCAGGAATACAGTATTGAGACACTAAGCACAATAGGCTTCCTCTCAATCACCTCGAAGACACAAACATCTCATTGTTCTAAATTATTGTCTTTCGAAAATGCACCCCATCCCTTCCCGAATCTCGTTGTTGAATAAGTTTTGATGGGGGGTAATAGCACAAGACATTGAAGTGTGACAATTTGCTTCCCAATAATATACTTGGTAAAAAATTCAGCAGGTACATACTGCACAAGAAGGAGAAACAACTAGGCATTAAAGCATATATGTTTCAAAGCCATATTTAAGAGAATATCACAATCACATTATGTATAAAGGCTCACCACCATATTATGCGGCCACGAGATACCCATGAAAGAAGGATTTTTAGGCTTCAACTTTTCAGCTGCTTGGATTGCTCTCTTCCTCTAGACATGCTAGAAAATGTTTTCGTAACAACCATTTTCTCTGACTTCATGTTTTTTGGGCAAATCATCTGAGGGAGATATGTTTGTATCATCTTCATCTAAGTCTATTCTGTCTACCTGATGATCTTTCAATTTACAGTTCTTGATGGGTGGATATTGAATCCCAGTGGCAGTCTTATCAAATATAAGAACATGAAAGCTTAAAATTCCTTCCTATTTAAAGACTAAAAAATAACCATAACAGATACAATGATATTCAACGAAATCCTGCCAACCAAGTTTCTAGACCAAATGTTGTTATCAGCTTTCTTCAATCTCACTTGCCAAATACCACCATAGGGATCATTAAGTGTTGCATAGGATAGCTCAGCACTGTTGAACCTTAACCACAAGTACCCATCCACACTCACGTGAATACACATAGCATCCCTGAAAAGTTTATGCATCAATTTTGGGAGTGAGCTGTCCACCATTGCTACACTAATGTTCGCAGTTCTGCATGTGCTACGCAACAGGTTCGCACTGTTGAACCTTGTACAGTCATATCACCTACACGCACGTCAATACACAGATTTGTATCCTTTTGCAATGCACCGCTTTCAAGGATGCAGAGCATCCCTGAAAAGGTTATGATACATTTAACACAACTCAGCACTGTCTCGGTACCCATCCACACTCACGTGAATACACATAGCATCCCTGAAAAGTTTATGCATCAATTTTGGGAGTGAGCTGTCCACCATTGCTACACTAATGTTCGCAGTTCTGCGTGTGCTACGCAACAGGTTCGCACTGTTGAACCTTGTACAGTCATATCACCTACACGCACGTCAATACACAGATATGTATCCTTTTGCAATGCACCGCTTTCAAGGATGCAGAGCATCCCTGAAAAGGTTATGATACATTTAACACAACTCAGCACTGTCTCGGTACCCATCCACACTCACGTGAATACACATAGCATCCCTGAAAAGTTTATGCATCAATTTTGGGAGTGAGCTGTCCACCATTGCTACACTAATGTTCGCAGTTCTGCGTGTGCTACGCAATAGGTTTGCACTGTTGAACCTTGTACAGTTATATCACCTACACGCACGTCAATACACAGATATGTATCATTTTGCAACGCACCGCTTTCAAGGACGCAGAGCATCCCTGAAAAGGTTATGATACATTTAACACAACTCAGCACTGTCTCGCCAAGTCATGTCAGATCAAGTATAGGAATGCTGAATAGTCTTCACGTGAATAAATACACAACCTCCTTTGCAGTACACATCACCAAACTCACTGTTGTAGCACAAGCTATAGCTATATCAACAGGTGCCACTGTATAGCCAAGTCGAGTCATATCATCTTTATTCACGTGAATACTTACCCTTACATATAGTCACATTCATGTGAATACTTACCCTTGCAAAACTCCTATATAAAGTCCCATTTACATCTACCCATGCAAAACATCTACACATACCAAAGTCCCATTTACATCTACCCCTTGCAAAACATATACACATACCAATCAGAAGTCACATTTTCCAATGTCAATGCGCAATTGGATGCTACCTCGTTTTCTAGATAACTATAGGAGGGAGAGAGATTCCGACGAGACGGAATACTATGCCGGACTGCGCCAGGAATGAGACTTTCGCGTGAACGAGTCCAACGCTCTACACGATGATCTCGTGCGACTCAGAGCACCTCTTGTCGACCGTACCTCGCTCACACTGCCACAGAAAAACATGCACCAATATGAGTGTGCAGTGACAAAAATAAAAAAAGAGAACAATCTGATGATACTCCGTAGGTCCAGGTATCACATGCTATAACTGGCGAAAGAGCTGGCTGATGCAATGAACAGGCAACTCATTCCGGCGGAACGTAACAATGTCCTCAACTACGAGGACTACTTGTCAGAGTGAATGCGTATGTGGTATATGTGTTGTGTCTAGGGTTAAGTTAATAATATTAGTAGTGTTAGTGTTCAATATGCAATGCATGCATATTGGTGACATTGTGTAAGTTATTTTAAGTTTGCTGTGTTATGTTGTAGGTGCTTATTGAAAAACATCATGTGTGAGAATATTTAACTTCTATGCGTTATGTGAGAATAATCTAAATTACGAATAATGTGCATGCTCCTCACAAATCAATAATAAGGTTTACATAGTACAAATTCAACAACAATGACACACATACATTTAAAACATAGTTAACCAAAACCAAAATAGTTCTCCAACAAAGTATAATTACACCACAACACAATTACTCTTCATCTGACATCTCCACATCTGACTGATAAATGGGATCACCAAGAAGTGATTGCATGAATCGTGCGTGCTCGTACCACCCTCCCTCTATTGACTCTCGAATCTCAACTTGGGTACGATATCGATTAAGACGTATTTTCATTTGATTATTTTCTTCTCTTATGCGGTTCAATGCTTTACGAAGTTCGTCAATCGTGTCTCTGGGCATTTGCGATGCAAGTCGCCGAGGCACTGGCAACTTAAAACCAACCAACTCATCATAAAACATTTGCTGTTCACGAAATAACCAAGCCCAGTCTTGTCTCATGGTATTGTGAACGTAAGCACTATTTCGTAGATTTGGATTGATTGGATAGCTGAACTCATCTTCCAATACCCAGCAACGACCCATAGCAGTGAACACATCGTGAGGCCTATAGAGTTCTGGGTTGCCAGAACCAGACACTGACGCTGAATACAATAACAACAAATGATCAAGTTAACAGTGTGCATCAACTTTTGGTAAATAATGATTATGTGCAATATAAAATGTTGCTATAGTCAAGATTTCAATCTCTTGTGACCAACATTTACTACAACAAACAACCAAAATCACACCAATGTACTTATTCAACCAAAAAAATACCATTGCCATAAAATTAAAAATTCAACCAAAAAAATTTGTATCAAATGTACTCATTCAACCAAAAAAATAAAAATTCATTACAATATCAAATAAAAATACCATTGTGATAAAATTATGGTGTGACTTTTTTACCTGAGGTGATACAAATTTTACTTGAATCCAAACGCAACTGTGGAGCAGAGCTGCAGAGTGCAATCAGTTCAGCCAAAATGCAAGACACTCCCAATGGGAGGGGATGGGCAGGTAATATACGAGAATAACTCGACTCTAGGGAGTTCGAGTATGCTTTATAACTCGATATCATATTAATCGAGTTATGTTCCAAGACATGTGCCGTACACCTGACACCAAGACAGGGTAGACAGAGGTTTAACAAGCGCATAACTCGATAGCTGCATAGTCGGTTATATAACTCGGTTTTAGTATTATCGAGTTTTTCAGAAAGAAAATGCCACACTGGTAGATCTCGGCTAAGAATAACTCGACTATTGTATGATCGAGTTTTTCAATATAACTCGATTTTCTGTTTGTCGAGTTACAAAAGAGGGGCATTTCCCTAATTAGTTTGGGAAAGGGGGTAAACGCCTGCTATTTTTGCCCAAACAGGGCATTTCCCAATTTTGTCCTCAAACAAAATTGCCATGTTTCAATTTCTAATTTTAACAACTTTTGGCTACCTTTTTTTTTCAATGATTCAAAATTTTATTTAAAATAAAAATTTTAAAAAAATCACCTAAAATTATGTCATTTTAGTTGGCATTATGGAAAATTGTCTAATAGAAGTAGACGATATGACTTCGTTAACCTCCGGATGCAAATTTGAAGGGTGAAATTGACAAAAATCAAACTTTGAACACCAAAATGATAATTGACCCAATCTTAGAGGATTTAGAATGAATTTTATCCTTTTATTATTTTGTGTGAATTTCAAAAATGTTATTAAAGTATTTTCTTTATTTTATATATGATTTTAATTAATTTGTATAATACTTGAGCATGATAGGATGATGGACCTTGCTAGGCTGCTAGGAAATGAATGCTACCCAAAGAATTTATTCTAGCTAGGCCTCGCCCAAGGGAGCTTAGGGAGGGAACTATGTCTGCCACCACATCTATACGCTGCATCTTATATGACTTTTCCCTTTTTTAATTAATACTTTTAATTTCACTACTAGATCTTTTTTTTTTTAAATAAAATAAAATAAAAGTGGGAGAAAAAGAAGTCAATTTTTTTTGTTAGGAAAAAAAAAAGAAGTTGAATTTGAACCACATTCATGAAACATCACAAAAAATACTATGATACCAATTGACGGTCAAAACTCTCTTTTTTTAAATAAATAAATAACTTTTTGCACGATACAATTACAATTTTTTTTTTTTTTTTTTTTTTTTTGAGAAAAAGTAAGATAGCCTTATGCAAAACCCTGAGTCATGATGGAATACATGACTCATATCGGATGATAATTCCTCTATTCATACAACTACAGATTTTAGATAAGAATAAAAAATGAATATCCATAAATAAATATAATAGAAAGAAATGTTAGAAATATGGATTTTTTTTTTATATAGGATATAGCTTCATGGTTTTACAAGGTAAGAAACCGTTGGATTTATAACCATATCAGCCGAATTACTCGAATTGGATCAATCCCCTTAATTGGTATGCAAAATAATAAAATTCTAAAATAATAATTTTTTCAAAATAAAAAAGGGAGTAAAAAACAGAGGAATAAGTTTCTTTTGTTTTTGTGGTTGAGAAAAAAGGAGGAATAATAAGTTAAGAACTAAAAGAAAGACACTTCGTTACTAAGGGGAAGGGGCCATCCCTCTCCCTCTCCTTCTCCTTATAGGAGGTTATGACAATTTATTTATTGAAAATTTTGTAGTTTTTCGATTTGTATGGCAATGCCCCAATAATAATAATAATAATAATTACACTTTACCCTCTTAAAAAAATCCATTCAATTCTTCACCTCCTTCAACCAAGACTTCAATGGTAAATTAAAAGTCCCAAAAAAGTCAAAACTTAAGAATATATTAATTTATGGAAAAAAAATTAACCGATGCTCTAAGGGCATTAGTTTAGAAAATATTTTTAAAATATTTTTATGATTTTTTTACAACTTTTATATTTCTCATGAAAGTTGTATTAAAAAAAATTTAAAATAATCTATTGACAAATGAACTAAAGACGCATATTAATCCAACCATTACTTTTATTACATCTCCAGAAATCAGTATTCCTAAACAAGGAAATTACACATACCCACTTCAAATAGAATCCAATACCCTTAAATATATCCAACGTGTCATCCCCTCATTAGCTCCCACCAACATAGAAACAAAATAAATGCTACATTTTTTTTGCTAAATAAAATAAATGCTACATAAACTAAGAACTTTCCAACTGCAGGCCCTCTTCATATCTTTAAAAAACGGCTCTCTTACTCTTATTACTTGCCCCCACACTACATCAAAACGAAAACGCTCTCTTTTGTTTGGTTTGAGTTTTGTGTGTCTAGCTAGAGCTAAGAGAGTGATCATCATGGGTAGGAAGAGGAGTTCACCTATGAATGTGTTGTCTGAATGGGTGAAGAAGCAATCTATGAGGATGAAGATTTGTCTTGGTGCAATGATTGCACTTTTAGCTTTGGTGGCTTTGAAGCATATCATTCATGATCTCAACCACTTCTACATTGGCTCAGAATTCACCCATGCTTTTGGGATCATTGTCTTGATTTACAAACTCACCACCAAAAAGACTTGTTCTGGTACATGCATCTATATTTATATACCTGCAATGCATGTCTTCCTATTATCAATTTTTAAGATAACCAGAAGCTGTTGTTGTTGATCTGTTTTGTCTGGTGCGTTAAATTATCTTCTTTTTTTTTCTTTTTTTTTTTCTTTTTTTTTTTGAGGAATATTTATCTTTTTAAATTTTCAACATATTTGTTTAGATTCCATATGTTGTTTGGTGAATTCATAATTTAGTCCATACACTTTTAATTCTTATATTTGACTTCTTAAATTTTAGATTAATAGAAAAAGAGAGATAGATTATATTCAAATTAATAGATTTTGTAATTTTTGGACAAACAAATTATTCCTTTTCCATTCTTAAATTAGTTCCACGACCTTTTGCATTCTTATTTTGAGCCCAACTCAATGCTTACATTTTGATCCATAAAGTTTGGAGTAAAAATGATATCAATTGACATCTTTTGATGGAATCCTAACAATTTCACTTTTAATCTGAACTTTAGAAGGTAAAATGTATTACTTGAAAGTTTGTAGACTAAATTGTGATTTGACCAAATCGTTAAAAGGCAGTTATAATTTTCCCTTTTATTTTTCTTCCCAAAAAAATATAATTAAAAAAAAAGTTGAGTTTCTTTTATTTTATTGACTTAAAGTCTAAACCTCATGTTCGAGGAATTAAGTTTATATGAATGACCAGTCTTTTTTTAGTAGCACAACTAGGATTTTAATGATTAAGCAAAAGTAAATTTTAATGATTAAGGAAAAGTAAGTAGCACAATTAGGATTTTTTTTTTTTTTTTTACTAGGATTTTAATTCAAGGGGAAAGATTCAAATATAACGTTGACAAGATATTAATTTTGAACTTATCAGAAAAAATAAAAATATAAACTAATATACTTAACAAAAAAAAATTAAACAAAATTTTTTATGATTCAACATATAATAAGAATGTAATTTGTAATTAGTGATAACTCAGTGATAATGACATCTTTTATGGCGTTAAATGTTTTTAGTTCAAACCACCTTAGACCCTTCCCATTTGTGTACCCATACATACATATATACATACATACATACATACATACATACATATATATATATATATATATATATGATGTGTGTATAACTTACCAATTGAAGAGAAAATGATTTTTTATGTTACATTGCATGTGGTTCTGAGAATTTTAGACATTGAATTAGAACTTGGTCCCTATTTCAATTTTATTATTTTCTGGCTTTATACACCAAAATTAGCAATTATATAAAATCTATGCAATCCAAACATTTTTTTTTTCCATAAACTGTTCCGCAAATATTGGGGTCTGTTTGGTTGTCTTAGAACTTAATATTTAAGCATTTTTATGGAATAATAATAAATTCTGTAATTTGCTCTGGTGTTATATATTGAAAATATGCTACCATATGCTGCTTTGCTAATTTTGGAGAATAGAAAAAGACAAAAAGTGAATGATAGGAAAACAAAAAGTTTCAAGGAAATTTTTTTAAAAGATAGTGCAAATGTTTCATATTCATGTTTTTTTTTTTTTAACTTTTGTTTGCCATGTGACTCTTAAGTCTTAACAACAATAACAACAACCAAAAAAAAAAAAAACACTTTTTTTTCATGAAAATAGGAATTCTCTTTCTATAGCATTTCTTGACGTGGTGTTAAGGTTTCAAGCGAGAGTGTGTGACAAGCACGAAACTTTTTATTTTCTATCTACCTTCACAAAGATATATGTGAGTTCAACCCATTAATTAAGTTTGAGTCTTGGTAGTTCAGTAATAATGTTTTATTGCCTTGTTCAGGCCTCTCGTTAAAGACTCAAGAACTCACAGCTCTGTTCGTAGCTGCAAGGTTGGTCACCATTATGGCGGGTGGAATTTACATAATATTAGATGTAATCACCCTGGTGGCAACATTATGGGTTATATACATGATCCGGTTCAAGTTGAAGTCAACCTACATCAAGGAGCTTGACAACTTTCCCTTATATTATTTGGTAACTACATTTCTGCTTCTTCTGTTCAGATTTAAACATTTAGTCTACAATCATTCCTTTAAATTTATCATAATTTACATTCCTTATCCTTGATATAATGAGTATTATTCATAGTTTAAAAAAAAGAACAATTAAAATCATGGAACTGCCTTTTTGGTTAAAGAAGAAGTTGATTTGGTATCGAGATTATTGAACATACTGCTAGGAAATTATCTTATGTGGTAAACAATAATGCCTGATTCATTTGTTTCTCCTTAGTCTATTGCAATGAAAGTAAAGCCACGACGACTGCATTTATAAGAGTTTTAGGCTGTTTGTTTTGAATGTTGCACTATTATTGTATTCTAAAATGTTTCACATTTTGTTAAATGCTCATCCTTTATGCTAAACATAATTACCCACTGTAAAACATTACATGACAGTTGAAATTAGTATGTGTTTGGAATTCTGTCAAGGAATTGAACTAGTATGGGTGATATTTAAAATAAAAATATATATTTTTCATTAGCTTTTATTTTGTATCGCATCTCTGTAAACATCAAAAGGATGTTTTGTTGTACCAATCGTATGGAACAACATGAGTATTGATGTCGAGTTATTAGCTATTCTTTCAAAAATTTTAATATATTGCATTGAACACTTCATAATGACTGCCATTTAATCTTAGATATTAAAAAAAATATTTAGACAGCTGTTGTTTTAGCAAAGTATAAAGAGAGATGAATTAAGGATGTTCTGCTGGTTATTCTATGACAGGTGGTGCCTTGTACTATCCTTGCCATACCTATCCACCCTAATACATATCATTTTCTCATTTGTCGAATCCTCTGGGCATTTGGTTCATATTTGGAAACCATTTCAGTGCTGCCTCAGCTCCATCTGATGCAGAATGCAAAGGTTTTAGCTTCATTCCTCTCTTTACTTTAAACTCAGCATTTTATAAATTTCTAGGAAATTCATACTAATTTTGGTCCATTCTGGCTATATTGTTTCAGATGATTGAACCATTTACAGCCCATTATGTGTTTGCACTGGGAGTTTCAAGATTTTTTGCATGCGCTCATTGGATAATTATGGTGAGACATTGTAGGATCACATAATGCATAAACTCAATCTGAGTTCAATATGACTATTCCTATTGCATCCATGAAAATTTAGTGGACTCTGTGTGGAACTGGAAACAACTTGCTAGAAGGGAACAACTTAGTAATGTGTGTTTTGCTTGAGCAACTAAACATTCCTTAATTTTACTAATAGTATTCTTACTTGATTCAAGTTTAAAAAGTATTTAGGGTATAGAACACTATGAATTACTGCCTGAACAAGCTCAATGACATCTTTATAGATGTTGTTCAAATGAAAGAAATATAGAGATCGAATAAATCATCATTAAAAACAACTATATCCTCATGGCATTGTGTATCTAATCTGGGTATTTGTCCTCCCCAGTTTCCAAGATTTATAAAACAAGGACACTTCATTGGTTCACAATTGGAAAGTTTATGAAACAGTTTTCTGCAGAGTTCAACTCTACTGATACAATGTTTTATAGTTATAGAGCATTTGCAAGTATATAGCTTCTTTTATTTCAGAGGGAAATATTAATGTAGGCATTGGATTCTCTACTTATTTTGCAACGTATACACTATCAGACATTGGTTTTTAACATACCACTCCATTTTTGATTTCCGTAAAGTTTCAACATTTGCTATGCTTGGAATAACAGGGAATGGCACTATCTATGCTTTTTAAAATTTATTAGTAACATTAGTGTTGATTAAATTCTCTCTTTTTTTGCTTCATTCATAGTCTGTACAAAGTCCTATGTGCTGTGAATCACAACACATAAGAGAGATAAAGCAAAAATTTTGCAAACTTCAGCCACCTAAATCATTATGTTTGGTGGTGGATTCACTTTAACCTCTCTTTGGTGCCTTAATGATGGGAACAAATAAATGCAAGCAGTTTTACGAGACCGGTGGAAAGTATTTTTATTTGATTGGTAGCGGCTACTTCTGGTTTGGGGCTGCTGTCCTTGCAGAATTAGTACAAACATTCGTCTTGGCTGACTTTTGTTACTATTACATCAAGAGGTAAGTCCCCTTTCATATGTAATTTTTGTTATCAACCTGTGTTGCCCTCCATCATATATCTAATTGTGTCACATTGTCTTTGTCCTCCCATCTTTCAATTTGCAGTTTCATGCAAGGCCAACTTATAATGAGGATGCCAGTTTAGAAATCAGTCTTGGAGATTGTAACATTTCGTTTACCTACATTGGCTTCTAATTCAAGCACCCAATGAAATCAAAGTGAATTTCCAAATTTTGATCTTTATTGTCTCTCCCTTTTTTTTTTCCCTTATGCTATAAAATTTACAAAGATTTAGGTTACCTTTTATTAGGCTTTGATTCTTAGAACATTCACATTGTAGGAGTTATTTTAACAAAAAAGCTATTTTAGCGCTCACATAACCAAAAACCATGTAGGAAGAAGAATGAGTAAATGTGGATGAATGAGTAGATATAATTCCAATGGCTTGGCTAGTTATAGCCTTTCCTTCGGTGCTTCATTTAGAACCTGATGTGTACAATGATCCCTTGAAAAGATGTAGGAAGAAGAATGAGTAGATATGAATGAGAAGGCAATCAACACAATTCATCTTAACCTAGGTGATGAGGTCATTCACAACATCCTATAAGCAAAGACAGCAAAAGAAGTTTGGAACAAATTAGAAAGTCTATATATGAAAAAAATCTGATGAACAAGTTGTAAGTGAAGAAACAACTTTATTATTTACATATGAAAGACGGTTTGGATCTGTTAGAGCATCTCAACACGTTTAACATGTTGAACACCCAATTGTCAAATTTTGGCTTTATTACCATTGCTTCCTACACCTTTTGATCATCTTCTAACTACTTTGATGAATGGGAAGGAGACCCTAGAACTCGAGGAGGTGATCGCTCTCAGGCTGATGAAGATGAAGCTAGATGGTGATCATTCTCAGGCTAATGGACTTATTGTAAAGTCAAAGTCAAGCAATTGCGGTAGAAGTAGGTCAAGAGGAAGGAATTAAAGCAGGAACAGATCTCAATCTAGATCACGTATAAAGAAAGATGTAGAATACTTTTATTGTCACAAGAAATGGCACTACAAGAATCAATGCAAAGAGTTGAATAAGCATCAAGAAAAGGAGAATGGAAAGCTCTTACAATCAACTAGTGCTGTGAATCATTTTGATGACTTTCTCATTCATTTGCAAGATTTTCACTTAAATTTTATGTTATATTGTTTTTATCACTAGTAACTGTTTCATCCCAAAACCCTTTTTGATACTTGATTAATCTTTCTATTCCTCTCACTTTTTTTTCCACCTTTTTTTTTTTTCATATCTATATGAACATTTTCTTGTAGACATTTTTAATAATAAAAAATTTAGAGCAAAAAGAAACTCTATCTATGAGATTATAATAGACTAGAAATTAAATAAAAAAAAAAAAAAAAAATTGAGTGTAGGGACACTATCTATTGAGTTAAGCAACTAAGAACTAACAACTATGATTGAAAATTTTATGAAATTATATATATATATATATATATATATTTTAAATTGTTGACATCTAGGATATTATGTACTATATAGAATTTCATCTCTCTATATGTGTAAAGAAACAAAGAAATTGAAGGTGAAATTTTAAGTATGTAAATAAAGTAATAATGTAGTGGTCAGTGATTTTTTTTTTTTTTTTTTGGTTTATTTTATAAAACCTATGCTACCCCTACCCACGTCCCTACCCACCCCAAATTTGTAAGTTAGTAAAATTATAGAATGAGACATTTATCAACGCCTATGTCAGAATGCAAAGACATTACAGTAAAGCAAGTACAAAGTAAAAGCGCAAAAAGAAACAGAGTTTTTAGAGAAGAAACCTGAAGCAGCATAATCAGCTCAGCCTTTAATCGCAACACTCAATGAAGCAGAAAGTTTGAAGCGCAACTTAGCAAGTTCAAAGTTAAAAAATAAAAATAAAAATACTTTCTAGCCATTTGTATAGAAAAGAATGAGGTTTGAGATTGGTTTTTTTTCTTTTTTTTCCCCTTGAATTCAGTTTTGTTTCATTGAGAGAGATAGAGAGTTACTTTTTAGCATCTATGTCTGAGAGGTTAACGAGTTTTATACTCTAGAACTCTCATAGAGAATAGGAACAGTTTTAGTCACACATTCATTGATTTTTTTTTCTTTGAAAAAAAAAAATTATCTTTTATTCATTAGTTAACAATTGGGGCCTAATTAATATTTTCATAAATAAAGAAATATTTCTATTGATTAAAATTTGGGACGCTTTTTTTACTTGGGAGTCTTAGGTCGTTGCCTAACTCCGTCTAGTGCTTCAGCCAGCCTTGTGTAGAGTTCAATAAGCTCAAGTTATTAGTTCTTCCATTTCCTTCTCCTTTCCAAGGAGAATGTACAAAAGAATATGTGAAAGGCTCACTGCTGTAAGGGTTCAAAAATGGTCTCAGACCCACTTAGAATAGTGGTGCTTGGTATTTCTGGTCCAACACAATTAATTTATAAGATAGTGGACTTTCTAAGTCAATTATAATGCTAAGTAGGGGCTTTTTATGTAAAACTATCTTCTTCTTTTTTACTTTAAATTTTAAACCATGCGTAAAAAAGAAAAAAAAAATAATATATATATATATATATATATATATATATATATAGACACACAAACAAACAAACAAACCCGCCCAAGAAAACTGTGCGTGAAATTATAAATTTTGGCTCACTCAATTTGACAAAACCAAAAAAGAAGTTTAAGAACACAACAAAATAACACAACATTTTCAAAATATTTCTATTTTCAACCGTGATAGATCCCAATCTAATAATTTATTATTTTATTTTGACCTGTAAGGAACTTACACCTTAATAGTTCTAAAAATATTGGGATATAACAAAATGCCATAACATTTTCACAGTATAATACCATTATTTTTAGTTGTGCTAGATTCCGGTCTAATATTTTATTATTTTATTTTTACACATAAGAAATTGGCACGTATATAACAACATTTTTCACAATATCTCTATGTTTACTTAAACTTACATTAATGCAAACTAGTATGTAACCTGTGCGGTTAATTGTAGTGATGTTATTGGTCATTTTTTTTTTTTTTTTTTTGGTTTATCACATGGAGGATAGAATTAGATAAAACAATGAAAAAAAATATTGCATTTTATTATTTAAGTGATGCTATTGGTCTTTCTTTCTTTTCTTTTCTTTTTGGTTTAAAGGGTGTCAATTCGGGTTAGCGTGTCAAGTTCGTGTCATGTCAAGGTAGGGGTATTCAACTAAATGGCTCAACTCTAACCCAACCCATTTAATAATTGTGTCATGATCCTTCAATCCTAACCCAACATGTTAATAAGGCGGGTTGACCTGACCCAACCCATTTGACCCGCTTAATAAACAAGTAGTGTTGAGTTGACACGAATGTAACACAACCCATTTCAACTTGCATAATATTAAATATAACATCCATCTAGAAATAAATTTTTTTATATCCCAAAAGCAGTGCATACATTTCAAGTCTTCAACCCACATTCAAAATGATATAGTTCAACAAAAATATAACATTCATCTAGAAATAAGTTCTTTACACTCCAAAATAAGTGCTTACATTTCAACCCAAATTCAAAATAACATAATTTAACAAAAATAAAATAGTATATTTCAACAAAAATATAATATCTTTGGTACTCGCCAAATGCTAAGTAGAATTGGAGCAAACAGTAAGCTAATCCCGACTATGACTACGATTATCTTCCATAGATTCTAGGTTATAAACTATCTCAATAAACCCACTTGCAAGATATGCACACAGTGTCCAACACTAATGCAAACACCAAAAAAAAACACACAGCACAAGACAAAAGCAACAACCGTGGCCTTAATCAACAATCAATATATCTCATACATTAATAACAGCACATGAGTTCAAAGTACATAGAACAAAAACATTATGCAAAAAAAATTATTGCTGAATTTTGAAACACCAAGAAAACGTTTTTTTTTTTTAAATTCTAAAACTCACTAAACACATTAGAGAGAGAGAGAGCGCAATAACCGGTTTGAGACTTTGAGTTTGAGAATTGAGCGTGAGACTATAAGATAGTAGAGTGAGTAGTACGGCTGAAATAAAATAAAAAAAATAATAAAAAAAATTAGATATTTATAAGAAGGTTTAGAGATTTAGGGTTTGTAAGGTTTAGAGATCTAGGGTTTTTTTTGTAAAGTTTCAATTTCCAATTATATCATTTGTAAATTTTTGTAATTACTCACTTTTCTTTTTAAATTTAAAATATATGTTGGATAAAAAATGTATTTGACAAATCTAAAATAAAATGAATATTTATTTGTTATATGAGTTAAACAGATTGTGTTAAGTGGCTCATTTTGAGTTGATACAAATAAATTGACGTGTCAAATAAAGTTTCAATTTCCAATTATATCCCTTGTAAATTTTTGTAATTACTCACTTTTCTTTTTAAATTTAAAATATATGTTGGATATAAAAGGTATTTGACAAATCTAAAATAAAATGAATATTTATTTGTTATATGAGTTAAACGGATTGTGTTAAGTGGCTCATTTTGAGTTGACACAAATAAATTGACGTGTCAAATGTGTCTATTAGGGGTTATGCGAATTGACCCGCTTATCACATGTTTCTTATTGTCGCTTTCGAGTTGACCCGTTTATGACCCAAACCCATTAAGGCCCAACCCTAACCCGCAAAAACCCGTGTCGAGTTCATGTCGTGTTCGCGGGTTGGATCGAACATTGACACCCGTTTATCATACGAAAGAGAGCAATAGATAAACAATGAATAAAAAAAGAGAATATTACATTTTATTATTTAAGTGATGCTACAATGAAAAAAGGAAGAAAAGAATATTGCATTTTATTATTTAAAATATATAAAGGGACATTAATTTTTTATTTTTTTTTTGTAAATTGTGTATACAACTGCAAAGAATATAAATGACAGGAGAAATTAAAATACATAATGAGCAAGCATGTCAGAAAATCATGATAATTATTCAGGGAAAAAATGCATCTTCAGTTCGTATTACTTGCAAGTACTTTGCCAAAATGTTGTCCTTTCTTGATGTCTTGCAAAAGTGCACCCAATTTAATTTTAAAAGCTCTTGCAACAATGTCTAGTCAGTCTTCTAGTTTTTGTCCAGGAATCAATTCTAAGAAAGAAACTATTTCTAGCCATTTACGATTGCATGTAAAAGTAAGGAAGAGGTCTGGATAGCTTGCCCGCCGACCTATTGCCATGGCAACTTGATAGTTATTAATAGACATGGAAAAGCGGTTGGGCTGGGTCGGGTCAATTGGGTTGAAGGTCAAACAAGTTGCAGGTCAAAAAGGGTCATTTTAATCGAATTAAAAAACAGGTTCGAGTTGCTGGTCGGGTCGAGTTGACCCGTATTTTTCACATGAATTTTCTTTTTCTTTTTTTTATAAAGAAAACAACATGTATTTGCCATTTAGAAAGTCATGCAACAAATTACTTTATGTAAAATGTATTACTTTGAATTCATCACTTATATAAAAAATGAACTCAGTTAAACTTATTAATACTTATTCAATAATTTTAAAATTATACAAATCCTAATATTGCTATCTAAAATAAAATAACACAAAGATAAGTAAAATAAGTGCACAAGTTTTATTTCTACACAATATCAACATCCCAAAATATAAAACAAAATTACAAATGACTTATTGGATAACTCATTTGACAAAGAATAAAAACATATAAGAAATTTACAATCTTGAAAATTAATTTTGTAATCTATTATCAATTGTGGTTGACACTCTATTTCAATTTGAGATATACATTAAAGTTTGATTGTTTACTTATTTATACATAGTCTCTTTTATTAATATCGTTAGCACTCTATTTCAATTTGAGATATACATTAAAGTTTGATTGTTTACTTATTTATACATAGTCTCTTTTATTAATATCATATCATTGTTAAGCAACACACACTCTAGGAAATATCATAATTTATTTTGAAAAGCCATTTATTTTGGACATAAATTGTTAAAAAATAGGTCTAAGCATTCAAAATTTATGCTAATTTGATACATTGGCTTCAATATTTTCACACTTGTGAATATTTTTCACACATGTCTACAATTTTAAATCTATGTTTTTAATTCTACTGTCACCAGATTATCTTGGCATGTACTTTGCTATTTAATATTGAAAAATCTTTACTCATTACAAAATGTTCAACCATTTATCTTTCAATTAATTTGCATGCAGTTATGTAAAGTCTCAATTATTTCCTTAAACCTCACAACAAACAATTAAGCCAATATTGTCTTAATTTTATTATTTTTTTTACCAAAAAAAGTTCTAAAAAATGGTTTGGGTTCGGGTCGGGTTGACTTGCAAAAAATACAGGTTAGGTCATGGGTTAACCCATTTTATTTCGGGTCAAAAAAATTAGGTTCGGTTCGGGGTATTTTTTGGGTCAAATCAGAAAATTTTGAGTCGTTTTGCCATATCTAATTATGAATCATGTATCTTGGGCCACCAGTGAAAGAAGATGGTAAAACTATTCTTTTATCAAAAGATGCTCGAGTTGTGTCTCCCCGGTGTACTGCATCTTTAAGGCCATTGTATATCTCAGCTCTTGGGTAGTCTAGTTTTTTTTTTTTTTTTTTTTTATCCACCACAAACGAATTACTTCAATACAACCATAAGCATCAACAATATATTGCTAAAAATGTAATATTCTCTCATCGTGACAGTTGAATTTTCACTTTCATGCGTTGAGCCTCTTGATCTTTTTGGTATACCAAGAGAGAAGGCATCCTCACCATAAGAGAAAAGCAGAGGATATTGCATAGCCATAACAGCTGGATGTATTTCATTTATACGTCGGAGCCCACTATCACGATCCTCAATAATAATATCACGATACCCATTATAAGGGTAAAAATCACCCATAATAAGACCAGCAACTTCTGAGGCAGTAGGTAAATTATATTGTGAAGAATGGTTGGTATGGCAACTAATGAGACACAATCTCACATTTGTAGTATTACATTTAGTGAAGTGATCTTTGGCCATTCTAAAAATCTTAATCAGAGCATTGTTTTCGTTAAGTATGTGTATCAGAGAGTTAACAATTTCAGGATCAATGTCATCATTTCCTTTATTAGATGAAATTGAACTTATCTTATGTTGCACTTCATTCTCTATATCAATCATGTAAAGTTGAGAAAATTTTGGTTATGACCCTTCAACCGGTAACAAAGAGCCAATCCGATGATGGTTCTATCCATTTAACCTGAAGACATGAGGGGCCCCTCCATCATATATAGTCTTGTCAATTTTGCCACCCATTGAAGTTATTACAAACATTGCATTATATCATCAAAGATTATCATGGAAATGCACAAATGAAGGTCTGTAATAACTCAACAAGTTTTGAGAACTGGAGGTGCACGCTTTAACAAAGGTAAATTAATTAGTCCTTCGAACAGCACAACGAAAACTTTGGTTGTGATGGTCTTTTGACTTGACATTCCTCTCTTCATACACCATAGAATAGCCCCACAACTCTCACATGTTTATGTTGGCCTGCAAAAATTCCATGGTTCATTAAATTTACCTGTTAGAAGCAGCAATATTTAATGGGAGTTAGCGCAAACAACAATGTCAAATATAAATTTCAAAGGATTTGGAAATAATCAATAAAATGGAACTTACTCAAGTGGACATTCGAAGTAGGAACTTTAGTTTGTGTATCCTGCTGAGTAAATAAATATATCAATCAAGAGATTTGGTATGAGAAGGAGGCCAGTTAAAAGAAAAGGGTGCAGAACTAACAGTGAGCACAACCAATGTAATTAGCAACTAATGAGAGGAAGCAATTTAAAAAAAAGAGCATAAATAATTTCTTTCGTAGGCTTTATTTAAATTTAAAGAATCTAGAACAAAATCAAGTTTTAGTTAGAATGTCAAATATTTAATTGGTAGCTATTGGAACCAGCTTGTTTAGCTCTACAATTAAATAGATAAATCTGAACAATTACTAACGCTTCTTATAATATGCCCTTACTATTCAGCTTATCATAATTTAGATTAATGAAGATCTCGGACAACATGATAATTTTTTTATTGGAGTCAGATTAGGCAATGTTCATTTGGTAGTTTTAAAATGTTAGTGATGTAGTAATTAATGATACCCCTTGTGGTATAGGCCCAAGTTCCATATTTTGACTTTCTTCTTGTTCATTTTTTCCTTGCCCTGATGGAAATTGAAATGTAATGGCTTGAAATTCGATGGAGCTCGTTCAATGATAAGATAGTTGCTTTCTTTTTCTTCAAAGGGATGACTATTGTACTTCATGGTTGGTAAATAAAAAGCACTGCTGCTTGGTGGTTTAGAGCATCCACAATAGTGGTGCTAAATAGTTGTATTGCTATTTTTAGCACCACTAAGAGCAACTGCATCAATTGATGCAAAAAAATTTTCATTTTGCTCATCAAAAACCTACTTTTTCTATTTTACACTCCCATTTTTATAAAACACCCACATCAGTTTGTTTATTATATACATTTATTCAAATAAAATATTCATTTCTTTAACACTGTCATCTCTCTCACAGACCCAACACAACCCGCACAGCCACCGTCATCAGCCACCATCTCTCTCAAGATCGACGCCTCCGGCCTCCCACTGTGCAACAAGATCGACACCAGAATCCAAAAAAAAAAAAAACTAGTAAAAAAAAACCCACCAACCCACGCCCACAATCCACACCGGTATCACACCAAAATCCACACAACCCACCGACCCACACCCACAATCACCGATACCACCAACCCACACCCATAATCACTATCACGGCAACCTCAAGCTCAACCAAAAAACCAGAAAAACAAACCCAGCAGAATAAAAAATGGATCAAAACCCACTTATCAAGATCAACGCCCACTACAACAAAAGTGGGCTATGGTGACGAAATTTAGTGAGGAAAAACAATTTCGTCACCAAATGATAACATTTAGTGAGGAAAAGAATAATTCGTCACCAAATATTATAAAATTTTAAAATTGGTGACGACATCAATATTTCGTCACCAAAGATGTACCAATTGGTGGCGAAATCAATATTTCGTCACCAAAGATGTACAAATTGGTGACGAAATATTTATTTCGTCACTATAGGTCATGAAAAAAAGGCAAACCTAGGGTGACGAAATATTCACGTCACCAAAGACTTACCAGAGGTGACGAAATTCTAAATTCGTCACCCAATATTAGGATGTAGGTGTTTTTGGTGACGAAATAAATTTTCATCACCTATTGTTTAACCAAAGACTAACTCGAGGTGATGAAATTCCAAATTCATCATCCAATATTAAGATAGAGGTGTTTTTGGTGACGAAATAAGTGTTCGTCACCTATTGTTTACAAATAATTAAGGATGACCATGGGTAGGGTATATCCATATATACCCAACCCAATTAATTTATCCATGGATATCCGATTACCTTACCCAATTAGTATCCATACCCAATTGTTACCCGGCCTGTTTATCCATAGATATCCATACCCTACCCAATGTCGATTTTTATAAAATCACCAAATATGCTCAAAAACCACTAAAATGACCAATATATCCTCAAAATCTCTAAAATAAGCAAAATACCCATGAAACCTTTAAAATGACCAAAATACTCCTACAGTCTCTAATATCACCAATTATGCTAAAAAAAAACCACTAAAAATGACCAAAATATCCCAAAATCTCTAAAATGAGCAAAAAACCTATGAAATAACCTAAAAATGACCAAAATACCCCTGAAATAACCAAATATGCTCCAAAACCACTAAAAATTACCAAAATATCCCCTAAACCTAATAAATGACCGAAACCCCCAAATCCTAAAAAATGACCAAAGTACACACGAAACCTAAAAAATGACCAAAATACCCCTGAAACCTAAAATTTGGCCAAAATACCCCCGAAATAGAAAATTACCTAAAAAACCCCTAAACCTAAAAAATAACCGAAATCCCTCTGTAACCTAAAAATTGATCGAAATAGCCTTGATGCTTGAAAATTACCAAACTAACCCTAATCCTAAAAAAAGACTAAAAAACTCCCCAAAATCTAAAAAATGACTAAAATACCCTTGAAACCTATAAAATGACAAAATGGCCCTAAAATCTGTATGATGATACAGAAACACTCTAAACCTAAAAGATGATCGAAATACCCTCAAATCTAAAAATGACCAAAATACCCCTAAATGACCAAAATACTCATTTTTATAATTTCTGGCTATTTTGGTCATTTTTTAGATTTAAGGGTGTAGGGACTCAATTCGTGAAGGATCCCCAACAATACATTTCTTAGAGAATGGGACGAAGGGCTAGGCGCTAACAGACTAACAACGGATCCCCGGGAACCTTTCACCCTTAGAGGGGTATAATCCCAGTTCTTCTTGGCTTGAGGTTGCTCCTCTGCACCTCTCCGAGGAGAGTCCCCCCCTTCCCCAAGAGGGGCTCCTCGCATTATTTATCTCTTTCGGTTGATCCTGGCCTTACAACTGTTGATCATCCAAGCCACCGCTTAAGAACCTATCCCATCAGCCGCGTTCCTACTCCTACTGTGGGTTGCAGCACCCAAGGTTGCGCTGTTCAGGATTCTTATCCGCATTAATGCGGCCAGGGGAGTCAGACAAGTGCATTAAGTGTGGAGGTGACAACCTGTTCTGGGTTTGTCCCCCACCTGGAATTAGCCTAGGTATGCCGAGGAAGGGGGTGTCCTCGGCATGGATCCAAAAAGGGCAAAAAATCCCTAGACAACAGCCTGGGACAATCGTCCCTCCTCGGCATGGGCCTTGGGCCAGCCTAAAGGTGGACCGAGGCTGCCAGGCCCACGGGCCCCACAATAGCCCCTCAAAATCCTGCTGCACGTTCCCTCGGACGGGGAGGAGGGTTTTGATATCCATGGCCCTCATATTCCGGAAGGCCTTCCGCTAGCTGGTTCTTCCCCAAATAGTTAGTTTGACACTTCAATTCTTCGGTAAGTAGTTAGTTTCCCCATAGGCTTGAGTCCGAGGACCATGCAATGCCTTGGTTCTGTCTAACACTTCTGTTCTTCTGTAAGTATCTAGTTTCCCCATAGGTTTGAGTCCGTGGACCATGCAATACCTTGGTTCTGTCTAGTACCCAGGTATGATTGCGTGGTTAGTTTCCCCATAGGCTTGAGTCCGAGGACCATGCAATGCCTTGGTTCTGTCTAACACTTCTGTTCTTCTGTAAGTATCTAGTTTCCCCATAGGTTTGAGTCTGTGGACCATGCAATACCTTGGTTCTGTCTAGTACCCAGGTATGATTGCGTGGTTAGTTTCCCCATAGGCTTGAGTCCGAGGACCATGCAATGCCTTGGTTCTGTCTAACACTTCTGTTCTTCTGTAAGTAGGAGTTCGTCCTCGGCTCCAAGAGTCTTGCTTTTGGTATAATGATGCCCTCGGACCGTTTACTGGGAGCGGCTCTTCCTCAGGTCGGACTGTTAGCTCTACGGCGCTCTGGGCAGGGATGGTTTGGACCCTGATCTTACATGTGGCCTGGACCTCGCCTTCAACCCAAGTTCCCATCCTCTTCAATTACGAGGCGTCCCTTGACCGTTCGCGCTCCGCCCTTGACGTTTCGGTGCACGAGACATGCCCTTATCAATGTCCTCGTGAATTGATAAGAATCCAGCGGTCCGCGGTCCCTTAGGTTTTGGTCAGAATTAATTCCGCTGATAATCCTTCCTTCGAACACTGTGTGGATCAATTCCCACCGGTTTTCACCCTCTATATAAGGCGTTCTGGGGGAAACATTTCTCCTCATTCCATGGACTTTCCACCACAACCAGTAATACGTCCTTTCACCTCCCCGAGCCCCTTTAACAGCACCGCCAGGATTGTGACCAGAGTTGGGAGATATGGGGCCAAGAGCCGCCGTGGCCGCAGCCCCCACTGGGCTTCCGGCGCGGCAGAGTCTAGGCGTAACACTGACAGTGCCATACGTGGTGGCCAGGAGGGATGTCGCTGAAGTACCTAACGTCTCTCCCCGGAGCGCACTTCCAACGGAGGAGACGCGCGAACTCATGTCATGGCTGGTGCCCGAGTGTTGCCGTCTCCGACGGCCAACGCTCATGAGGATTGGAGAGAATCAAGGGAACATCACGGGGGAGGGCGTCCCGGTGCCCCTGCATCTGCTCCTCGCTTTGTTCAAGCTCCGCCGCGCCGAGAAAGGTGTTGTTGGTGGCCTTGAAGCGAGCCAGCCTCAGCCCCCTTCCCCCATCTTATTGTCAAGTTCTCCCATTCTCTTGATGCCAATAAGGGCACGGGTTGACACTTCCCTCTAGCTAATTTTAGGACGGGTCCACCTGGGCCTCTGATTGTAGAATTAGCTTGTAAATTTGTTTGTAAAACACGCCTGCCTGAACCTCTGATTGTATTTTGTACTTGTCTTTTTATGAAATAATATCAAGCTTTCTTCCTTTGCTGTTAAATCTTCTATCTCGAACTTTTACCTTTCTGCAATGTTTGTTTGGTAGTTCTCTTTTTTTTTTTTTTTTTTTTTTTTTGCATCACCACCGATCTTCCGTAGAATGATTATTTAGAACAATCGCCTGTTGCGCCGGCCAGCGCACTAACCCTTCCCACAGACGGCGCCAATTGTAGGGACTCCATTCGTAAAGGATCCCCAACAATACATTTCTAGAGAATGGGACGAAGGGCTAGGTGCTAACAGACTAACAACGGATCCCCGGGAACCTTTCACCCTTAGAGGGATATGATCCCAGTTCTTCTTGACTTGAGGTTGCTCCTCGGCTGCCTGTCCGAGGAGAGTCCCCCCCTTCCCCAAGAGGGGCTCCTCGCATTATATATCTCTTTCGGTTGATCCTAGCCTTACAACTGTTGATCATCCAAGCCACCGCTTAAGAACCTATCCCATCAGCCGCGTTCCCACTTCTACTGTGGGTTGCAGCCCCCAAGGTTGCGCTGTTCAGGAGTCTTATCTGCATTAATGCAGCCAGGGGAGTCAGAGAAGTGCATTAAGTGTGGAGGTGACAACCTGTTCTGGGTTTGTCCCCCACCTGGAATTAGCCTAGATATGCCGAGGAAGGGGGTGTCCTCGGCATGGATCCAAAAAGGGCAAAAATCCCTAGGCAACAGCCTGGGACAATCGTCCCTCCTCGGCATGGGCCTTGGGCCAGCCAAAAGGTGGACCGAGGCTGCCAGGCCCATGGGCCCCACAAAGGGGTATTTTGGTTTTTTTATAAGTTTTAGAGGTATTTTGGTCATTTTTTTAGGTTTCGAGGGTATTTTCGGTTATTTTTTAGGTTTAGAGGGGTATTTTGGTAATTTTTATATTTCGAGGGTATTTTGGACATTTTTAGGTTTCATGGGTATTTTGGTAATTTTCAGGTTTTAGGAAGTATTTTGGTCATTTCTTAGGTTTAGGATGTATTTTTGTCATTTTTAAGTTTCGGGGGGTATTTTGGTCATTTTGAAGGTTATGCGGGTATTTCGGTTATTTTTTAGGTTTAGGGGGTATTTAGGTATTTTTTTAGTTTCCAGGGATATTTTGGTAATGTTTTAAGTTTTAGGGTTATTTTGGTAATTTTATGATTGTAGAGGTATTTCGGTCATTTTTTAGGTTTAGGGTGCATTTCGGCAATTTTAGAGGATTTTAGGAGTACTATGCCTATTTGCAAGTTTTAAAGGTAATTTGGTAATTTTGATTATTAGGTAATTTGGTGGGTTAGGGTTTACCCATAACAATTTGGCTGAGTGAGGTTTGGGTTAGATTTAATTAGTTAAATGGATAATAATGGGTAAATAGGTAAATTGCACCCGATTGGCATGAAACTTGGCATGCATGTTAAGAACATATAGAACATGTAATTCAACGATTGGATTTTCAAAACATGAATTCAATAATAAGTTATTGGGTGGTGTAACATTTTTTAGAGTTACATTAGGTGTAACTTGAACCATGCCCTATATTTCTCAATTCGGTGTGAATTTTGACAAATTTACCGTTAGATAACATTATCTTTATATATTTTTCATGCTTACAAAATTTCAAGGTGACCAAAAATTAATAGGCATGTCATCAATCAATTGTCTAAGTTCAAGTTTTTGTAGTTTAAAATAACATATAAAAGATGAGTTTAAAGATCAATTGGTAAATTACACCCGATTGGTATGAAAATTGGCACGCATGTTAAGAACATACAGATCATGTAATCCAACGGTTGGATTTTCAAAATATGCATTCAATAATAAGTTATTGGATGGTGTAACATTTTTTAGTGTTACATTAGGTGTAACTTAAACCACGACCTATATATCTCAATTCATTGTGAATTTTGATAAATCTACCGTTCGATAACATTATCTTCATATATTTTTCATACTTACAAAATTTCAAGGAGATCAAATATTAATAGGCATGTCATCAATCAATTGTCTAAATTCAAGTTTTTGTAGTTTAAAATAACGTATAGAAGATGAGTTTAAAGATTAATAGGTAAATTACACTCGATTGGCTTGAAAATTGGCATGCATGTTAAGAACATATAGATAATGTAATCCAGCAGTTGGATTTTCAAAATAAGCATTCAATAATAAGTTATTGGGTGGTGTAACATTTTTTAGAGTTACATTAGATGTAACTTGAACCACGCCCTATATTTCTCAATTCGTTGGGAATTTTGACAAATCTACCGTTAGATAACATTATCTTCATATATTTTTCATGCTTACAAAATTTCAAGGTGATCAAAGATTAATAGTCATGTCATCAATCAGTTGTCTAAGTTCAAGTTTTTGTAATTTAAAATAACGTATAAAAGATAAGTTTAAAGATCAATTGATAAATTACACCCAATTGGCATGAAAATTGGTATGCATGTTAAGAACATATAGATCATGTAATCCAATGGTTGGCTTTTCAAAATATACATTCAATAATAAGTTATTGGGTGGTGTAACATTTTTTAGAGTTACATTAGGTGTAACTTGAACCACGTCTTATATTTCTCAATTCGTTGTTAATTTTGACAAATCTATTGTTAAATAACATTATCTTCATATATTTTTCATACTTACAAAATTTTAAGGTGATCAAAGATTAATAGGCATGTCATCTATCAATTGTCTAAGTTCAAGTTTTTGTAGTTTAAAATAACGTATAGAAGATGAGTTTAAAGATCAATAGGTAAATTGCAACCGATTGGCTTGAAAATTGGCATGCATGTTAAGAACATATAGATCATGTAATCCAACAGTTGGATTTTCAAAATATGCATTCAATAATAAGTTATTGGGTGGTGTAACATTTTTTAGTGTTACATTAGGTGTAACTTGAACCACGTCCTATATTTCTCAATTCGTTGTGAATTTTGACAAATCTACCGTTAGATAACATTATCTTCATATATTTTTCATGCTTACAAAATTTCAAGGTGATCAAGATTAATAGACATGTCATCAATCAATTGTCTAAGTTCAAGTTTTTGTAGTTTAAAATAACGTATAAAAGATGAGTTTAAAGATCAATTGGTAAATTACACCCAATTGGCATGAAAATTGGCACGCATGTTAAGAACATATAGATCATGTAATCCAACGGTTGGATTTTCAAAATATGCATTCAATAATAAGTTATTGGGTGGTGTAACATTTTTTAGAGTTACATTAGGTGCAACTTGAACCACGCCCTATATTTCTCAATTTGTTGTGAATTTTGACAAATCTACCATTAGATAACATTATATTCATATATTTTTCATGCTTACAAAATTTCAAGGTGATCGAAGATTAATAGGCATGTCATCAATCAATTGTCTAAGTTCAAGTTTTTGTAGTTTAAAATAACGTATAGAAGATGAGTTTAAAGATTAATAGGTAAATTACACCCGATTGGCATGAAAATTGGCTTGTATGTTAAGAACATATAGATAATATAATCTAACGGTTGAATTTTCAAAATATTCATTCAATAATAAGTTATTGGGTGGTGTAACATTTTTTAGAGTTACATTAAGTGTAACTTGAACCATTCCCTATATTTCTCAATTTGGTGTGAATTTTGACAAATCTACCGTTAGATAACATTATTTTCATATATTTTTCATGTTTAAAAATTTTCAAGGTGATTAAACTATAAGTAGAAATTGGTGACGAAATAATTCGTCACCTGATCTATTGAAAAAAAAAGAAAAAGAAAAAACAATTGGTGATGCAAAACTTCGTCACCTAATCTATTGAAATTGGAAAAAAATACATTTGGTGACGAAATATTCTGTCACTGAAAATAAGGTTTAGCGACGAAAATATTAGGTGACGAAAAACTTTTGTCACCTATCATTTTTTATTGGTGACGAAAAAATTTCGTCACCTATCATTTTTTTATTGGTGACGAAACATTTTCGTCACCAATACATTCTGTGACGGAGCTTAGGTGACGAAAGTTGTTTCGTCACCATTTCGTCTCCATATGTATTCAGTGACGAAATAAGGACATATTGTGACAAAAGGTTTCGTCACCATAGTCCACTTTTGTCGAAGGTGCCTTCAGCCTCCCACTACGCAACAACGAGAAACAAAGGCAAGCAGTGGTGATGGCGATGGCGAGAGACATTCAACCCAAAACCCACTGATCAACCCCATTCAACCTGAAAACAACGAGAAACAAAAGAAAAAAGAGGAAGAAAAAGAGAGCGATGGCGATGGAGATGGCAATTGGCGGAAGCTAGAGGAAGAAAGATTGATGAGATGAGAGAAAGAGAGAGCTGTGGGCCTGAGAGAGTCTCTGATGAAATGAGAAAAAGAAAGGGAGGTGAGAGTCTGGTACAGAAAGAAGAGAAAGAAAATTATTAAGATATTAAATGCACATGCTACAGTAACCGTGCATTGCATAGTTACTATAGCAATTATGCATTTATGCACAAGTTTACACCCTCTAATGTGGGTTTTTTTTTTTTTTTTTTTTGCTCAAAATGTATAAAATGAGCAACTTTTTCCATTTTGCACAACTTTGCATCAACTAATACAATTGCTCTAAGAGCATCCACATCAGTGGGGCTATTTTTTTAGCTATTTGGCACCACAAAAAGCTACTTTATCTATTTTACCTACTCATTTTACAAAATATCCAGCAGCAGTGGATCTATTTTAACTTTCAACACAATAAAATAATATAAACATCACAATAAAATAATATATCTGCTATAATAAAATAATACATTCCACTACAAAAAAAAAACACCACAAACCGATCAATGGTACAAACCACATCCACTGCCAACCAAGAACAACCACGCACCAATAACTAGCAAGCCAAGAACAACCACCCACAACCACTACCAAAAATCCAAATTAGCCAAAAACCACCACACAAATCTCCACCAACACAGCCACACCACCTCTAACACCACCTCACCCACTAAACCTAGCCACCATGAAACCCAGCCAAACCACCTACTCATCTTACAAAATATCCAGCAGCAATGGATCTATTTTAGCTTTCAACACAATAAAATAATATAAACATCACAATAAAATAATATATCTACTATAATAAAATAATACATTCCACTACCAAAAAAATAAACACCACAAACCGATCAATGGCATAATCCATAACCATTGCCAACCAAGAACAACCACCCACAACCACCCAACAACAACTAGCAAGCCAAGAACAACCACCCATAACCACTGCAAAAAATCCATATTAGCCAAAAACCACCACATAAATCTACACCAACACAGCCACACCACCTCTGACTCACAAAACCCAGCCACCATGAAACCCAGCCAAACCACCACCACGAAACCCAAAGAAACCCACAAAATCCAACCACACCACGAAACCCAGGTGAATGGCTTCCATGGCTGCCTCTTCATCAAAACCTCATATGATCCCTCTCACTCTATCACCAAATTTCCAAATACCGATTTTTCACCTACCTTCAAAGTCCCTATTTCCGTGCCTTCGGGTCAAAATAAAAAGAGGCTCCAAGTTTCCTCCAGGTTGATTGAACCCGACCGAGGGAAGCTCGTGGAGCTTTTGGTTGATGAGCCCCTCAAGGATTTAAAGAAAGGAGAGGCTTTGTCTCTGCCTATAATCAAGCCCTCAAGCATTAATCTTCAATGGGTCCATGTACTCAGCGAAGGTTGCGCAAGCCCACTCCGTGGGTTTATGCAAGAATCTGAGTTCTTCCAAACGCTTCATTTCAACACGCTTCGACTCAAAAAAGAGTCGACTATGAACATGTCGGTGCTGACTGTTTTGGCCATCGACAACTTGCAAAAGCACCGAGAGAAGTAGAGAGGAGATAAGGGAGAGAGAAAAAAAAATGAGAAGGAAAAAGAAAGAAAGAAGAGATTTATGGTTGTGCACTGTAGCAAAAAGCTAAAAATAATAATAAAATTTTATTAAAATTCTCTCCCTTCTCTCATTAAAAAAATATTTTCTCTTTTCTTTCTTTTTCTCTCTCTCCGGCTTCTCTTATTTCTTCCTTTTTCCTTCTCATTTTTTCCTCTCTCCCTCATCTCCTCTTTGTTGGATCTTAATCTGTTCTGTTGGATCTTCATATTCATCGCCAATCTATTCTGGGTTTGTCTCTGGTTTGTGCTAGATTTGTCTCCGGAGACCCATCTCGCCCACGTCGCCGTCCCATGCTGCCGACCCATCTCGCCCAGTCCTTCATCTCACCGCTCACCCAACACCAACAAGCCTAGTCCTCCATCTCACAGCCGATCCAAGCTCCATTGCCGACCCAAGCTTCATCATCAATCCAAGCTCCACCGGCACCGCCTTCATCGAACTCAAGAGCACCGCGAGACCGATCAAGGTAGAAACGAGGTAGAGGAATTCGGCTTTGGTGGTATGGCTAGATTTCGTGGGTTTCTCTAGGTTTCATGGTGACAATTTGGCTGGGTTTCGTGGGTCAATGGTGGCATGGCTATGTTGGTGTTGATTGGTGTGGTGGTTTCTGTCTAATTTGGATTTTTGGCAGTGGTTGTAGGTGGTTGTTCTTTGCTTGCTAGTTGTTGTTGGGTGCTTGTGGGTGGTTGTTCTTGGTTGGTAGTGGTTGTGGATTGTGCCATTGATCGGTTTGTGGTGTTTTTTTTGGGTAGTAAGATGTATTATTTTATCGTAGTAGATATATTATTTTATTGTGATGTTTATATTATTTTATTTTGTTGAAAGCTAAAATAGATCCACTAATGCTGAATGTTTTATAAAATGAGTAAGTAAATAGATAAAGTAGTTTTTTGTGGTATCAAATAGCTAAAAAAATAGCTCCATTGCTGTGGATGCTTATAAGTCAAATTACATATACAGGAATATCTGTACTACATTCTACATACATACGTCTATACTGTAACTGGCATAGTTAGACATGTATGCATGACGTCCCATGCATGCATTTTCTTGTAGTTGCCTTGTCACAAGAAACTAGAAAAGTTTCTGAAACAGCATGACATTAGTGAATTTCTGGTTATGTAAAAGAATCATATTTATTCATAAATTACAAACTCAAGAAAGAGTATGTGTGTAGTGTATGATTTATCTAAAATGTAATAATAAGTTTGCTTTGGTTCATATATAAATTTTTACATCTGATCCCTCACAACTTATAATTGATGTTTTCGTTTTCCCCATGGCATGGTTTGCCATAGGAGATTATTTTCCAGATATTCTCTTATTCAAGAAAAGGTTTTTATGTAAGAGATAGATAGATACATGAATAAACAAAAAGAAATATACAATATTTGAAGAGGCATTTCCAAAGCTTTCCTGTAAAATATCTTCCCTTGTAGTAACTCCCTAAACATTATATTTCATGTGTAGACTGTTTTTCTGGTGAGCCACATTAAATATGCACTTGTAATGGAGCACTGTATATGTGAACGTTAGTAACCTTAAAGTCAGATATGTTTACATTTTTTTTTTTCTCCTCCTCTTGAAAGGTGCCCTGAACTCAACTTTACTATGAGTAAGCATTCGTGTAAATCATTTTATCTTAATGGCAGGATATTTTTGGGAATTAAGCTTCGCATTTGGAAGTTAATTGCATCAGTTTTTGCCTTTTCATTACACCAGAATTGTTGTTTGGACTCTACCTGCTATACTATTTCAGGGTCTTTGAGAGGCAGATAGGTTCCAATTTAATACTTATGTATTATTATTATATGTGTCTTTTGTAGAAATTATATCACACGTACTGAATTTCCACTATGATGCAAATTTCTAAGGATGTAGGTGAGGGGAATTTTTTTTCAAAGCATCTTTAGGAAACTCAGCATTCTTATCTGATTATTTTTCCTTGTAGCTGCTCAATTTGGTTGGGCCTTAGCAAATTATAATTATTAGCATTCTGTTGGGCAGTATAACTGCATTATGTGGCTCAATACAATCATGCCTAAATGTAAAAAATATTGGGGGAAAGGTTTCATTTTTGTTTTAAGGGGTTTGGTTATAATTATTAAAGAAAAAGGGGGTTGTTTAGCTCTACAATTTGTTTGTTCGTTTAGACCCCTTGAACCAAATTGTTTAACCTAATTAATTAACCAAATTGATTATTAGGTTTATTATTTAGATCTAGGTTAAACAAGCATATATCATATCATGCACAGTAGTGGAAAAGTAAATAATACCACAATATGATGACTAAGGAAAACCGATGAAACGAACCGTTTCAAAGTAAAAACCTGGAGAGGATTTAACCTAACTATCCTCAAGGTAAAGCAAATCCACTATATGATAATCAAAATTTTTACAATCAGATTTAATCTTAAATCTATTACTACCTCATGTAGTAACTTACGGACACGACCACGTATAAGCTTCGAATCCACGGACTCCTTCTCTCCTTGGATATACAGTAACACAAGCACCATCACTTGTGACTTTGAGATCCCACTTAATTGAATGACTCATTCTCCTCCATCTTAATCTCTTCAAAGCTCGTGGTAAGCCTCTGAAGTTTTGAATCCTTGATAGCCTTAATCCCTTCATAGGTTGTCTGGAGGATGGTTCATGTTTCCTTTACAGTTTCAGTAGAGGATATCTTCTTGAACTCCTCATTCGTGACTGCACTGAATAATGCATTCAATGCCCTGCTGTTGAAGTTTGCCACCTTGATCTTAGCATCATCCCAATCGGCCGGCACTTCCATCGGCTTGGTCCAACCTATCTCCACAGCTTGCCACACATTTTCATCTAATGACTTCAAGAAAGCTCTCATGCGTACTTTCCAGTATGCATAGTTAATGCCATCAAATAAAGAAGGTATAATGAGAGACTGTCATCTATCCATGACAAACAGGGGTCAATGAATCACACAGTAAAGATAAAAACTTAATCAGAGTGTGCCTGCTCTGATACCACTTAATAGGCAAAAAATGTATTGACCCCTTGTGATGAATTAACCAATTAATTAGCCAAGTTAATTAATTAATTCAATTAGCATGTAATAAGCGTGGTAGCACAAGCAAATCACCAAATATCTAAATGCAGCAGAAAAATAAATTGACACAGTGATTTGTTTACAAATGGAGAAAACCAATACGGCAAAAATCTCACCGGGTGATTTTAAGGTCACCACTCCTAAGAATTTACTATTATCACAACAAGTGGTTACAAGTAAAGGAATTCCAATACCTTATACCAACCTACAATTGAACACTTACTCCAATACCCAATTGGACTTATTCTGTAGTGACAATCTCTCCTTTCAATGCACGACTCCCAATACGTGACTAACCAATTCGATGCGCGGATCTCAGTACGCGACTTAATCACCAACTTGAGAAGGATGTTGGTTGCAAAGTTTTTCAATTCATCAACACGATGAAGATTACGAAGCTCCTTGATTACAAAATCCTATGGTGTACAAACACAGCAACTTCATGAAGAGAAAGATGAACTTGGGCAAATTTTGTCTCTGGTCACAATTTGCATGAACAAAACTTTGCTTCACCCTTGAGCAACCTTTAACGACCTTTAAAGCAATCCTTATATATGTTTAGGGTTATGAGAAAAGAAAATCTAAACATGCACACACGAATTGGAGTGAAATCAGATCTGAAAAACTGATTTTCTTAAATCTCGACAGATAGGGTATCTGTCAAGCATCGGGATGAAACAACTTTTTAAACCTCGATAGGTAGTAGCTGTCGAGATAGTTTTCGAGTTTTAAAAACCAGCACTTCTTCAGTTGAATATTTGACAGACTTTCATGGCTTTAACACTTCAACTTGAAACCTTGTTCCTTGAAGTATTAAACACATCCTAGATGTACCCAATTACAAGTAAAGTGCGTTTTGTTAAAGGATTAGCCAATTCTATATTGACATATATTCCTAACATGAATCACATATGTCCTAACAGATAGCTGTCGAGATAGTTTTCGAGTTTTAAAAACCAGCACTTCTTCAGTTGAATATTTGACAGACTTTCATGGCTTTAACACTTCAACTTGAAACCTTGTTCCTTGAAGTATTAAACACATCCTAGATGTATCCAATTACAAGTAAAGTGCGTTTTGTTAAAGGATTAGCCAATTCTATATTGACATATATTCCTAACATGAATCACATATGTCCTAACAGATAGCACCAATGTATTTTCCACATTCCCAAAATCAAAATCACATCCAATAATAGGAGCCTTACTAACTGTTTGTTGGTAAATCCCACTGTTTTTCCCAATTTCAAACTCTTAGTAGCACCATTTTTATCATGACTTTGAAAGGTATAGATACCAGAACCATACGAAATAGGGACCTCAAATAGATTTCTATTGTTGGTTTCACTTTGAAGGGTAAAGGTACCAGGACCATACAAAATAGGAACATCAAATAGATTGCCAGCATCCACTTCACTTCTAGTACACATCTCAACTTGAGTTCGGCCAACTCTTTTCTTATATAAAATCAAACTTCTTTTTGACCTTCTAGCTCGTGCTTCATCCATAGCTATCTCAAGTAATATAATTGTATTATCGAACCATTAACACAATATTACCACTAAGTACTCACCATATTTGTTAATCACTTAAAAATTTATTGACTGGAAATATACAAAGTTCTAGTAGTTTGTGACTACCATAAAAATGAAAATGTTAAAAGCTCTAACGAAAAGCATATTAACAATCAGTCGTATAATTTACCAGTAATAATAAGGACATTATCACTTATCAGTAAAACAGTAGCTGACCTTTGTTAAGAGAAAAAGAAATTATTAATGCATTATCGAGGAAAAATACTAACCATATTTTTGTGATCGCAACATAAAAAATAATAATAATAATAATAATAAAATTTATAAATAAATAAATAAAAAAAAACTACTGACATTTGTTAAGAAAATAAGCAGTTACTATGCAATATCACAACTAAGTACTTGCCATATTTTTTAATCACTTGAAAATTTATTGACAGGAAAATAGAAAGTTCTGGTAGAATTGTGACTACCGATAAAATGAAATCATTAAAAGCTCTAATAAATAGAATATCAACAACTTATCATACAATTGACCAATAATAATAAAAACATAAACAATAAAAAAGAACTGACTTCTGGAAAGACAAGAAGTAGTTAAAAAGCCTCAGTTCATTGGCAACAGAATTTCCCAATTTTATGACAATCTCCTGTGAACAAAAAAAACACCCCAAATAAGAACATAAGCTGTAAAAAAATATATATACAAAAATAAAATAAAATAAAATAAAAAAGGAGTTGGCCGCATACATATTATGCTAAAAATTCCTATAGTCTATCTTATTCCTCTTTAGTATATGGATCAAATACAATTGCGATACATCTACCCATTAAGTATGATTTTTGACTTGCCTTCTTCAAATAGTACAGTTTAAGCCATATGATAGATAACAACCAGTTTCTTTCTAAGAGAACATTTGTCAAGCAATTGTCATGCCGTATTATAGACTAAATCCACATATATCAACCCACCCACATAAAAAGAGAGTATGCCATCCCATTTCAAACATCACACAACCAACACAAGCATACACAGAAACCAAGCCAAAATCATCACCTAATTGATAACATACAAAAATCAAAACTCTTATCTCTGAAGATTTATTATATCCACTATAGCTAACCTTTGTTGAAGATAAGCCATTCAAAATACCTGATTTCGATGCTGATAGACTTTCTGATGTAGGATAGAATCTATAATTTAATTTTTTTAATTATTTAATTTAAATATTTTTATTTAAAAAAATATGTTATTTTAGATTTAGGTGATTTATTTCCTTGTTTTTAGGTTCTTTTAGTGCTTTTTTGGTCAAATTTGGTTCCTATTATGGTTAGGTATTAATTAGGAGTTACTTTAGAATATAATTTCTTGTCTGTCAAGTTTTACAGAGCCCTTCACATAAAATTAAAAAAAAAAAAAAAAAAGTTTTACAGTGCCCTTAAATAGGCCCCAAGTCTCTACACATTTTTTAACAATTATTCAATCAATAAAATTCAGACTTTTGTCTTTCTATTTTCTGGTGGATTCTAGACCCTTTCACCTTGTAGATTTAAGGACCCTTGCAGACTCAAAGAACCCTCATAGATTTGAGGTTATTTTTCATAGCAAACGTGTTTCGTTTCTTGTTTTCTAGAAGTAAACGTGTTCTACTTCTTGACACTTCTACATCCCGCATCAGTTGGTATCAGAGCCTTGACTTATCCTAGTCTGGTGGCTGTCGTACGAGACGGTAACGATTCCGGTGACTGAAAACTTAGTAAGTTACATGACATATAGGTAGAACTCATAAATATCTTTGCTAGGATGCTGTTGTTGGAGCATGGAAACAATAGGGATAACTGTTGCAGAGACATAACTCACGGACAACTTATTGGTAAGCAAATCTCATATAGGCCTTATAAGAGAATTACTAGTTTTAATGGTTATTTTTTAAAAGAAGATTTTTTCGATTGGTTACTTGATCAAGCGGTATTTGACCATGAGAATGTTCATTATGAAAGAAAAGTTGGACTTGCTTTGTATAAATTTAATAAATATGCCTTATGTTGGTGGGAAAGAGTACAATCTGATAGAATCTGACAAGGTAAAGACAAAATTTGTTCATGGCCAAGGATAAAAAAGATGCTTGCTATCAGATTTTATCTGTTGGATTGTGATGAAATTTTGTAGTATACAAAACAAGATTATTATTGGCCAAGAAGTTCATACTTTAATTATTTTGAAGAGCCATATATTCCACCAATAAGAGAGGAATTGCATGTTGAAGAAAATATTGTTCTTGAAGATTATGTAGACGTCAAAGAACAAAATATAGAGATTTCTAAAGAAATTCTTGTTATGGAAGAAGATCCTCAAATCAAGATTATTGTGGAGGAGAATAATGAAGATCCTATTATAGAGAAAGATCTTGAAGCCAAGATGATAGAGACCATTGAGGAAGAAATTGAAGAGGAAAGTTTCAAGAATCTCAATGAAATCAAATCATATGATTGTTAATCTCAAGATCCTTTATTTTGGTGGTAAGCAATACACCGAAGTTTATTGATTTTATTGGGGTTGATAGATTTGATTCAATTGTCAGTTCTTATTTGGTAAATCTTTACAATTATTTGAAGACTAAGGAAAAAGAAATTCAAGTTGATTTGTTTATTCCATTGATGAGTTGAAAGTACGGAAAAAAAAAAATCAAGGGGCTCAAGAATTCAAAATATTTGTTTATTTGGAGAGGAAGATTTTAGATTTTGAAGATAAACTCGAGGACGAGTATGTTTCAAGTGGAGGGGTCTGATGCAGGACAAAATCTACAATTTAATTTTTGTAATTATTTAATTTTAATATTTTTATGTAAATAACGTTATTTTAGATTTAAGTGATTTATTTCCTTGTTTTTAGGTGCTTTTACTACTTTTCAGGTCAAATTTTGTTCCTATTATGGTTAGGTATTAATTAGGAGTTACTTTAGAATATATTTTCTTGTTTATCAAGTTTTACGGAGCCCTTGAATAAGCCCCCAAGTCTGTACACATTTTTTAAAAATTATTCAATCAATAAAATTCAGAATTTTGTCTTTCTATTTTCTGGTGGATTCCAGACCTTTTCTCCTCATAAATTCAAGAAACCCTCGTAGATTCGAGGTTATTTTCAGAAGCAAATGTGTTTTGTTTCTTGTTTTCTAGAAGAAAACGTGTTCTGCTTTTTGCCTCTTCCGCATCGCACATCACTTTCCCAATTTTATGACAATCCCCTGGCCTAGTAACAACAAAAAAAAAAAAAAAATATATATATATATATATATAAAATAAAAAACAAATATGCCACATGCAAATGTTATTAATGACATTTCAACATCAAAACGTTAAATATTTTTAAAAATTTTATGAAATATAAATTAGCAATTCAAACAATTCCCCTATAGCTTGTTATAAAACAAAAAATAAACATTCAACATCAATCATAGGAAAAATTAAAAATTATATAATTAAAGAATAAAAATTATTCACAAAAAAAAAGGAAAGCATAGGCAGATGAAAGAAAGGACTAATCAAACCTTAGGAAAGGTTGGAATTCGTTTTGCAGAGCATAAACCAAAACCATTAAAATTGTGAAGAAAAGTAAAATCTATATAGGTGGAGAACCTCTTCCTATATAAGATACAGAAATACCCAAAAGCATGTATTATTGATCCCGAGAGATCCCTTTCAAATTCCATAGCATTCATTGAGAAAGAAGAGAGCTGTATATTAAGGTTCATGAATCGGTGTGGTAACTGGCAAAATGCACTGTTTGCTGAGAAGGAGAGGAAGGAATTTGGGATTTCTAATTTGCGTTTGATTATTGTAGAAGAGGAGGTGAACCTGAAAATATGAAGGTCTAATATTAAAGAAGAGCAGAATGTTTTATTCAGAAAAAAAAAAAAAAAAAAAAAAAAGGAGCTCAACTTTGTTTTTAATGAGATAATTATGATGTGGTCCCGCTTAAATTTAGATAGATGAAGCAAAATTGGACTTCGATTTTAGATTTGAATTGAGCAACTGGAAGAATAATTATGGTGTGGTCTCCACATAAATCTAAACATATAGTACAAAATTGGAACTCTAATTTGGAATTTTAATTTGAGTTTCTCTGAACTTCACCTATTAATATATACTAGTGTTTAACCTACGCAATGCATAGGATCATTTTTCATATTAATGATCTTTGCATCCAACATAAACTTAGTTCTCATACTTCTACTACATACATTCAAACCTAAATAATTTAATATATTTAAGCATATGGTATCCAATAGACCACTTGGAGGAACATATGAAATGAGCAACCACCACTTTTATTACTTCCACTGCGTTCAAATGAGTTTGAACTTCAAAACTATCCAATATCTTCAAAGCAATTAAAACTTGGCTTACTTAGAAATATGGGGAAACAAATAATAACAATTTATTACAATGGAAATCATTTAGAAAATAGTGCAAATATATCCAAATGAGTTGGTATAACATCATTGTCTAAACATTTGGGAATCTTCAAAGTCGAGTCAATACATTGAGGAGGATATTCATCAAGGGTTTGTTGTAAATAATATTATGATGGGACATTTGTTCTTAATCTCTGGGGGGCCTATTTCTAATAAGCCACTTGAAAATTAAGCAAATCCAAAATATCAATGTAAGAAACAGCTATAGCACCAAATTTGTTAGGAGTTTGATAAAACCTAACACAAAAAATGAACACAATAATTACATAATGGCAAGATAATAGGTCTGTAATTTAGATAATATATAAACCATCAAGAAACTATATTAAAATGCAACCTTTATAAAGAATAGTCCCTTTTGACTCATCTCTATTTAGTATTAATAGTATTACTACAAACTCATATAATGTGTCCTCTCCTGTAATTCCATTTCACATGAAAATTGCTCTAGGTATTATAATTTCTATTGCAAATTTGTTACAAACCGATTTGGAAACTGAATTATGATGCGATGCATAACCGGTCAGTAAGTCCACATCAATTCACAACAAAAATGTACTTAATGTCTAGTAGTATAGATCATTGTGAATTAAGTTCAATGCATAATTAACCATTATTCCTCACTAAAACAAACACAATAAACAGGACCCAAAAAGATCTAACCTTGGCAATTGAATCCAATACAATTGACACAAAAGAGTGTAGATAACATTAGATATCCATGCCCATCATTGTAAATTCAGTTCACCAAACTAAAACTTATATGACAATATTAGTTAGAGCCTTTGAGGTATGTATCATAATTTGTGTGAGGATATGAGGAGCATATAAAAAGTTAAAATAAAAGAAATATCTCTTATTGTTTCTGTAGATTAAACCCAATTTATCACCACTTTTAACCCCATTCCTCCCCTTTTCTCTTTTAGGTTACAAAAAGTATTGGAAAACTTTAGCCCACAACATTCTCATAAACTAAACATAATTTTACAAATGATGATTTAAAAAATGAAATATTATCAGGAACTCCTTCTATTGCCTAATTGTGCTAAGTGCTAACATATCCTAGATTGTATGATAACTTAAAACAATATATTAAAGCAATCACAATATAATGCACGCATGAAAGCTCGAAAATGTGTCGAAAACACAAGAGCAATTTAGACTCCCCCAATTAAAATTACGGCTCGATAGATTTTACACTAACTTAATACTAAGTACAGAATAGTGTAAATGCGAGCGGATGAACAAATAAGCTACTCTGATCCATAAACAAGCAACACAGCAGTATAATGGAATATAAAAGAGTAGGGAAGAGAGATGCAAATACAGAAAACACCGAGACGTGTTTTCGAAGAGGAAACCGAAGAACTCGGCGAAAAACCTCTCCGCCGCCCTCCAAGCGGAAATCGATCCACTAGACAACCAGTTGGGATACAGGGGTTAGCAAGAGACCCTCCAAGCCTAATCTACCCGATGTACCTAAGCCATCTAAGCTCCTACTCCAACAAGACCTCTCGGAACCGTGTCTTGTCTAGCTCTCCGGATCCCGCAACAAGCTCCATGTTGCATCTGTCATTCCAGGCTTCTTCCAATGCTTCCCAGCAGCACCAAAACATCACACAACACTCTCAAAGGGTGTGGTAAGTGTTTGGGCTATCAACCTCTCAATGGTATGGAAATGGAGAGGGAAGAGTTGAGGAAATACCACAAGCAAGTGTATAAAGAAAGGTGGGGATGACAATCTCTAATTCTCAATGTGTTTGGCTAGGGTTTTTCTTTCTAAAGCCCTTTTCAACATTTGTGGGTAATGAGGGTATATATAGGATAGGTACAGAAAGTGTGAGCCATTCAGTACAGGCTGGCAGAACAGATTGCCTCGCGGGTGTCTCGCGAGAAGGCCTTACCTGCGAGATACTTGCAAGACACAGCTGTCTCCACCTGACCTAACTCTTCGCATTCCAGCATATGCAGAGCACATGATTCACTTCGCAGGAAGCTAGGTCACAACATACCCGCGAGAATTCTTTAGCCTTCAAATGCTTAAGTCTTCACACTCTCTCTCTATCACACATCCCTTACAACAAATCCCACAATAGATACAAGGTATAAACGATTGATAATAATTACAATCAAATTTGGCAAGGAATAAAAGCCAACAAAATACATAGTTGTAAATAACAACTTTACAATCTCCCCCTTTGACTATTCCGTGACAAAACCCTAAAAACAGACTCTAGACTTAAACGTGAGTTTGGGAACAAAGGCAAAACTCACTCACACCTAATTTTAGATTCTGATAAGCTCTTGAAACATATGAACAAGTGTCTCCTGAAACACAACAAAACAATAATATCATTGTATGCAAAAAAAGCTTGAAAAGCATATGGAACAATATTAGCATGATCAAGCAAAATGGAATAAAAACAATATACCATGGCAAGATCAAACAAGCAATCACTATACAAACGTGATCACTATGCTCATTCACAAAAGGAATGAACATCCGGACATGCAAGATGATAAGCTCATTTGAAGAGTATCATTTGCAACTCCAACACTCAACCAATGCGAAATACAGGAAGTATTTGCATCTAGGAACAATCCTACACGAGCACAAGAGTGATGTACTAAAGTAAAATGTATGACATTAAACATCAAGAACACAAGCATAAAGGCTGCATAAACAAGGTACTGCATATGCATGGCACAAACCATAAAAGCCTACAAGTATGCAATTAAACAAACCCTAAAAGCTTATAAAAGCAACATGGCTACAAACAAGTATGCCACAAAGCATAGAGAATATCACAAAAGAACTACTGAAATTATACTGAAATAAAAACAAAGTATCAAAGCTTTAAACCAAAAGCAGTAAAACAGTTATAAGAACTAAAAGAAACTAAATTGAACCGTCTGTAAGACCAATAACCAATGTTACTATGTTTCTAAGCTATGCTCCCCCTAACGCTGTGCAAGCTCTTCTACAGCTCCCCCTCAAAAATTTCTCCCCTTTTTTGACCGGAATGGCCAAAGAGGCTAGAACTTATCTGACTCTGAATCGAAGCCCTACTCCATAGACAAGTCTTGTATCTGTGAAGACAATGCAGTGACTTGTCCTTGGAGGTATGCAAACTGGGTTGCGGTGTGATGCACATGGGATTCAAGCACGACAGACAACTGGTCCATTTTAGCTAGCAAGAGATCAAGTTTGCTCAAGCTTTGTGATGGAGCCGAAGATGATGGCCGTGCTGAAGTCTCTGGGGCAGAAGTGAATCAATCTATCTCCTCCTCTGTATCTCCACCCTCATCTTGCTCAACACGAGGTTGTGGGATGGTATGCACACCAGTCTTGGAGCCTTTGATGTGTGCTGTGCTCCTAGTCAATGTATGACCACCAATGGGGTAGTCCCTCTGAACGACTGTGAGGCCACTGGGTAGCTTGAGCTTTGCTTTGGCAATCAATCCCACGATCAAAGAGGGAAACGGCATTACAGTTTGTGTATTCTGCTTTGTAATGCTCTTCTTCAGGACATGGATGATATGGCCACAAATGTCTATCTCCTTATGAGTAAAGAGATCATACAGGAATCTTGTTCTCGGAGCAGATTGTGTGGGGAGATTGGTGACCGGATACAGATTATGAATCATTACATAACTCAGTGTCCTCATTTTCGGAGAAAATTTGATTGTGTTCGTGGATGATTTCTTCGATTCACCACCAAGAACTGTAATCATCTCAGCAGTAGAGCCCAATCTGTCCTCATATGCAACTGTAATTGGCTAAGATGGAGGACGAATTTCCAAAAAGTCTTGGATGATCTCTCTAGTAATAATAAATTCTTTGTGTCTTACCCAGCACTCAATACGATCTCCGTTGACAGTGGCATTTGAGAAGAACTCCCTGATTATCTCTGAATAGTCAACCCCAGTCTGGTTCAACAGCTTGGTCCAAGTTCTATCTTTGAACACTTCAGGGATGAAAGTGTCCTCAAGAGTTTCTAACTGAACCACTCTCTCCATGATGATCGTCTTGTCCTTATAGCAGTCATTGTACTTTATATCTACTTCAGCAGACTTGAAATGATCAAAATCAGTGCATGCACACTTTGAAGTTGGTTTCTTCTTAGCTGCATGCTTGGTGGGAGACATCTGCACAATTTCACAGAGCAAAAAGGGAACATGTGCACAAACACCAAAATAGAACACAAAACTTGATTAGACTCAAGTTAGTCCCATAACAAAGGAAAAAAAACAAGATCAACTCTTAACAACATGCTAAACACATAAAAACAATAAAACACAAACACAACGCATGAAAATAAGTGACTGTGCATGTGTGTGTGTTTGTGTGCATGTGCTGATGCATGTGTGTGCATGTATTGATGCATGAGTGTGCCTAAGTGTGCCTAGTGAGTGCATCATGAGCACAGTGTATGAAACACTTGATCAAAGACCAAACCAAGTAAAATAAGGTTAAACATATGGAAACCCATAAATTGGAACTCACTTGAATCCAATTAAGCACAAAAATGTCACTCGGACATTTTATCAAACACCTAACATGCATAAAAGCATTCTAAGTATGAGCAATGCATGAACATGGTAAAAACTAGCCTAAATACACGTTAAAAAGCCATAAGGGGCCAACACAGATGCATAAACGACAAATGGGACACAGCCCAATCAAAAGATTTGACAGATTTTCACCCAATTTAGAAAACCAACCCAAATTTTTGAAAAACCCCAATTATCAAAACCCTAACAAAAATTCTGCAAAATCTAAGCAAAAACTTAAAAAAAGTGTGTATAAAACATACCTTGAAGAGGAAAATGCAGAAAGGATGCTTGAATTGAAGAGGTTTTGAAAGAAATTGATTTTTGGGTTGAAGAGGTTTGAAGGAGTTTGAGCGAGGGAAGAGTTTGTGATTTGAAAAACTATCACATCAGCAATATAAAACTGAAAACACACGTTTTTCGCGAGTTAGAGAGTAGCGATACAGTCGCGATACAGCCGCGAAAATGGCCACTGAAGCACAAAAGCTTTCGCAAGAAGCTTTAAGTCGCAAAACAATCGCGAGACAGTCGCGATAACTTCTGTCTGAATTTTGAAAAAATCCAATTTTTAGCCAAACAGCATTTCGCGAGAAGCTGTTGGTCGCGAGATAGTCGCGATACAGTCGCGAGAGTTTCTGTGTGAAATGATGAAAAATTATTTCCCTCAAGCCCTTTTCGCGGGAAGCTCTAAGTCGCGAGTTTCTCGCGAAACAACTCCTGAACCAGTTTTTGAAGAAAAAACACAAAAATGCATTTTGAACAAAAACAAAAGACACGAAAGTATAAAATCACTTCCAAAAAAAAATAAAATACTCAAAAATCTTTTTGGGTTTGATCAACAAGTTCTTGAGCATACACATCACATTTGAACATATACAATCACACAAATGAGATAGGCATTGATTGAATCAAAGTCTTGTGTGTTGTGTGTGAGTATCAAATGTGGAATAGTCTATAGACCAGAGTGAAGCTTCAATGATCAACTCAATTGAGTCATACACAACTGATACGAAATCAAGTGGACTATCTCCATTATAGAAATGAGTATATATGACCTCCCACACATTGAATACAAAACTTAGAAGTTTTTCATTTGGCTTCTGCATAAGGCATAACAATTGGTCCATTTTATTTTGTTTGGACAAAAACATCTCATTTTGAGATTGGTGCTTGAAATTTATGATATTTCAACATTGATGATTAGCCTTTAGCTTTTTAAGCACCATACAAAACACATTAATAAGAGTCGCTTTCCCTTTTTCCTAGTCGAATACTAGTGTGTGCGACAGGCTTTTGCAACTCAATATCTCTTTTCATTTGGAGATTTACATTTTGGTGAGCTCTTTTTGCAAAAATATAAAAATAAAGTGGGAAGAGATATAGACACAAGTCTATGCAAGTATCAAGACCAACAAGACTATTGATCAATCATTCATGACAAGCTTGAAGATCTATTTACAACAGTCACACATAGTGTTCAAGGTTTCTACCACATAGAAAAAAGTGCATATATAACAAGCCAAGATTGTAAATGCATTATGCCATAAGTACGAAGGTACTAGGCCAAACTCACATGTGATACACACAAAACAAGTGATCAAACTTTTGAGATTTTTCAATTTTTTATGGGTTTTTGAATTTTTTAAACACACCCAAAACAGAACAAGAAAAGTAAGATCAACAAAAACAGCTGGTACACACCAACCAGATAAAATAACAACAGTAAACTGAAAGCAATGCATGATATGATGCAATAGCAAATGTCCCTAAGCATTGGAAGAATTTATGCATGGACATGTTATAATGCTTATGCATAAGTACCCCTCTTCACCCACATGTCATGTGCGTTTGGAGTGATATCCTTGACGGATTGGGTACGAGAGTTTGGACTTTCAAACCTTCTGGTGAAACTCTCCAAGCAGTTGGTGAAGGCACCGATCATCTTCATCACGTCCATCATTCCTAGATCACAATTTTGACTTCTTGGTTGCTCACCACCCCAAGACCTCACGTCATTTCTCCTTCCTCGTGACCGAGGTACGCTTGCATTGTTGTCTGATCTCAGCTTTTGACAGTTGGGTCTGGTATGTCCTTGCAATCCGCAATAATGACACACATAATCCGTTCTAGGACCCCGTTGTGATCTTGGGAGAGATCTTCCTCTGGTTTCATGTTTAACCATAGATTGATTTCAGGGCTTATTCACCATTCGTTGCTCAGCCACATTCTTCTTCTTTACATCCTCATCTTTCTCAAGAATGGGCTCTTTTACAACCGTCTCGTTTTCCTTTACAAACTTTACCTCTTTGGTGACTTTGGCTGATGAGCAACTTCCTTCGGTGTATCCCAACCCGGACTTGTCTGAGGAAGGTTTTTGAGATGATATGACATCTTCCAACTTCTGAGAGGAGACTCTTTCTATCTTGGCATGAGCTTGCACTACCTCTTGCTCAAGAAACCTCACCCTTGTATAGGCTTCAGACAGCTCGCCATTTAGTGTCTCAATCTCACACTTAGTCTCTTTATATCTGACCAAGAGACTTCTGTAATCTTCCTCAGCTTTCTTCATTTTCCTCACAGCCGCCTTGGCTACCCTTGCATACTCTCCAGACTTCTCAAGTAGTAAGGAGTAATTTTCTTGAAGATTAGCTGTATTTTCTTCCTCTTCAGCATCTGATTCTTCCACAATCCCAATAGACTCTGAATCAGAATGCTCACCAAGCTCCTTCACAAGTGCACCCAAATCATCCGATGACTCCACATGAGCAATGGTCATGAAGGCGGAGTAGTTTCCCTCTCCGTCACAGCTCTCTTCCGAGTTTGAATCAGAAGAGTCTGAATCACTGAGCATTGTGGCATACGCCTTGCCTTTTCCCCTCAGAAATTTTGGACACTCCTTCTTTAGATGTCCATGGCCATTGCACTCGTAGCACACAATGTCTGAAGGAGGTTGAGAATCCTTCCCTTCTTTCCTCGTAAACTCTTTCCTATCACCTCTTGAAGATGAAAATTTCCCTCTGTTGAATGGTTTTCCACTGTTCTTCATCTTCAGAAATTTTCGGAAGTTTTTCGCAAGATATACTACTTCCTTCTCCACTCCATCTTCTTCGGAAGGAACATCCATTCTTTCGGTGATGGTTTTAAGAGCAAGCGATTTACTCGTCTTGTGGGAAGGCAGTCCAAGCTCATACGTTTGAAGTGATCCAATGAGCTCTTGGATCTTAATTTCATCCAAATCCTTGCTTTCCTCTATGGCTGTGACTTTTGCCCGAAAGCTCTCCGGTAAGGACCTCAAAATTTTTCTCACCACCTTAGTATCTTCAATCTTCTCCCCAAGATTAAGTTTAGCAATTACAACTTCATTGAACTTCCCATAGAATGAATCAAATGGTTCATCATCCCCCATCTTGAGCTCTTCAAATTTGGTGGTAAGCATCTGAAACTTTGTGTCCTTAACTTTCTTTGTACCCTCATATGTCGTCTCCAAAATCTCCCAAGCTTCCTTGGCTACCGTCATATGAGAGATCCTGTGGAATTCATCAGGAGACACACCACAAAAAATAGCGTTTAACGCTTTATTGTTAGCATTGGCTGCTGCGAAAGCTACCTTATCCCAAGTGGACTTAGGATTCTCCGACTTAGTCCAACCTATCTCAACCGCATCCCAAACAGTATCATCTATAGAGCATAACAATGCTCTCATTCTGACTTTCCAGAAAGCATAATTGTTCCCATCAAAAAATGGTGAAACATTGAGCGATTGAGACCGGTCCATCTCAAATAAGGTCAAGGATCACACTCAGGTATTTAAATCACAGCAAGTGTACCCGCTTTGATACCAATTGAAAGCTCGAAAATGTGTTGAAAATACAAGAGCAATTTAGACTCCCCCAATTAAAGTTACGGCTCGATATATTTTACACAAACTAAATACTAAGTGCGGAATTGTGTAAATGCGAGCGGATGAACAAACAAGCTACTCTAATCCATAAACTTAAGCAACACAACAGTATAATGGAATATAAAAGAGTAGGGAAGAAAGATGCAAACACAGAAAACACCGAGACGTGTTTTCGAAGAGGAAACCAAAGAACTTGGCGAAAAACCTCTCCGCCGCCCTCCAAGCGGAAATCGATCCACTAGACAATCAGTTGGGATACATGGGTTAGCAACAGACCCTCCAAGCCTAATCTACCCGATGTACCTAAGCCCTCCAAGCTCCTACTCCAACAAGGCTTCTCGGAACCGTGTCTTGTCTAGCTCTCCGGATCCCGCAACAAGCTCCATGTTGCATCTGCCATTCCAGGCTTCTTCCAATGCTTCCCAGCAGCACCAAAATGTCACACAACACTCTCAAAGGGTGTGGTAAGTGTTTGGGCTATCAACCTCTCAATGGTATGGAAATGGAGAGGGAAGAGTTGAGGAAATACCACAAGCAAGTGTATAGAGAAAGGTGGGGATGACAATCTCTAATTCTCAATGTGTTTGGCTAGGGTTTTTCTCTCTAAAGCCCTTTTCAACATTTGTGGGTAATGAGGGTATATATAGAATAGGTACAGAAAGTGTGAGTCATTCAGTACAGGCTGGCAGAACAGATTGCCTCGCGGGTGTCTCGCGGGAAGGCCTTACCCGCGAGATACTCGCGAGACACAGCTGTCTCCACCTGGCCTGACTCTTCGCATTCCAGCATGTGCAGGGCACATGATTCACTTCGCGGGAAGCTAGGTCACGACATACCCGCGAGAATTCTTCAGCCTTCAAATGCTTGAGTCTTCACACTCTCTCTCTATCACACATCCCTTACAACAAATCCCACAATAGATATAGGGTATAAACGATTGATAATAATTACAATCAAATTTGGCACGGAATAAAAGCCAACAAAATACATAGTTGTAAATAACAACTTTACAACACACAATGAACATGGGAAATCAACTCTAACATTTGCAAAATCACCCAACAGGAAAAACTCACAAATTTGTGTAAAATCAAGACATGATAGTCACAAATTTACAATCAATATTGTGGTATCCAAAACCATTGTCGCTGTCCCATATGCTAACACATACAAAACAGTAAGAGCTTCTATGTCCACATGGTCTTTTCTACATTAAGTAACATGGTTTTTCATTTTTCATCCTCTCATGACTAACACAATTTAAAATAATGAAAATCTTCTTCAATTGTCACCCAATTATGACTGCTAAGCCTTAATAAATGATTTTGTAAATTATTCAAAGGATTAATTAATATGCAAATATTTTCTACATTGGATACCATATCCATATGCTTAACTTAAATTTAGAAATACCCTTTCCCTGAATATATACACACATTTTGATGGTTGATTGTTGCTTGTTGTTGATGGCTTAAGTGGGTGATGGCTGATACAAACTTGAAATGGCTGGCACCTTCAAGATTGATGAGTGATTGGTACTTGAAATCGTCTACAATAGCTTCAAGTTGATGGCTTGATGCTCAGCCCATGATCATCTACAAAGTTCCCATAGAAAAACTTATTCCATATCATGCAATATCAAATTACGTGGAAATAAATAACATTTGCATTACATTTGTTTCTCAAAAAAAAAAAAAAAACGTTTGGTTCTAATAATGTTTGGCTCTAATTTTTCTTTTCCCAGAATTCTGGAAGGTAGATTACACTTGGAAATAACCGTTAATTAGAATCAGCTTCAGCCACAAAGTCTTATACTGCATTACTTTTAAAGTAATAACAATTTAACAATTTCCACTTCAATTCTTGACAATGAACCACCAAGGAACTAATTCCAAATTTTCATTCACATTACTGTAATCCTTTCTAAAAACCAAATTAAGACAAATATATACGCACCATGGAACTCCTTTTTAAGTCGGCGAAAAGCATATTTTCGTCCCTACATTTTCACACGATTTCCATTTTGGTCCCTAACTTTTTTTTTCACCGCTTTTAGTCCCTATCCTGGAAAACGCCTCTCGTTTTAGTCCCTGCCGTTACATCAGAGACGGAAAATGATGACGTGGCAAACGGATGGCACTGTTGGCTGACGTGGCCATTAAAATAATAATAAAAAAATGTTATTTGGTATTAAAAAAATTAAAAAATTAATTTTAACTAAGTAAAAAAAATCAAAACAAAAACAAAAATCAAAATCTGTCAAAAACAAAAAACACCAACCCAGCCAAACTCTGAATCTCAAGAGTTCCCCCACTCTCTCATCCTCTCAGCTCTTGGGTTCCACAGGTGACAAACCCACAGGATCGGATCTGTCATGGGATGTCCGGATCTGTCAAAGGCGAGATTCGAGGATCTGTCATGGGATGTAGCTTTGGCGCTCCTCGAGCTGCTTCGCCGCGATCTCCAGAACCACCGTCAACGGCCCACGCATCGCTCGCGGCTGCTGGCTTGACGGAGGAACCGTGCGGCCTGGCGGAGGCTCTGGCGCTGCACGAATCGGTGAGATTCAGGGATCACCACGGGCTTCGAGTAGGCCCAGTCGCTCTGGCACTCCTCGAGCTGCTTCGCCGCGATCTCCCGAACCACCATCAACGGCCCACGCATCACACGGCGGCTGCTGGCTCGACAGAGGAACCGCGTGGCCTGGCGGAGGCTCTGGCGCTGCATGAATCGATGTTGATGATTATGGGTTTTGTTGAGGATTTGTGGTCTGGAATTTATGGATTTTGGTTTGATGTTTGGGTTTTGTTTTGTTTTTTATGTTGGATGATTTAGATGTTTTGTTGTTTATTTGGTTGGGTTTTGATTTACAGGTTTTGGAGATATGTTTGGGATGAAATTCTATGTATTTAGTTGAATTTGTGTTATGAGAAATGTTGGAAAAGAAAATCTTTGAGTACTATGTTCTTCGTTCTTGTGATCTGGGGCTGTGTTCTTGTAATCTGGGTATAAGTTCTTGTTTATTCATGTTGAACATGAATAAACAATCACACTTAGATCTCAATTGATGTAATTTTTTGTTTTTAATTTTTTACTTAGTTAAAATTAATAATTTAATTTTTTAATTTTTTTAATACCAAATAACATTTTTTTATTATTATTTTAATGGCCACATCAGCCAACAGTGCTATCCGTTTGCCACGTTAGCATTTTTCGTCTCTAATGTAACGGCAGGGACTAAAACGAGAGGCGTTTTCCAGGATAGAGACTAAAAGCAGTGAAAAAAAAAGTTAGGAACCAAAGTGGGAATCGCGTGAAAATGTAAGGACGAAAATGTGCTTTTCGCCATTTAAGTTTTAACTTATCAAAAACAATGAAACCTTTCTAGAAAGTGAGAATATATATATATATATATATATATATATATCAAATATATTATATATACGTCATCTCCTTTGCTTAAATAAACTAAAAGCACCTCTGGATTTCTTATATACATATATATATATTTTTTTTTTAAAGAAAAAAAATGCATATTAAAATTTCCACCCAATTAGTTATATATTACTAAAGGTTACTTTTATATTTTCTTCAATGCTTCAAAAATAAATATATCATTCAAATAGATACACTCAAGCTGAATGGTACCACTAATCACCTCCAGTTATTCCTAGACTATTGGTTTTCATAGGAAAGAGATTCAGAAAGACCAAAAAAAAATCAAAGTGAACTAAACGGACTGCAGTGGACCAAATTAGACCGAACGGACCAAAGGAGACTAAATGGATGGACCGAAGTAGATTATTTGGACCAAAAAGACCGATGTAGACCGAAGTGGACCATTTGGACCGAATGGACCAAAATAGACCAAAATGTTATGTTGGTGTGGCTCAACAAAAATCTAATAGCAGTGCTAAGTTTCATTTTGAATTTAAGGCCAAACACAAATATGAATAAGGATTTCCTAAACTCTACACCACAAAACGCAATACCACTTCCAAAATGACAATAAAATGTGACATGCAGGTTAGGAATTTAAAAAAAAAAAAAAAAACTGACTTTTCTGAGTTTTTTCTATTAATATGTACACGTGTCAGAATTTTAAGCGTGATTTTTTCCTAACTTGGCAGCACCTCCTCCCATTACCTTTACTATGCACAGGGGTACCCTTCTATTCAAAGAAACCATCTCTAGATAGAAGCTAAGATTTGAAAACATTTGACCCAATAAACTAACATATTCCATTAAGTTTCAATTCCTATGAAAATCAAATGTCTTTATCTAAAATTTGGAATTCCCAGGAAGAGAGAGAGAGAGAGAGAGAGAGAGGATAGATACAACCAGTTTATGGTATATTAATAAATGTCCAATTCCATGCAAACCAAAAAAAGAAGACATACTGGACTTCAATCAAAAAGTTCTCTCCATTACACTAAGCAGGAAAAGAAATGATAAAAAACAGCTATTCACATGTATTTAATCATGACATATTTAGTAATCATGTGCCTTGTGTAGATGATTTAATGAATAATACGATTTAATAGATGCGGGTGGTCATCTAAATCGCTATGTAATGTAATTGATTGGCAGAGATCCCTTTAAAAAAATTTGGCAGAAAAGTTGTCCAAGAAATAAGGCAGCATATTCTAGCAAATACAATTGCAAAAAGAGCACCAGAACAAATGAAAAGCTTTGCAGTTCTCCACTGTTGAGAAACTGAAGCACCACTTCAAAAACCAACAAAAGCTTTTTAATTTCTCAAAGCTTTTCTAATCAATCTAATGAATCACAAAGTCGAGCAAAAAACAAAAGTTAGCATCTTTTAACAGCAATTGAGAGACTACAAATGCCTACTTTTGGATCAGCACAACAACAATGTAAGAAAAGGGAAAATGGAAAGTTTGAAGGGAGGATTTTCAGGCTTGTCATGATTCTTCTCATAGCAATTAGTTTTTAAAAGATCAAATGTGTTAGTCCAACTCAAAGACAGCATAACTTCAAGTTCAATAATATGATGGTCATTTTATTACCAATAAGAACTGTCTTAAACATTAAGAACTTCTAAACAAACTCAATGGTATTGGACATCCTTCGAAATGACCACATCATTCAAATGCCCCATATTTATTATTTAAGAAAACTTGCTAATAAAGTTATTATGATTTATGAAACCACTTGAAATTATGATAGCATCACACAATAAATTTTAAATTTTCAATCATAATTGATAGAAAAGATCACCCCAAAAAAAAAAAAAAAACCCTACTCAGACAAATTCCAACAAGGGAATTCCACAATTGGCTGGAGTTTTGATCGTCCATCTAAAACATAAATGGGAAGAAAAATACAATTTTTCTCCCATTTCCATTGAAAAATCAATACATAAAAACTAAAAAAAGAGGGTTAAAAAATTGAACGAAGCTCACCTAGATTCTTCAGTTGGGATATGATTCCAATATCTTCAATCACCTATCCCGGTGATTGCTAACCCTTTTGAAGCAATGGACAAACAAACACCACCCGTTCTTTTATGCAGCCAAACTCTATGCATAAAGCCAATTTTTCAACAAATCCATCATAAATAGATCCATATCAAGAAAATCATATAATATGAATAATCCAAACAGAAAATAAGCCAGAGAACCATGTCAGGGAGGTACCAAAACTTTATCACAACAAAACCAAATAATTTTATTCCCCTCTCAATTAATTAAAATAAAGTCTAAGATTCCTAAATTAAAATTTATTTTCTTCCCCTTATTTTCTCAAAACCTAATAAATGAAAAACCCCATCACAAGGCTGTATTTATTTCCTAATAAACAAAAACCCCATCACAACCAATCAAAAACCATATCTAAAAAATTGAAACTTTAAATTTTCACACACTTTCTCAGCACCCAAATAGAAAACAAACACACACACACAGATAGAGAGAGCAATACCTTAGTACAATGATCGAACACTTTCCGAAGAAGAACTTCATAGCTTGAGGGCAACTTCAACTCCAAATATCTACCAAAACATTCAAAAACCTAAAATCAAAATTCAAAGTAGTATTGGAAAAATTAAGAACCAATTGGAATCCAAATATCTACCAAAACTGAAAACCCAAAGAGTGAGAGAGAAAAACCTGAATGGCTAGTGCTCCAAAGAGAGAAAAAATAGGTGAATCAACAGCAAAACCGGTTTTCCAAAAAAAAAAAAAAAAACTATGAAAGCAGATATTAGAAAACTGGGAAAGGCTTAGTGATTTCTGTAATCCAAAATAGGGGAAAAAAATATCGAGAAATTGAGAAATCAAACATTCTCATGGAGAACCCAAAAACCCGAAACAAAAAGGAATCAAAACCATGATCAAATCTAAACCTATCCAAAAAAAAAAAACTCAATAAAAAGTAATATTTCATACCCAAATCTAAAAAGATGGAGACAAACGTATCGGAGCCGGTTCCAATGATCTAATGGTGGTAGATATATAGCCTAACGGTGTTGATGCCCATGGATTTTTCTCTCTCTATGTGCTTGCAGCGGTGCTCTAAGTCTGGAGAGGGAACAGTTGACGACTTGCGAAGGGTGGCGCCCTTACGGTGATGGCAGAAGATATGGGTAGCGCCCTTCTCTCTATCTCTGCCTCTCTATTTCTCTGTCTCTATTTTCTCATGATCTTTGTTTCTCCTTCCTCCGTGTAGCAGTCTTTCTTTTCTTTTCTTTTTTTAAGCGGTTAGTTTCCTTTCCTTTTATACCTAGAGGGCTCCAAACAGTGTTTTGATGGTGTGAAACATTATCATTTATCGCTTCTAATCAGTGTTGTAGCATTACCAAACAATATAATTTATCGCTTTTTAACTTAAACGTGTCTGAATTTTAGATAGGCAGTTATCCTATTTGTTATCCCCTCCTTAATTGTAGGAATCCACTTTCTCTTAGCTTCTACTATTATATATAACTAGTTTTTAACCCGCGCAATGCGCGGGATCATTCTATTATTATTAGTAAAATTGGTGTATACACAAATTATAGTTACATGTGAAAAGTCTGAAAAGTCAACTCAATGGTAGGAAAATGTTCTTTATAAAATTAGTAACATATTTTACAAAAGGGGGCAATTTTGGGTAAGTTTCTTTATCATCATGGGTTTAATTTTTTTTAAATCTTAAGATTTCGCTCTCTCTATCTCTCTTATATGTATTATCTTTGCATTTTTTAAATTTATTATTTATCATTCACGAAAAATATATGTAAAATCATAATAAAATTCTATCAATAGAACATTAGCTCTTTCACTAATTGTCTATCAAACTCTAATAACGTAATCTTGATACAAAAATTTTGTGCTAACTCCATTGGCCAATCAAACATTATCATGATATCATAAAAATATTATGATAACTCCATAGACAATTAAAAGAAATATACTGATTTAAAAAAAAAAAAAAAAAAAAAACCTTCCCCTTTATATTTTTTTATTATTATTATTATTATTATTATTTTAAATGATGAGAAACTCCCTTAAATATGGTCAAATGAAGACATACTGAATAGGGAAAATACAAAAAACCTCAATTATACAAACTATGTTTATCACAATTACAGGATTCTTACTATAACTATCCAATTTAGACTACACAAAGGACAATTAATTTCAAGAATACAATTAATTTAGGCGCACTTGTCTTGCATTTTCCATTTTTTAATAAGTCAGAAATGACTAATCTAAATTAACATGTGGTGGAAAATATGTCATTAGAAATACAAAATTTCTGATAAGAGTCAATATAAATGAGCTGTACAAACTGAGATCCTATAAAACATGTGATTGTGTGTTATATAATTAATTATAATCATTTAAACTTTAGAAAACATGGCAGGTTTATATAAATGAAATATTACAAATTTTGAATCAACACCAAACAAACATTGGTGGGGATAAATGCAAGAGACCGAAATACATATATAAACAATGTTGTCCTAATCTGCAAGTATGTTTGATCATATCTAAAACAAATTAATAAAGTACTAATATACGTCGTTGACATAGTCAATCTTTATTTAAGAGACTGATTTTCAATTGGTAATCTTAGTCACAATTAATTTTTGAAGTTTTCTACTAAAACTGAAGATGATTAAAGAGTAATTAACACTGCAAATGTTTGATACCCCTTTGCAGCTTCAGCTTTGTGGTCACCAAAGTTAATAAATGGAAATTTTAGACAAATTAAGTTTCATACAGATCATGATTTGGCTATTACAAACCCTTCATTTAATTGAATAATCCTTCCTCTTGAACATTTTCTTAACACTTTCATGAAAGACAAGTTATAAAGAAACAAAAGCACCTAAACATAAGCACTCAATAAGACAGCAAGAATCAAGATTAATTACACTAAAGTTCCTCAAATTTTTTAGGCTTTGCTTCAAAATTACACACAAAAAGATTAGATTATACACACACCCAAGTTATGGAATTCATGAAGCTTTTCACCCATTATTATGTAATCTTCTATTCATAAAATAAATAAATAAAATTAAAGCATCTATAAGTACTCAATCCAAAATACTAAAACATACACAATAAAAACAAAAGAATAAACAAAATTAACACAACTAACAACAACAACATTTAAAAAAAACTGCCAATAAACTGAGCCTAATAGCCTGAGCAGTACAAAATTTAAAAGAAACAGAGTCTAATAGAACAATTTTGAAATATATGAGAAATTATTCTTAACGCAAAAGGAAAGCGTAAGATGCTCAAAAAAAAAAAAAAAAAAAAAACAAAACAAAATAAGCATTCTAGTAAATCAAAGACATATATCAATAGAGAAATAATAGTAAAATTAAATATTAAGAAAAACAACAAATGCAATCAGAGAAAATGCAGTTCAATCTACAAAAACTCAGTAATTAACATAAAAACCCAATAATTTTACTTTCAAAAAATTACAAAATAACTGTACTCCCCAAACATTTAGATTTTAAACCTTCCATCTTGCAAATATGGCTATTAACAAAACATAGAATACAAAACATAGGTGACTAGAGATGGCATCATAAAATTGGCTCTAATAGCCATATATGAAAGAAAAGCCAATTGGAAATAACACTACACTATTCTAGCGCAGAAAATATATATTGATAATTTAAAATATCTGTGTGTGTGTGTGTGTGTGTGTGTGTGTGTGTGTGTGTGTGTGTTTAACAATATCTTGATTGAGTAATGCAGCAAAACAGTATTTAACAAAATCTTAAAAGAAAGCTACAACCTATTAAGAAAATCAACACTTAATGGACACATATAATAAATATAACCTCTGTTAGTAGAGAAATTAAAACCTAATATTTGACTCCTCCTTTTGATTCAAAATGTTGCATTGCTAATGCACATCCCGAAGATTCCATTACTCATCAATAGAAAATCAGCCCACTACCTTCTTTTTATCTCTTCATTGGGTTGCGAAGCAAAATTTTCAATAAAAACTCAAGCACTAACACCAAAGGGTAGATGCACGCACATATGAAAAATTATGTGAACATAAAATACTTTAGAAATCATATACTTATTCAGAGCAGCCCAAAACATCAAAACCTACAAACATTGAAAAAAAAAAAAAAAAAAAAAAAAAAAAAGCTAAGAAATCAACCATTATTGAATGACAAACATGTTTTTTTTTTTAACACATATTCAAGGGCTAAACCCCATGATGCCACCCCCATTAAAAATGGATTATGATAAATCAAGAAGGTAGTAAATAATCAAAGAATATAATAATTCCAATTTAGAAAAGATTATAATGTTAGTAAAGCAGGAAAAACAAAGATTATAATCTGAGGCCAAAACATTGAAAGAGAGAATAAACATCCAGATTTTAATTCAAATTCAAATAACAAAACATTATTACAAAAAAAATTTAAAAAAAACCAAAGCAATGACACAAAAACAGAGAGATGGACATCAAGCAATTTAAGATTTTGAACATAATGTTGTAAGTTGTAACAATGTACATAAAAGAGAAATCACGAAAATGAAGATAACCTCATCCTACCCAATTAGCTAACATTACATCAACCTATTTAGCTTGTCTGGAATGAAATTGAATTTTAACTAATGCAGTCCTAGAAACAGAACATAAAATATTGAAATAGAAGCAACTAAAAGTCCATAGCTTTAAAATTTGGAGTTAGAAAGAGCATAAAATATTAAAATAGCAGCAACTAAAAGCCCATAGCTTTAAAATTTGGAGTTAGAAGATTGCATAGCAAAGATCACTTGCTAAACATCTATTTTGAAAATAACAGAAAAATGCCAACATTAAGACCAAATTAGGAAACAACTATCAGTTCTAATATTTTTAGAAGAACCTGCAATTATTTGCACAAAGCTACCCTTTATAAATTTTTCTGAAACCAACAAAGTCAGTATTTTGCAGAAAATGAACAGCCCAATATACTTTAAACTATATAACAGTTGGTGTATTCCATCTACTAATGCCCAGCACGGTGATAAATTATTTTCGTAATCTAGTTGTGAACATCTTAAAAAAAATCAAGTAGAAAGAAAAGGCAACATAACAATTTACCACACCACAGCACTACACGAAGAAATCAAAGTCAAACATAGTCGTTGAAATCACAAAGGATAAGATTCACCCCAAATACTAAAAACAAACCCACAACACAAAAGAGATAGTAATAAAATTTAAAATGAAAAAAAAAAAAAAAAAAATCTTGGCACTGTAAGTGTGCTTATTTAATAGTATTCTACTTATTCTTCATAACTTCTAGTTAGGTATTTAGAACTTGAATTCTTTTGAATCATTCACTATACTAACAAATACTCTCTCTTGTTAATGCTTGAAAGAGGTTACATGGCTCCTGAATACCTTGCTCAAGGAAGACTAACTGAAAAAGTGGATGTCTATAACTTTGGGGTTCTAATGCTTGAAATAGTCAGCGTTGTGAAGAACAGTATATATATATATATATATATATACACACATACACATACATTGTCTAGAGTTTGGATTATTTATTATATATTGCATGTTAGGTGGTTGTCTTGTTCATTGATCATTGATTTTTTTTTTAGGGGGGATCATTGATGTTTAGGGGGAAAAAATATTGTTCATTGATGATTAGGGGTGAAAAAAAAAATTGAAAAGAAATTAAAAGCTGTTGAGTGTTTTTTTTTTTTTTTTTTTTGAGAAGAAAAAGATTAAAAAAAAAACTGTTGAAAGTTGAAACAGACTGTTGTTGCATCAGTCTCCAGATTGTGACCATGACCAAACAGAGCAAACATAATAATAAAGATCCATAGACTAATCAAAAACATTAATCGAAGACAATTAGAGAATTAGTGGATCAATTAGAAGTATGTAGAATATTGTTGTTCTTTGGTCATTAGGTGGAACCAAGAATTAAAGACGTTTGCATAATATTTTATTGGCTTTTAGAATAAAAAGCTTTTTTTTTTTTATAAAGATCGACAAACTAATTGAAACATTAATGTGTACACCACACAACAATCTTTAGTAAGTAGTCCCTAAATATTCAACGACATAATTTTAAGCAATATGTTAGCTATTTAATCAAATTCAATAAATAAAAAAGAAACATAATTTTCTACCAAAAAAGACTCGAATAATAGATGCCCAGAGCAGCAACATTGAGAAATCAACCATTATTGAATGGCAAACATGTTTTTTCCTAAACATATTCAAGTAACAAAATGCTGACCTTGGTGGGAAACAGTTTTTATATCAAGTCAGTCCAATACGTGAATATGGTGGAGGTACCAAATGCAGGCCCTTAAAAGCATAGACAAAAAAAAAAAAACACATAACAGTTTTACAGTTCAATAGAATACAAAATAAGAATTCATTGAATTAAAAAAAAAAAAAAAATAAAAGCAGATCAAAATATGCAATTCAGATCCAAATCAAAACCAAACAGATCAACGGAGAAAATTTAATTCAAATTATGAGATAAATAGAGGGAAAATCAGGCTATCCAAACCTCTTAGTTTGATGCAACAACTCTTCTTGCAAAATACCCATGTTATACCTGGCAAAGAACTCAGTATTCAACAAAATGACAGGGTAAGAAGTTTTTTAAAATCAAAGCAAAGAAAGATATAAGAGAGACTACAAAAGAAGTGGAAGCAAACATTGTAATATGGTTTGAGTTGCAAAAATATGAAAGATTGTTTTAGTTTTTAACAATCTGTTGGCTATTTCTCATATGATGATGACTAAGGATTTGGCTTCCATTAGCCAAGGACATAAAAAATAAATACTTAAAACAAGTTAACATCAAACAGTAACACTTTTTGGCACAAACTTGAACTGGAAAGTTTGTTTTCGTCTTAGATATAAAGATTTTAAACAATCCAAGGTGAAATTTTACTTTTAACTATAATAAATCAAAGGATAAGTCCTTACTGTTACCAAAATAAATAAATAAAAACCAAACCAAAGCATCCAAAGAAAGAGAATCAACCAATCTATTTGTTAAAAAGGGTAAAAGAAGAACACTAAACAATTAAGCAGGGGAAAAAATGAATTATGAAACAAATGTGAGGCAATTGGTAGTATTACATAGTAGGTGCTTTTTTTTTTTTCTTGGATATGCAATTGGCTAAGAGGCTCTTCAATACCACCCCCACATCCCCACTACCAAACACACATATGTATCCTGGTATCCATGGGTCCTGACTTTGATAATAATCTATGTAAAATTTCTTTTCTTTTTTTTTTTTTTTTTTTTTTTTCTGTTTATCTCATCTTTATTTGTATTAAATTAATATTTTATTTTAGATTAAATTGATATGTATAATTATTATGTCCCAATTAATTTATTCTCCTTTTTCCAGGGGCCAAATAGATGATTACAGAATGTTAACATGCAAATCAAATTCGAATAAGAGGTAGGTCTGATTTATAGATGGTCTCTCATGATTCTAGGGTTCGGCATTCTTGTCCATGCCGTAAGAATCAATATTCACAACAAAGCATCTAAAGAAAGAGAATGAACATCCGAATTTCAATTCAAGTTCGAACACAAAGAATTGGTGCGTGCCTTTCATCAGAGTAGCGCCAATCTCTATCTCTGTATCTCAATACTCCTGGGACGTTTGATCGTATTTAACTCTGGCAGGTTCCGGTTGCAGTGGTCTAAGAATCATGGAATGCATTTTTTTTTTTTTTAAGAAAAAGCTGTCTAAAATATGCAAAAACAGAGGAAATTCAAACAACGAATACATAATGGATAGAATTATCAGATAAACAAAGGAAAAATTAGGCTTTCCTAACCTATCAGTTTGTTCCAGCAACTCTGCTTGCAAATTACTCAAGTTTTGTACTTGACAGAGAACTGCAACAAATCTGAATTTCAACAAAATGACAGGGTAAGAAGGTTTATTTATAATTTCAATAACACAGTGTCTAACAATCTATTGGAAGGTGTATAGTAATCAATTGGTTATTAATTAATTTATTTATTTATATCTCAAAAACCCAGTAATTAATCCAAAAAAACCATAATTTCACTAAGAAAAAAAATTATAAATTACTATACACTCTAAACTTTCAGATTTTAAACCATCCAAGTATTAAAATCAAGGGCGAAATCCCTAATGTTACCAAAGCTTAAAACCAAAAATAATTATTTCAGACCAAATCATCCAGAAAGAGAGAATAAACCCATCATTACACACTCTAAGGAGGGAATTTGCAGAGTAGCGATTAATAGAGATTCAATGTAGTAAGTTAGGCAACGGTTCAAAGTTTTAAGAAAAATAGCATCTCGAGTTTTAGAAACTCGAGATCTATATTAAAACTCGAGTCCCAAAGACTCACTTTGCGAGTGTTGGCTAGATGACTTGGACTGAAAATGTCACATAGATCTCGAGTCTTTAAGACTTGAGTTCCATGCAAAATTTCAGGCAGCCCTATAGTGACGTTTTTAAGTCCTATAGTGATGTTTTAAAGCCCTATATCGGCGTTTTTCTGTAAAATTTGTTGTAAGTGTCATCATCCCATACCAGGTTCAGGGAGCCCTATAGTGGCGTTTTTAAGCTCTATAGTGACGTTTAAAAGCCCTATAGCAGCATTTTCTTGCAATTAATGGAACTCGAGTCTTTAAAACTCGATTTTCACGTGGATTTTTTTCCCTTACAAATCGAGACTTAAAAACTTGAGTTTTATCTTGGAACTCAAGTTTTAGATACTCGAGATGCTACTTTTCAACATTCTTTTCCACCGTGACAACTAACTAAATTTTTTAATATTTATTGTTATTTAGAAAAAAAATTCCACTCTAAGCTTTCAGACTTACAACCATCCAAGTTGAAATTTGGCTATTAAAATCAAGGGCAAAATCCCTTATGTTACCAGTACTTAAAACTGGAAATTATAATTTTTCAATAGAAAGAGAAATAAACCCATCTATATTTCAAAAGGAGTCAAAGAAGAACCCTAGACAATTCGGTATGGAGAAAATCTTGAAATACAGATATATTGAAAAGGAAGATGGTAATTCTTGTAGTATAAACATCTGGTTTTAAACTAAAAACATCTGGTGAAAAGTTTTAGAAAACCAAAACAGTATTTGAAGAAGAAAAGAGTACGCTGACCTTTATAAAAATTTTGTTGTAGGGGAGAGATGAGGCAGAGCAGCAGATCAGATGGCAATGGCCGGCCATACGAAACTCCACTGGATTGCAAAGCAAAGCCTGATGTGAAGAGATCACTAGGGTTTTTTTTCTCCTTCCCTTTCTCTTTATTGCAGTATCAGTAGGGGTTTTTTTTAGAGAGAGAAAATGTTAATCAGAGTGATGAGAAGAGATGGCTAGGGTTGTTTTAGATGTGACGTTGTTTTTTATTTTATTTTAACCTTTTTTTTTTTTTTAGAGAAATGATATGTCTACAACATTTTTACAATATTTTTATAATAAATCCTAAGTGGCAGGTTGTTACTGGTTGTTATTGTTGGGGCAAAAAAGTAATCTTAGTATTAGTTTCAAATTTGAACCAATAACAACTAACCACGTATGATTTGTTGTAAAATTGTTGTAGACGTAGCATCTCTCTTTTTTTTAATACATACACAAACACTACCAAACGGTGTTAATCTTGCGAAACAATATCTATTTATACTACTATTTAAGGAACTGCACCTGTTTAGACTGGATTTTTTATAGTTCCAAAATACCCCTATACTCCTAGGTTTAAGTAGAGATAAAACTAAAGGATAGTACGTACAGTAAAAATACATTTCTAACTTACACAGGAGTCTTTTGGCTGAATATTGCTAAATCCGAAATTTATTTGCGTTATGGGCACTGTTCCAACTTATTTGGGAAAATGAGGAGAGAGGGAATTTCGACAACACCATTGCCGGAATTCCAACAAAAGTATGAGAGAGAAAATATTGAATTTCGGCAATGGTATTACCGAAATTCCTACTGCCCAGAACACTGACCGAGTGAGTGTGAGAAGTGCTCAGTGCCCAAAGGAAAGCAATTGTGGCAATGGCATTACCGAAATAGGGGGGGAAAATTATGTGCCTATTGTGGCAATGCCATTGCCGAAAATGGGAGGGAAAAAAGAAAAAAAAAAAAAAGGTGGTTGCCAAAATCTGGGAGAAATTAAAAAAAATATAATGCGCTACGCACACAATATTTTTACAACAAATCACAGGTAATTAGTTATTATTAGTTCAAATTTAAATTTAACACTGAGATTACTTTTTTAATCCAACAATAATAATCAGTAACAACTTGTCACTTAGAATTTATTGTAAAAATTGTGTGCAATTATCATTTCTCAAAAAAAAAAAAAAAAAAAAAAAAAAGTGTAATGGCTTTGTGGCAATGCCATTGCCGAAAATGTGGGAAAAAAAAAATTGTGGCAATTGTGGCAATATCAAGGTATCTCTGCAATGCGATATATCGACCGCTGCTACCATTTGGAAGAACAAGTTGCTTGTTATGCACCTAGATTTCACATGGTTTCAGACAGTGTACATTGGAATGAGCCTGATTTCCCGATCTTGTATCCTAATGTCAGGTTGCACCGTGAAAAAGGTCGACCAAGAACAACTCGGCTTCGAAATGAAATGGACGAAGGGGCAGAGCATCAACCAAGGCCATTGTGCAGTCTTTGTAGGCAAGAAGGCCATAATAGAAGAACATGCCTCACTCGTACTGCAGCTGGCTCCACTAGTGGCCAAACTGAATGACCTAACATAAGTATTCAATCTACTTCAGTGGATTGGTTGGACTGTTTTTTTTTTTTTTTTTTTTTTAGGTGTTGGACCATATTGTTAGTTTGTATTATTTGAAAGAACATGGTACTAATTCCATATGCTACAAATGTTTTCTATCACTGCAATTTGGATTGGTAAAAATTTATGTACTTTTTTTGCTTTTTTTGATTTACAGTGTGCACATTAATCATTTTTTTCTTCCATAGTGTAAGAATCTATGTACTTTCTTTGCTTTTTTTGGTTTACAGTGTGCACATCAATCATTTTTTTCTTTCCTATTTTAAGAATCTATATACTTTCTTTATATATATATATATATATATATATATTTTTTTTTTTTTTTTTACGGCGTCCACATCTATCATATTTTTCTTCTATAAGAATGAATGTACTTTTTTTGTTTTTATTTACAACATGCACATCAATCATTTTTTTCTTCTTTGTAATTTTTTAAAAATAAGAATCAATGTACTCATTGTACTTGAATCTATCCTTATTTGTTTCATATGGTACTTTTATAATAAAGGAAATAACATGACATACACACAAACTGCTTCGGTCAAAAAAATAATGATGAATAAGGATAAAGGAAATAACATGACATACACACAAACTGCTTCGATCAAAAAAATAATGATGAATAAGAATATGCGTACTTTTTTATGCCTGACATTCCTCTATATTGCCACAAACTAATTGCAACATTTTTTTTTCCTCCCATTTTCGGCAATGGCATTGTTTAGACGACTAAATTTCTAGTTTGAAATAAATCAAACAAGTAAAATAGTTTCACAAATGCGAATTTGTATTGATGATTGTGTGGTACAATTCTTTGTGATTACAAAAGAGTGATCCTCTGATTCGATCTCCTTGCAAGACTTATTGATTTGGATTTGTGGTAATGTGATTGTGACTTGAACACAAAATATCCTTCAATTTGGTTGAGGGATGGATCGAAGATTGCTGAAACGGAATTACAATGAATCTCTGGCTATGAGCTTGTTAGAAATCCTTTGTTCTTCACGTTCTTCGTGTGTTCTTCGTCTTTGAAGGTTTATGGTGGAAGTTCTTCGGGGCTTTTAGGAGCTTGGATCCGTAGAGCTTCACTGATTTGTGATTTGTTGATATTTTCGGACACTTTAGGCTTGATTCCCGCAAACTTTTGGATCTAGGCAGATGATTTGGATGATTTCTCTTCGAATGTTCTTCGTATTCGAAGTTGAAGTTCTTGAAGTTCTTGGAGGCTTCAGAGCTTGGTTCCGGCAGAGCTTCTGTACTTCTGATGCTTCTGAATCTTCTCTGATACTGCCTGCACTTCAGATGGCTTGATGTCCTCCTAAATGTCTCAGGAAGACTTCTATTTATAGGAGTTTTGGGGTGGATGAGCGACACGTGGTGGAGTTTGATTGGTGACACATGTCATAGTCTGATTGGTCTGCTTATGTTATCGCTTGCATGTGTGAGGTTGCTTATGTCATCGCTTACATGTGCGAGACTGCTTATGTCATCGCTTACACGTGCGAGGTTGCTTATGTCATCGCTTGCACGAGCTGATGCATGATTGGTTTTTGCATGACACTTGGCAAATTTATGTTGGCTTCTGAATAGTGATAGTAAAACCTAGCAGCAGTATGTGGCGCTTTGTAATTGACTGTATTTTGTGGACTTGGTAGTGTGACGTGTCAGCTTGTGATAGGTCAGAAATTTTCCCTCTCTACAAATGCCCCCTCGAGACTCGTTCACGCACACAGTTTCAGAGTGTGGTGTGAGAATGAGTTTCGAAAATAGATTTTTACACTTGGCTCTTCAAATGAAGTAATTGAAGGTGGTGGAGCTTTCAGCAGGATGAGATAATTTTCGAGGAGTAGACCCACCAATATGAAAGGTTTTGATGAGACTGAAAAGAGGTTTGCGAGTATTTGAATGTACTTGCGTGACTGAGCCTTTTCAACGGAGGTTAAGTTGAAGTAACTTCAGAAGAGTGTTTTTGGATCGTTGGTGGCGATCACAGGGTGTAGAAGATGGGGAAGACGTGAGGATGGTGGCTGGGTACAGCATGCGAGTCATGGGGCTAGCCTCGTGTTTTTAAGAACCCCAGGTGAAGTCATCTCAGAAGAGTATACTTCGGATTACGGCGAGGCCATGTGGGAAAGTGGCTGAGTACGCATGCGTCATCGTTTTACTCAGGTTAAGTTGAGGTAATTTCAGAAGCTTATGGATTCTGGGGATGATGATGTTGGTGGTGAAGAAGACGAGGATGAAGCAAAGTGAATAGGTGAAACACACGCCACCATGGTGCTGGCCCTATATGTCGGGGACCCTCTGGTGTAGATGTTTCTATAAAGTACACATTTGAATATGGGACTGACTGTATATTTGCATGGGGTCTGACAGTAAGTCATTGAATGTGCGTGTGTAATGGGACCATGCCGCCGGACATTAAGTTGAAGTAATTTCAGAAGAGTACCTTCTGAAATACTTCAAGCTAGATTTAAGTTGGAGTAATTCCAGAAAGTGTGTTTTGAGGTACCGGCAACGATGACCTTTGAGTCCCATAGTGGTGGGGACATGGAATAAGGCTCTAGTAATCATTTACCGGCTCCAAAGGTTGAACTCTGATGAGCTGGTGCCTTGAAGGTTGTTTCAAGTGTTGGATGAAAGACAATTTGTAGGATACCCCAACACTTTTTACCATCTTCACTTACTGCTACTTGCTGGAAAAGCATAGAAAAATGAAAGATGGAGCTAACTTGTGATTTTGGTCTTAGAAACCAGCCAAGTTGCTATTTGTTTCGAACCGCTGCTTCTGTTGGAAGCCCAAGCAATTGGAGAGAGACTACAGGAGACCTAAGGTTAGGAACAGGTGTCTCTGCTGGACTTAGACTTCCTGGCCAACCAAATCCACAGAAGCATGGAAGGACGATACAGACCTTGTTATGAATAATTTTATGGACAAAGGTGGTCGTTAAGTGGAGAAACAAAATTTGTTTGGATCTCAAAACTACAATGATGTTGTGAGGAGGGTTTCTACCGAACCATGAGAGGGTTGATTTCAAACTGATTATGAAGCAATATTGGTTGCTAAGTGTTGAGAATGATGAAGTCATAGTGAGAAATGGCTGTGAGAAGGAGGACTTAAAAATTTGAAAGAAGCAAATCTTCATTTCATGACTCAGTGTGTTTTTCTTGATGAGTTCTTGATGAATCCGACCCTTCTATTTATAGTGGAGAGACGAAGAATGGTAGATGGGTAATTGAGAATGGCAGTTGAGAATTTTTGGTAAGAATGGTGGATTCTTGACTGGTAGGCACTGAACGGTAGGTGGGAATGTTTGGCACCGAAAAGGGGCTGGTAGGTTGGACGGGTGACCCGATGTAATTTCAAGTTCAAGACACACTTGTGAGAGTTCATCTGTACTTTGAAAGGGAAGCCTTGATGGAGTCTGGAGAATAACCTTGAGAGGATCCAGACCAAGTGGATGAATCTTAAATTTTGATTTTGGGAGCTTAATTTTTGGACATTGCTAGTACTTCAGAGAAGTGGGTCACATAGGTAGTTTTCAAGTCCAAAACAAATAAGTGGATTTCAAAATCAGAATCTATGTGAAAATCTGAATAGGACAAACTTTGCTTGGACATCTTGATTCTTGGTCAAAGTTCACATTAAAGCCAACAACTGTAGAATCACACGATTTGAGAAATTTCGGATTCTCAAATGAAGAAATAGACCCCAAAATCGAAATCTACACGAAAAATTAAGCAAGACAGGTCCTTCTTGAAAATTTTGACTTTCGGTCCAAATTTGTGCAAAAGTCAACTTTTTGAAAATTGGAAAGTTTGCATAACTTCTGAATCTCAGACAAAGAAACGGATTCCAAAATCGGAATGTACACGAAAAATCAAGTGGGACAGGCCCCTTTTGAAAATTTCGACTTTTTGGTCAAAGTCAAAAGCCAAACTTGGTCAAAGCTTTTTCTTTTTTCCTTTTTTTAGCAGTTCGGATCGGGTCAGGATCAACGGGTCAAACCGGGTCGGTCTGGTCAAACGGGTCAGATTTGCGGGTCGGTTAAACCGGTTAGATGACGTCTTGCATGACGTCACAGAGCTGAGGCGTGTGGCGCTTATACGCGCGTGAGAGAGACCCGGCGCGTGTGAGCGCGTAACCTGATGATGGTGGTGCGTGTTGGCGCGTGAGTCTAAGGCAATGAGCGCCGGAGACTCTGGTAGCGCATGGCGGTGCATGGTGGCTCTTTTGGTCCCAAAATTTTTGGGTTTCGTCGATCTAAAGCCGTAGAAGACCATGGTTTTGTCATTTTTCTAAAATTGTGAACCTATTTGCACAGGTTTGAGAAACTAAACCGTAGCCCATCGCGAGCTTATGGCGGCGCGTGGTGGCGCCGTTGTTGATGATCTTTCTGGGTTTTGTAGATCGAGGGCCTCTGGATCGAGTGGTAATGCCATTTCCTTGAAATGAAGTCTGGATTTGTACGAATATGAAGGAGTAGGCCGCGGTCCTCTGAAGCTTTTGGCGGCGCGTGGCCGGGCATTTGGACATGGATTTTTCAGGTTAGGCATATCGAAGGTCGTAGAAGATTTCTGTGGGTTGATTTTTGTGAAATCTTCTCAGAAGTTTTAGAAATCTGGGAGAGGAGACTGCAGGCATTGTTAAACTTGTTGCCATTTTGGTCTACTTTGGCGGTAGCCATTCTGACATTGTTTGACAATGGTTAATCTGCAATTGTTTTTGCTTTCAAGGTTGGCTGCACAAGTAGCTTTGATCAATATCTGGGCTAGAACTTCATATCCCAGGTCTAGTGCAGTGGTTTTTTTTTAGATGACATGTGTACTTTTGCAGGCCTATAAGCACTTTTTTTCAGAGTTCTAGTGTAGTATTTTCCTTCTGACACCACAGTCATTTTATGGAAATTTACTCTCTCTTTTTTTTTTTTCAAGGTTCAACATAGTATTCTTTGAAAATCCTTTTAACCATTTACACACTTCTTTCCTTTTGTCTATTAGCTTCCAGGGATCCCTATATAAAGCCATCCGGGGCATGCACTAAATTGTACAAGGAGTTTCCAATGGGCAACATGATACGTAGAGAAATTATGCTTCTTTTTTCTTTTTCTTTTTTTCTTTCTTTTTTTTTATCTCCTTTTTTTTTTTTTTTTTCACATGCTTGGTTTGTACTAACCATTTTTTTTTTTTTTTTGACAGGCTAGAGATTAAAATTGAAGCTCTCTCTTTATCGATTTTTTTTTTTTGGTTGAGACGTGCCATGAGATTTTCTTCTGACAAGTTTTTTATTGTTGCTTGTTTTTGTCATGCAGCATGCTTTCCTTGGCAATTAAGCTGCACCAACACTTGTCTTTTCAACGCAGCCATCTCAAGAGTCTTTACCATGAAGCCATGCCAGCATTTGTCCTTGTACTGAAGCCATGCCAACATTCATCTTTGCCATAAAGCAATATTTGCACTTGCATCTGCTATGAAGTCGCACCATTATTTGCCTTTGTAATGAAGCTGCACTAGCACTCTTCTTTTGCCATCAAGCTGCCTCGACATTTTATTTGCATTAAGGCCACATCTACACTTCCTTCATACCCAAGCTATGTCAACCTTCATCTTTGCCACGAAGCCATGACAACACTCTACATTAGCACTTGCATTTGCATTGAATTTGCACCAATATTCAGAGGCAACATAGCTCAGACATTGAGGGTGCATAACACTGTAGCCAAACATCAAAATTTCAGAGATGCCAACGTTCATCTTTGCCATGCAGCCACGTCAACACTTCATTTGAATTGAAGCCGTGCCAACATCCATCTTTTCCATGAAGCAACGTTAACACTTCATTTGCATTGAAGTCGTGTCGACATCCATCTTTGCCATTAAGCCACGTCAACACTTCATTCGCACTGAAGCCGCATTGAAGTTGCACCAATATTGACCTTTATAATGAAGCTACAACAACACAAATTTTCAGAGGCAACATAGATCAGACATCGATGGTGGATAGCACTGTAGCCAGACATCAGGATTTCAGAGATGCCAACAAGAAGTTGAAGTTGCAAGGAGTCCCTATCAAGACTTTGAAGATGTCAAAACATGCCACCAAGAATTCGACACTGCATGAACATGCCCATAAAGGAGAGATGATGCAACACCGACTTCGGATATATAATCTATCATCATTCTGGAGGAAGTTGATGTCATCCAAATCTCAAAGACATGATGTAAAACGACACCACTCAGAAGGGAGATGATGTGGTTCAATTTTCAGAGCTATGAAGTGGCACAGCCTAAAAGAGAGACAATGTAGCTTAGACATGCAAGGTACAAGAAGATGCCTCCAGGAGATAAGTGATGCGAAGCATACTTCAGAAACGTGGGAGAATGTCCATAGAAAATGAGCAATGTCATGCAGACTTTATTTCTTGCAAAAGAGGTTGAAGATTTTATTTCGCTCCACAACCAAGAATCAACTTATGTTTATCATCATTTCAAGGAAAGCTAAGCAACGTCAACTTCTTACAATCTTCATCTTCGACTACAACGATCTTCGATCATCTTATTGAGCAGTTGACTACCTTTAAGCAATGTCTTGCCAACCAAAGGGACCTTAAAAGCATATTGACAACCGTTGCAAAACTCTTCAAGCCAAACTGGCAATCCTTCTTCTTTTCATATGACTGAACTTAGTGACAAGTACTAATCTGCCTACGTACCCCGGAGAGGGATCAAGTTATCACATAAATTTTTTTTTTGATATTTCCTTTTTTGGATGATTTTTTTGTTTCTTTTTTTTTGTTTTTTTTTTTTGGTCAGAATTTGATAATAATAATTATTTTTAGTGCGTGACTGAACTTAGCAAAAGATACTAAGTTGCCTACGTACCCTTGAGAGGGATCAAGTCATCACGTAGTTCAAAAGATTTTTTTTTTTTTTTTTTTTGCAAAAAGGAGGGCTCAATGTGTAATAGTGGATATCACCACTAATCGAACCCGAGACCTCTCAAGGGCGACTTGGGCATCCAACCACTACGCCACACTAGCAATTGATGACATAGAGTGGGATTAATTTCTCCTTATTGGTACGCTTTCAGTGGTAATGGGAATACATCATGTACTCTTGCAGTGCTACAGTGGGCAGTTTAAACTCTTACCAAGGAGCAATCCTCGATTTTCAAGCATAGAAGCATTTGAGGAACTTCCCATTGATGGGGCCGATCCTTACACCATCACTATCAATCAACTTGTAAGCTCCATTGGTGTAGACTTCTTGCACAACATAAGGTCCATCCCATTTTGAAGTGAACTTATTGCCCGTACGATGAGTTATGATGATAGGTCTTCGAACGGCAAGGACTAAGTTACCAACTTGGAATGATCGTGGTTTAACTCTTTTATTAAAGGCGCTTGAAAGACGAGCTTGATAGCACTCAAGGCGTTGTTGGGCCTCGAGCCTTTTCTCATCAAGTGCCTCTAATTCTTGCAATCTGAGCTTGGCATTTTCTTCTCCAGTCAATCCTTCTTGAATGGCAATTCGTAATGATGGGATTTGACGTTCCAAAGGAAGGACGGCTTCCACTCCATAGACAAGAGAATATGGTGTCACTTGAGTAGGCGTTCGAAATGTTGTTTGATATGCCCATAATGCTTCTCCAATTCTTTCATGCCAGTCCCTCTTTGTTTTGGATACCACCTTCTTTAACAAACTGCCAAGTGTTTTGTTAAATGCTTCAGCTAGTCCATTTGTCGGGGCATTGTCCATGGAGGAATTGTATTGTTTAAACTCAAACTTCTCGCATAATTCCGTCATTAACCTATTGTAGAACGGCTTTCCATTATCAGTTATGATATACTGAGGGACACCATACCGATATATCAAATGAGTTCGAATGAAATTGACCACCGTCTATTTTTTCACTTCTCTAAGGGGCACAGCTTCCGCCCACTTTGAAAAGTAATCAGTTGTAGCCAAGATGTATAAATGGCCACCGGATGACTTTGGTAATGGTCTTATCGCGTCAAGCCCCCATGCATCAAAAGGCCAAGAAGCTACAGTTGGGTGTAGAGGTTCTGGCGGCTGGTGGATGAAGTTCGCATGATACTGACAAGCTTCGCATTTCTTAGCGCACTCCATGGAATCTTGCACCATTGTAGGCCAATAGTAACCCATTCATTTGATCCTATAGTGTAACTTAGGACCTGACTGATGTGCGCCGCATATTCCAGAGTGAGCCTCCTCTAAAACTTGTTTAGCCTCCTCCTCTCCTAAACAACGGAGAAACAATCCATCAAATGAACGGCGGAAGAGAGTGTCTTTATAGTAAATGAATTGAGCAGCCCTTCGCCGAACTTCAGTCTTGTGGCGTTTATCATCCGGGAGTCTTCCATGTTGAAGGTATTCAATGATCGCTTGCCGCCAATCTTCTTTTTCAACCAGGCATACCGAAATGATGTTGGCTTGCTCTTCTTCTTCTTCTTCAATCACGAGGGGTACCACCCACCTTTGGGAAATAGCAACTTTGGTGGTCTCTTCTTGGGATAATGCCAAGGCGGTAGCCAAATTAGCTAAAGCATCGGCCTGTCTATTCTCCTTCCTTGGTATATGCTCCAATGTGATGGCCTCAAAATTTGTTAGCAACTTCTTCGCATATTTGCAATAGGGGATGAGGTCTTCCTTCTTGACGTCATACTGCTCCAAGATTTGGTTGATAATTAATTTGGAATCCCCAAAGATCTCAAGTTGCGATATGCTCATCTCAATGGCCATTTGTAGACCAATAATCAATGCTTGATATTCGGCTACATTGTTAGAGCAAAGTTCGCTTAATGAGAACGAGTACAGAAGTATTTGCCGTTGTGGAGAAACAAACACTACACCTGCCCCCGCTCCTTCTCGACGTGCAGCCCCATCGAAAAACATCATCCATGGTGGCATTACCTCAATGTAAAACACGTCTTCATCCGGAAATCATCGGAAAATTTCCAATCAGATGGAATTGGGTGGTCAACTAAGAAATCTGCCAATGCTTGTCCTTTGATAGCTTTTTGTGGAACATATGCAAGGTCATATTGTTGTAGCAATACCGCCCATCGAGCTATACGACCCGAAACCACTGGCCTAGAGAGGACATACTTAATCGGGTCCGCTTTTGCTATCAAACGAACCGTGTATGCTTGCATGTAGTGCTCTAGTTTATCTATAGCAAAGAAAAGAGCGAGACACATCTTTTCAATATGAGAATAATTTAATTCAGCCCCATTGAGAGTTCGACTTAGATAATAAAGGGCTTTTTCTTTCCCCTCTTCATTTTCTTGCGCCATAAGAGCACCCAGAGACTTTTCTTGTGCCGCAATGTACAACACTAGAGACTTTCCTGGAATAGGAGCACCCAAAACTGGAGGATTAAGCAAGTATCTTTTGATGCGCACAAAAGCATTGCTACAAGCCTCATCCCATTCAAAGTGCACATCCTTCTTCATCAATCTATTGAAATGTTGACATCGACCAGCCAAGTTCGAGATAAATCGTCGTATGTAGGCTAGTTTTCCTTGCAAGCCTCTAAGTTCTCGCAGATTCTTAGGCTCTGGCATTTTCTGGATAGCTTCAATTTTGGATTGGTCAATTTCAATACCGCGGTGTCTCACAATGAAACCAAGAAATCTCCCAGATGTTATGCCAAAAGCACATTTGCGGGGGTTCATCTTAAGCTGATACTTTCTTAGGCGGTTGAACATAGATCGCAGATCTACCAGATGGTCTTCCCTCCTTTTTGTTTTAACCACCAGATCATCGACATAACACTCCACGTATTTGTGAAGTACATTATCAAAGATCTTTTGCATGGCCCGTTGATAAGTAGCACCAGCGTTCTTTAGTCCAAAAGGCATCACTTTGTAACAGTAAATGCCCTTAGGGGTACGAAAAGCTGTGAGCTCTTCATCCTTAGGATTCATTCGAATTTGGTTGTAGCCTGAAGAACCATCCATGAAAGATAAAGCTTCATGACCAGTAGTGGCGTCAACCATGACCTCAGTGATGGGTAATGGAAAATCATCCTTAGGACATGCATTGTTCAAATCACGGAAGTCAACGCACACCCGGATTTGTCCATTCTTCTTTTTCACAGGGACGATGTTAGCGATCCATTCCTGGTACTATACTTCACGAATGAAACCCGCCTCGATTAGCTTATTGACCTCAGTTTCTATTTGAGGGATAAGCTCCGACCGAAAACTTCTTTGGGCTTGTTTAATTGGGCGCATGCCTTTCTTTACTGCCAAATGGTGTAAAGCAATACTTGGATTGAGCCCGGGCATTTCCTTGTAAGTCCAAGCAAACACATCTTTGTATTCTACTAGGAGCTTGAGGTACCCTTCTTCTTCTTCAGGGGTGAGAAGGGCACTGATGAAAGTTGGCCGGGGTTCTTCAGTAGTTCCTAAATTGACCTCTTTAAGTTCATCAACTGTAGCTTGTCCTCCATCTTCCAAACCTGGAGGAGCTTCATCAACCTTTTCAGCTTCAGCATCTGAAAGTGTATCCTCTTCTATTGTAATATGAAACGAGGATGATACCTCTTCAATTTGCTCATTGTGGGCGAGTGATTGACTTATGTGTACAATCGTTCGTCTTTTGACTTTGAACGATCCTTCAGTGCTGATATCTAAGGTAAAGTTACGTTTCATGCGTCAAGGAATGCTACTGCGGATCTCATCATTAGCTTTCTTCTCCCCTTGAACCTCAAAGTTTATTAAATTTTGAGAATGACTATCAACATGCCTTTTTGTTGCCCCCGATCTATCAAAGACTGATTTACAAGCAAGAGTGTCACGATTTTGTGTTACGCAAGTTGTATTTAACCTGTCGAACACTGTAACTCATGACGATGAGGCCTCGATGCGATCAAACACTGAGACACGCGATGAAGAGTGATCTTTTCTTTGATTTGAACTTTCGCCGACCTCCACTGTTATGTATTGGGAACTTGAAGCATTGGTTCTCCTCTTGATCCATATTTGAGCTGGTTGTTCTGGAGTATAACCTAATCCGATCTTTGGGATAGGAATCTTATGCCCTTCAAGCTGCATTTTCCTTTATGTTTTGCTAAGGCCATGCATCTTTTCTCCGGTGGCTTCTGGAATTAGTTTCCCTAAGTCTCCTTGTTTTGAGAAATTGTAGCCTGCTTTGGCTAACAGCCTATATGCCTTTGGGTCAAACCATTCTTTCGTCCGCTCACTTGGTAGAATATCATGCTCTATCAGATTTTGTGAAGACCTCATGAATCCATTTAGTGGCTTTAAGGGCAAAAGATTTGTGGATGAAGTTAAAGGCATGACATGATTTTCTTTCAATATGGCTACATCCTCCATCGTGAGCTTTGTAGGAGGCTTTTCCATGTCTTCTGTAGATTGAAGGCATTCCACAAATGGTGACTGTCCATTCTTGCGACGTGATAATGGTACATAACGGAGGAATGGAGGGTTATTGGAAGGCGTTGAAATTTTCGCTCTCGCTGCATTATTGGTAGATTCACTAGAATGACCATTCTCATATTCTGGACCTTCCTTTGGGGAAGGGATATCCTTTCTAGTGGTGAATTTAACATGCTTCTTTTCACTCTGCTTGCTTTCCATAGACAGGATCTCAACTAGGAGAACTTCACTAGCAATGTTATCTTCTACATAAAATTTTGCGTCAGCAAAGTGAGCTTCAGTCTCAGCAAAAGGCTTTAAGTTGGCATTGACCTTCTTTATTCCACCTTGAAGATACTTGAAACATTGATGCAAAGTTGACGACACTATTCCGTTTCCATGGTTCCATGGACGTCCTAACAACATGTTGTAGGTTGTCTTGGCATCAATGACATGGAACAAAACGTTACTTGTCAATTCTCCAATGATTAATTCCAAGTGTATCATGCCGATTGCGTGTTGTCCTCCTTGGTTAAAACCTTGAATGACCAAATGACTGTGCGATAATTCCTCCATAGTAAGACCAAGTCGTCTCATTGTCATTTTTGGTAGTATATTAACAATTGAACCTCTGTCAATGAGAATACGATTGATCTTTTGTTCACGAGTATAACCAGAGACATAAAGTGGACGATTGTGGGGCTTAGAGCCTAACAACAGATCCTCATCAGTGAAAGTTAAGTCTGGAGAGCACGCGTAACATTCCTGGGTTTGTTGAAGCGTGTTGGTAGAAGGAGTGTATATCTCTGGCTTTTCAAGAGTTTGAGTGAGTGCTTCTCTTGGTGAGATGGATGATTGCAAGGGTTCAACTTCATCAAATCGAGATTGGAGTTCCTGACCACCATGGTCAACATCCTCCTTTTCATCCTGAATTTCGCAATGAGAGACTGTGTGAACGGCCTCAGCTGAGTCATTTTGAAAGAATTTTCTGGGGAAGAATTCTTCCAATGTGATGAGATTTCAAAGTTTTTGGGTTTGTGCTGAATCGTCAGACATTTTTGTTCCCAGTCTTTCTTGCCTTTTATCACTCTTTCTTCTTGACCAAGGCTGAATCTGGTTTTGTGTTTTTCTAGACTCTTGGGTGATCAAATGAAGAGGGAATGTATGTCTCTTCTTCCATCTCCTGCGAGTAACCACCGTCCAGCCTTCTTCCTCATCCATTGTTGACCTTTTATCATCATTTGAATTATAATCAGATGCCTTTTGTGAGAGCTGAACTTGAACAGGTTCTAGAGAGCAAACTGAACGAGAGTGGTATTTGCCCCCTGCTTAGTAGTTGGAGACATGCAACTAGGTAACCCACAAGCAAAGGTTGCAAGGTTTGACTAAGCAACATCATTAAAATCCAAGTCGATTTTCCTTTCCTTGGCGAGCTTCATGATGAGTTCTTTAAGAACAAAGCATTTTTGGATTGGATGGCTTATGATGCGATGATACTAACAATAGTTCGTGTTATCAACTTTTTCCATCTCCTTCGGTCGTTTGCATTCTGGCAATTCAATTAATTTCAACTTGAGCAGTTGTTCTAGCATTTCTAGCATATCGGCATCTAGGAAAGGATACACCTTTTGTTCCCATTCCTTAAGTGATGAGCGTCACGTCTCACGCTGTTGGCATACCTCGAGCCTCTTCTCGTTGGTCTTCACATTTCTTGTTGAAATTTTGATTAGGGCAGGGTTGACATTCATTGAGTCTTTGACGTTACTTTTCGGATTCCTGTCATTTTTCCTTATTTCCCGTCTTTCTTTCCTTTCCTCAGGTACGGGAGGTTTTGTATTTCCATGGCTAGAGATACTCAATTCCATGTCATGCGCACGAGTTGCTAACTCCTCAAATGTTCGAGGCTTTATCCCTTGAAGGATATAAAGAAGTCCCCAATGCATGCCTTGGATGCACATCTCTACAGCAGATATTTCAGAAAGTCTATCCTTGCAATCTAGACTCAAAGAACGCCACCGATTGATATAATCAACGACGGGCTCATCTTTCCACTGTTTGGTGTTGGTAAGCTCCATCATGCTTACCGTGCGCCGTGTGCTATAGAATCAGTTGAGAAAATCTCTTTCAAGTTGTTCCCAACTATTAATTGACTCGGGTTCTAAGTCTGTATACCAATCAAAGGCATTTCCTTTCAGTGAACGAACAAACTGCTTTACAAAAAGGCCTCCTTGAGTCCCTGCATTCTCACACGTTTCTACTAAGTGAGCCACGTGTTGCTTAGGGTTTCCTTTGCCATCAAATTGTAAGAACTTGGGGGGTTGATACCCATTTGGCAACCTCATATTATCGATGTGCTTTGTATAGGGCTTCAAATATATGAGAGAACTTGTAGAAGAACCTCCATATTGTGCTCGAATGGTGTTCGTTATCATGTCCTGCAATTGTTGAACAGATATCAAAGCCATTAAGGTGGAATGTCCGTGTTGAGAAGTGCCTTCACCTCCTTTTCCCTTATCACCCTTAGCATTTTCTCCTTTCAAGGTAAAGCCAGGTAGGCGCTCAGGGCCATGACTTGATTCACCCAACTCTTCTATCTCCAGCTTGTTCATTAGGGTTGCAATTTTGACATCCTTTTCTTCAAGTGATTTTGTGAGGAGGATGATCCTTTGATCCATTTTAGCCATCTTTTCTTCCATGGTAGAGGTGTTAGTCATCATTACTGGCATGACCTCTAGATATGATGGAGAAAATGATGAAATAGGATGAGTCAAAGGTACTTCATTCCTTAAGTTTCTCATCACAGGTGAAGAGTTGATAGAAAAGGTCTTTGTTGGGGATGATTCATTACTGTTCTCCAAATCTTTCGAGACAGATGAATCCTTATTGGTAGCTTTCCTATTTGCAAGAAAGTCTAGAGAGATGACAGTAGAAAGCTCGCCCTCTTTGGTTGGTTGGGGTTGAAGTTGATCAAGAGCTTTGGATCGACTGCAAGTGATTAGGTCGACATAATCATCAACACTAGAAGCATCAACTACTGATTTTTGGACATTCTTGCTAGAGGCCATTGAAGTTGGTAGCAAAATGATGTCGAATTTCTTTTGAAGGAGAAAGAGATGAGAGGCAGAGAAGTCCCACTGGGCGTGCCAGAATATGTAGACGACTAAACTTCTAGTTCGAAATGAATCAAACAAGTAAAATAGTTTCACAAATGCGAATTTGTATTGATGATTGTGTGGTACAATTCTCTGTGATTACAAAAGAGTGATCCTCTGATTCGATCTCCTTGCAAGACTTATTGATTTGGATTTGTGGTAATGTGATTGTGACTTGAACACAAAATATCCTTCAATTTGGTTGAGGGATGGATCGAAGATTGCTGAAACGGAATTACAATGAATCTCTGGCTATGAGCTTGTTAGAAATCCTTTGCTCTTCATGTTCTTCATGTTCTTTGTGTGTTCTTCGTCTTTGAAGGTTTATGGTGGAAGTTCTTCGGGGCTTTTAGGAGCTTGGATCCGTAGAGCTTTACTGATTTGTGATTTGTTGATGTTTTCGAACACTTTAGGCTTGATTCCCGCAAACTTTTGGATCTAGGCAGATGATTTGGATGATTTCTCTTCGAATGTTCTTCGTATTTGAAGTTGAAGTTTTTGAAGTTCTTTGAGGCTTTAGAGCTTGGTTCCGGCAGAGCTTCTGTACTTCTGATGCTTCTGAATCTTCTCTGATGCTGCCTGTGCTTCAGATGGCTTGATGTCCTCCTAAATGTCTCAGGAAGGCTTTTATTTATAGGAGTTTTGGGATGGATGAGCAGCACGTGGTGAAGTCTGATTGGTGACACATGTCACAGTCTGATTGGTTCGCTTATGTCATCGCTTACACGTGTGAGGTTGCTTAGGTCATCGCTTATACGTGCGAGGCTGCTTATGTCATCGCTTACACGTGCGAGGTTGCTTATGTCATCGCTTGCACGAGCTGATGCATGATTGGTTCTTGCATGACACTTGGCAAATTTCTGTTGGCTTCTGAATAGTGATAGTAAAACCTAGCAGCAGTATGTGGCGCTTTGTAATTGGCTGTATTTTGTGGACTTGGTAGTGTGATGTGTGAGCTTGTGATAGGTCGGAAATTTTCCCTCTCTACACATTGCCACAATTGACACAAATTTTTTTCCCTCCTATTTTGGCAATGCCATTGCCACAAACCAATTGCAACAATTTTTTTTTTCCTTCCATTTTCGGCAATGGCATTGCCACAATTTCCACAAAATTTTCCCCCTATTTCGGCAATACCATTGCCACAAACCAATTGCAACTTTTTTTTTCCTCTCATTTTCGGCAATGGCATTGCCACAATTGAACAATTTTTTTTTTCCTATTTCGGCAATACCATTGCCACAAATCCATTCCACTTTTTTTTGGAAAATGATACGTGCACATCAATCGTTTTTTTTGGAATCTATATACTTTCTTTGTTTTTTTGTTTTTGGGCGTGCATATCAATCATTTTTTTTCTTCTATAAGAATGTATGTACTTTTTTTTTGTTTTTTTTGTTTTTATTTACAGAGTGCACATCAATCATTTTTTTCTTCTATGTACTTTTTTTAAAATAAGAATCAATGTACTCATTTGTACTTGAATCTATCTTTATTTGTTTCATATGATACTTTTACAATAAAGGAAAGAACATGATATATATACAAACCAAACTATTTCAGTCAAAAAAATAATGATGTCAAAAAAATAATGGTCAAAAAAATAATGATGAATAAGAGTATGCGTACTTTTTTATGCCTGACACACTATCTGTCCTCTATTTCGGTAATGCTAATGCCACAAATCAGTTGCAACTTTTTTTTTTTCCTCCCATTTTCAGCAATGGCATTGCCACAAATTTTTTCTTCCCTTTTTTTCCCTATTTCGGCAATGCCATTGCCACAAACCAATTACAACATTTTTTTTTCCCTCCCATTTTCAGCAATGGCATTGCCACAATTTCCACAAATTTTTTCCCCCTATTTTGGCAATACCATTACCATAAACCAATTGCAATTTTTTTTTCTCTCCCATTTTTGATAATGGCATTGCTACAATTGAACAATTTTTTCCCCCTATTTCAACAATACCATTGCCACAAATCCATTCCACTTTTTTTTGGAAAATGATACGTGCACATAATTTTTACATCATTTTTACAACAAATTCTAAATGGCAAGTTGTTATTAATTGTTATTGTTGAATTAAAAAAGTAATCTCAGTGTTAAATTCAAATTTGAACTAATAACAACTAATTACATGTGATTTGTTGTGAAAATATTATAAAAATATTATGTACGTAGCTTTTTTTTTTTTTTTTTAATTCCTCCCAAATTTCGACAACCACATTTTTTTCCCCTCCCATTTTCGGCAATGGCATTGCCATAATTGCCACAAATTTTTTCCACCCCTATTTCGGCAATACCATTGCCACAAACCAATTGCAACTTTTTTTTTCCCCTCCCATTTTCGGCAATACCATTGCCACAAACCAATTGCAATTTTTTTTCCTATTTCGGCAATACCATTGCCACAAATCCATTCCACTTTTTTTTTTAAAAATGATACGTGCACATAATTTTTACAACATTTTTACAACAAATTTTAAATGGCAGGTTGTTATTAGTTGTTATTGTTGGATTAAAAAAGTAATTTCAGTGTTAAAATTTAAATTTGAACTAATAACAATTAATCACATGTGATTTACTGTGCAAATGTTATAAAAATATTGTGTACGTAGCATTTTTTTATTTTATTTTTCCCTCCCATTTACGGCAATGGCATTGCCACAAATTTTTTTTTCCCCCCTATTTCAGCAATGTCATTGCCACAATTGGGTTTCCCCTTTGGGCACCCCCTAACACAAGCAGCACACTTAGGGCACTCACCCACTCGGGCAATCTACTGGGCAACAGGAATTTCGGTAATACCATTGCCGAAATTCCAAATTGGTATTACCGAAATTCCAAATTTTCTCTCTCCTACTTTTTCTCTTTCTCTCTCATACTTTTGTTAGAATTTCAGCAACACCATTGCCGAAATTCAGTCTCTTTCCTCAATTTTCTAAATAACTTGAAACAGTAACCATAACACAAATAAATTTGAGATTCAGCAATATTTAGCCAAAAGACTCCTAAAACATTGCTTACAAAATAGGAACACTTCTCTACTAACCCACTTTTTCAAAGTAACTATAAGTTTTTAAATTTTTTTTTTTTAAGTAGAAAAATAAGTTAAACAACCCACGTTGTTACTGTTTTTTTTTTTCCAAAAAAAAAAAAAACCCAATGTTTATCTAAAAAAAACTAAATATCAAAAAAATAATAATAATAATAGTTATAAAAAAAAAAAAAGTAGTAATTCCAAATTAAAGGATTCAAATTATTAACTAAAAAAAGAAACGATTACTCTTTTTTTTTTCTTATGTGTGAAAGTAAACTTCTGTTTGAATTCTAATAACACATTTGCGTACTCCACGTCCTCCCTAACCGCAACTACCAAAATTTTTGAATTAAAACCAATTGTGGAAATTTAAACTCCCCCACTTCTTATTATCCAGTTATGAGTTACCCGTCCTCTCCTTTTTCTTCAGTTTTCAATTTTTTGATTTGCAACGAGTGTTTCCAAATAGTTTCCACGAACTAAACCTTACTGACAGGTTATTTAGACCCCTAAAACAACCAAATTGCGTAGCCTAGATTAATTAGCCAAGTTGTTACTTAGTCAAATTAAACAATTCTAGGTTAAAGCAATTCAACAATCATATCAAGAATAATAATGCAGCGGAAAATAAATAACACAAGATATGATCACCCAGGAAACCACACGGTAAAAACCTGGGGAGGATTTGACCCACCGATCCTCAAGGCATAACAGAATTCACTATGAAAGAATTGAAGTTCTTACAGAAGGACTACAAGCTCCCCGCTCGACTTCCTAATGCTACCCACCAGTACGAACTTCCTGACACGACCACGCGCAGGCTCCGAATCCACGGACTACTTCTTTCTTGAATTCTTCAATCAGCTACAAGCTCCCCGCTTGCTTTTCTTTTTTTAAGATCCAATGGTTGCAACTAAGTTGATCTTCAAGATGTTGAAATCATCTCTACCTTGAAAACCCTAAGCTTTGTGTAAAGGAAAGCTCCTCTAAGATCTCACAAGAGATTTACACAAAACAGAAAATATGAGCAACAAAGACTTAGAGAGGTTTGGGTACAAAACCCTAAAATAAAAGGAGGCACAAGAGGCACTCTAATCTTTCTCTCCAAAAGTCCCAAAAACGTTCTAGGGTTTTCCTTATATATAGGAGTGTTTTACTTGAACCCCAAGACGTTTAAATAGAGTTTGGGCTGAGCTGGAACTCTGCAGAAAACGCATCTGACCCGAGATTCGATCGATCGAGCCTAAGCTTCGATCGATCGAGCCAGGCCGAAATGCTCCAGTACATCTGCAGCCACTCGATTCCAACTTTACAATATTTAATCAACTTTGAGCAAGCCTAAACAAGACTAAATACATTGTTTTGATCATGGTTTGCCAACATTACAAATTAGAGTTCTAAATACATAAAATCCTAAGACCTTAGAACCTAACAAACTCCCCTTTGGCAATCCGTGACAAAACACAAATTAAAAGCTCAAAGTTTACAAGTAAACAACCCATTATAAAAATAATGCTCATAACAACAAATCCAACCTAACTACTATCCATCAATTGCAAGTGTAGACAGCAGCTCAATTGAATCAACCTGTATATTTCCTGAAACACTAAACAAAATGCATAAACGCATGTGTGACAGAAAAGAGTAAAACAACAGGTATAACATTCTTATAAGATTCACACAACACAAAATAAAGACATATATGAATGAACAACTCATAAATATAAGTCAATAAGCAGTGAATCACAAAGCAACAAGAATCAATGAATATAACATGTTTATCAATCAATAACTCCCCCTAACATGAATATCTTTGTATTTTCCACACATATCAACATGATTCCCATAAATCAATAATTTCTCCCCCTTTTTGTCACGTATTGACAAAGACAACTCATACAAAGAGTAAACAGTCAACATACGCAATAAAGGATAAGAGAAAATAGAGAATCAAGAGGAACACAAAACAATCCAATTCTATAGAAAATAGAGACAGCTCTCCCTATGAACAACACAGGTTAAAAAAAACTTTTCTCCCCCTATAAAAATAGGAAAAACAAAACAAGTTGTAGGAAAAACAGTTTTGGGAAAAATAAAGGAGGGGGGGATCAGCAGCATCACCAACAGGATCAGGAACATCCTCACCAGCAGGACCAAAGTTAAAACACATAATCCAAAGTTAAAAACTAAGGTGAGGATACACATGAAGAAAAAATATACTCTCTTTCAATAAAATGCAAACATGGCATTATGTGACCCATAAACAGTTGCATAAGTAGAGAAAATATTTGCACATTGATTATCCATCATATCTCATAAGAAAAATATTTTCTACAGTTCACACATAAAAATAGCATATACTAGAAAGTACGTAACTCAAAAATTAATCAATCAATTTTTAGATCAAGTTGAGTACCCAATGTAGCAAAGTGTATGCATGTTATGTGTGAAAACAAAGAGAGATATGACTGCAAAACTGCAAGATGGATACAGAAATCAATGTAATGCATGTGAATCCTAAACACAAATGATAGCAAAAAAAAAACATTGGTCAAAAACATAGAAACTGAAAATTTTTCAGTTTCGATCGATCGAGAATCGATCGAACATCAATCGAGTCAGGCAGACTCAAACCAAAAATTTTAATCGCAATTTCGATTGATCGAAAAACAGGGTCGATCGATCGAAAGTCTGGAAAAATCAGTTTTTCGAAAAACAGAGCATTTTAAAGCAGAAACTCCTCAAAGCACATTGTTTTATAAAAAATGCATGAGTATGAGACGAAAAGTTTTTCAAAAACACTTGAATTTAACACAGATCTTCCAAATTAAGATTTTCAATCAATTTGTCCTCAAAGCGCAAACATTATACACATTTTGCATTAAAATCAAGGAACTTTTAATCTTGGATGGCCACAACAAAATCACACACAATATAATGTACCAAGTTTAACAAAGAGTAACTTGTGTAGTGTGTGCAACTAGCAAAAGCTTGAGATACATGTGAGGTGATATGTGAATAGCAATCAATCACAAAGTCTACAAAATTCATCACATAGAATTCAAAAGAGACTATCACCTAAAGAGTTACATCCTATAACTCCCACATCTCCTAGAACAAAAGCTTGCAATCATGTAAGTTTCTTGAATTTTGCCCCATTATTTAGGTGAAATTTGGCATAAAGCCTAATAGTACACACCAGATTAGATTATGTGAAATGGCATCAAGCCTAATAGTACACACCGGTTTGAATTAAGTGAATTGGCATCAAGCCTAATAGTACACACCAGTTTTAAGCATTAAGCATTTAAAGAGGCTACACCTTATGTTCTTTTTGTGCATGTGCTACACTTTCTCGAGCACAAAATCTTATGATATGCACTAAGGTGTTCATGATTGGCTAGTGAACAGTGGTGAGATGGTTATTTATGCCTTTCTCAAAAGGATCAAGTCCGACAGTCAAATAACATGTGACTTCAAGATTAAGACAAAGTGATAAACACTATAAACATCTTTCCCACACAACATGCACTACAAAGTTTCAACTAGTCAAGTGCAATATATAAGCTCATCAAAGCTAAACAGGGTACATAAACTTGTTATGTAAATATAAGGTGGCCAACCTTGATTATAAATCCAAGATCTATAATACAAAACACAAAAATCTCTTTGGTTTTAACAAACTTTATGACCAAAAACAAAAAGCACATATTATGCTTAATGAACAATGCAAAAGCAGTGCATGACAGTGCTAAACTAAGCTATAGAGGGTACACAGACAAGAAATATCAATTTCTTAATTAACCCATGAGTACATGTACAAACTAGTACATACTCACACAAAATCAAAAATAGCTTAGCACAAACTATTCAAGTTTCTCCACAATGTCAAGCATATTCTAAATCAAGAGAGAGATATCATAACTCATGTAATCCTCAAAAAAAATAAGACACAAAATAAAATATTTTTGTCTTTTTGAAAATTTTCAATGTTTTTGGATTTTTCTTTAAAACAAAACAATCAAAGAAAATAAAACAACCAAAAACTTAAAACAAAACATGTCCACAATTAATTGAAAGAATTAAATTAAGGACAGGTTAGCAACACTCACCTTGGAGAATCTTTTCTCACCCATCTAGCACGAGTCTTCGGCTTTGTAGGTGAAAATCCATGAGAAGTGGAGTGTATTTGAGGAACTACACCAATCTTCTGAGAAAGACTAAAATCCTGCAAATTCCTTTCACAAGCCAACAAGCTCAAATTTTTCAAAAGAATATGAAACAATTTATATGGACTTATGGCAGGAGAAATATCATCACATATCCTAGATTGACATACAGAATGCTTAAATTTCAATTTATGACAATTAGGACGAATGTGACCAGAGACACCACAAAAGTGACAAACAGGAACAAATTTAGGAACATCAGTATTCCTAACAGCAAATCTATTCTCAGATTTTGGTTTTTGCCTCAACAAAGAACAATTTGGTCTAATATGACCAACAACACCACAACGGTGACAAGTAGGCACAAAAACAAAATTCTTATGCTCTCTAACAGTAGGTTTAGACTTAGGTGTAGAAACTTCAGCGTCTACATCAGAACTTTTACCTTTGTCTAACCTAGCAAAATAAGCCTTTTCATTATTATTCCTCTTGAAAGGAGGGATATAAACTTTCTCAGTTTTAGGCTTAAGAGAAACAGAAACACTTCTGTTATCATCAGCAAGTTTGGTATTAGACAAATTTTTCAATTTAGCTTCAGCCTCAGCTAACTTTTGTTCCAAACTTTTCATCTTCTCATCTTGAGAGGAAATTTGATTTCTCAAAAAATCATTCTTTTTATTAGACTCATCTAATCTAACAAGCAATTCCTCTTTTTCAAGATTAGTCAATTTTAACTCTTCTTTGAATTTCTTAGCAATTTTCAAAGATTTAGATAATTCCTTACGAAGAGTTTCAAAAGCATCAAAAAAATCAGCAGAAACAATAGTGTCCTTTTTATTCAAAACATCACAGGCATCAATAAAATCAGCAGAAGCATGAGCAGAAACATGATCAGAAAGACACTTCAAATTATCCATGACAGCAGGGGTCAAGGATCAGCTCTTAGATCAAAAGATCTAAAACAAACAAAGAGCTACCCGCTCTGATACCACTTGACAAGTTATTTAGACCCCTAAAACAACCAAATTGCGTAGCCTAGATTAATTAGCCAAGTTGTTACTTAGTCAAATTAAACAATTCTAGGTTAAAGCAATTCAACAATCATATCAAGAATAATAATGCAGCGGAAAATAAATAACACAAGATATGATCACCCAGGAAACCACACGGTAAAAACCTGGGGAGGATTTGACCCACCGATCCTCAAGGCATAACAGAATTCACTATGAAAGAATTGAAGTTCTTACAAAAGGACTACAAGCTCCCCGCTCGACTTCCTAATGCTACCCACCAGTACGAACTTCCTGACACGACCACGCGCAGGCTCCGAATCCACGGACTACTTCTTTCTTGAATTCTTCAATCAGCTACAAGCTCCCCGCTTGCTTTTCTTTTAAGTTCCAATGGTTGCAACTAAGTTGATCTTCAAGATGTTGAAATCATCTCTACCTTGAAAACCCTAAGCTTTGTGTAAAGGAAAGCTCCTCTAAGATCTCACAAGAGATTTACACAAAACAGAAAATATGAGCAACAAAGACTTAGAGAGGTTTGGGTACAAAACCCTAATAAAAGGAGGCACAAGAGGCACTCTAATCTCTCTCTCAAAAGTCCCAAAAACGTTCTAGGGTTTTCCTTATATATAGGAGTGTTTTACTTGAACCCCAAGACGTTTAAATAGAGTTTGGGCTGAGCTGGAACTCTGCAGAAAACGCATCTGACCCGAGATTCGATCGATCGAGCCTAAGCTTCGATCGATCGAGCCAGGCCGAAATGCTCCAATACATCTGCAGCCACTCGATTCCAACTTTACAATATTTAATCAACTTTGAGCAAGCCTAAACAAGACTAAATACATTGTTTTGATCATGGTTTGCCAACATTACAAATTAGAGTTCTAAATACATAAAATCCTAAGACCTTAGAACCTAACACTTACGAAGATCCATGAGCCTGTCACCGTCTCTTTTTGTAGCGGCTGAAGAATTTCTGTTGTGTGAAATGATAGATCATTTTGGCTTCTCTGCTGTGTGAAATCTGTTAGGACATATATGTTTTAACTTGTTTAAGAACATATGTCACGTAATTATGTAAATTGGCTAATCCTTTGACAAAACGCACTCTGCTTGTAATTGGGTAGTTCTAGGTGTTTTTAATACTTCAAGAAACAATGTTTCAAGGTCAAGTGTTGAAGTCATCAAGTCTGTCCAAGAAAAAGCAAGTTGAAGTGCAGAATTTTTAAAGCTCGACACCTCTCGATAGCTACCTCGACACCTGCTATCTGTCGAGAATTAAAAAGTCAGAATTCCAATCTGATTTTCTTGGGATCCGTGAATGTGTTTTTGGGACTTCTTTTCTTCTAACCCTAAACATATAAAAGGATTATTTTAAGAGCCGTTTTGGGTGACACAAGTTGCAAAATCATTGAGCAATCTCTGTTCAAGCAAATTGTGCTCAACAGACGAAGTTCTTGACCTAGTTCATCCTTCATCAAGAAGTTGCTGTGTCTTTGCACCATAGGGTTTTGTAACCAAGCATCTTCCTGCTATTCATCACGTGGATGAACTGAAGAACTTTGCAGCCAACCATTCTTCCTTAGTTGGTGTTCTGAAGTCGCGTATTGGGATTCGCGCATTGGTTAGTCACGTACTTGGGAGCCGTGCATCAAAGGTGAAAATTGTCACTACAGATCAAGTCCAATTGGGTATTGGGGTAAGGGTTCAACTGTAGGTTGGTAAGGTACTTGGGATTCCTTTCTTGTAACCGCTTGATTTGATAATAGTGGAGTTTCGGGAGTGGTGACCTGAAAATCACCCGGTGGGGTTTTTGCCGTTAGGGTTTTTCCCCATTCGTAAACAAATCACCGTGTTATTTATTTTCCGCTGCATATTTAGTATTTGGTGATTTGTTTGTGCTTCCACGCAATTGCATGCTAAATTGATTAATTAACAACTTGGCTAATTAATTAATTAATTAGGGTTTATCACAAGGGGTCATTCGAAGTGTGACCTAACAAGTGGTATCAGAGCAGGCACACTCTGATTAGGATTTAATCTTTGCTGTGTTGATCCATTGACCCCTGTTGTCATTGGCTGTAACCTGCTTAATGAGATCTGTGTTTTCAAATACATCTTGTTTTTCTAATCACTATTTGCTTGAGTGTCTCAGAAAATACAAGTCTAAAAGTTATTTGAATTCTCTTATGATGACTATTGGAAAAGATCTCAGTTTTGCTAAGAAGAAACTAGACTGTCTCAGAATGAAAATGTGCAAAGGAGTACGTCTGAGAAGAGTGAAAGTTATAGGCTTAGCTCATAAAAGGCAGTTGAGAGAAAGAACCATTCCCTCTGATTTATCATCTAAGCATGAAGTATGTTTCATGATGAAGTCTGCATTCAAGGTAATGGACACATGTCTATGGTATCTTGATAGTGGCTGCTCACGACACATGACTGGAGACAGATCTCTCTTCAAGATCTTTGAGTCTAAGAAAGGTGGCAATGTTACCTTTGGAGACGGAAGCAAGTCACAAATTAAAGGGAAAGGGATTATATCTCTGCCAGGACTGCCAGACATTGCGAATGTCCTTTATGTAGAAGGTCTAAGGGTGAACCTATTGAGCATTAGTCAGATATGTGATCAAGACTTCATGGTGCTATTCTCAAAAGGGAAGTGTCTTGTCATGGATGAATCTGGAAAGAAACTCATTAGTGGGGTTCGCACTTTGGACAACTGCTATGGATTGGTTCCTGATGCTGATATTGTGTGTAATAGTATTCGTTTGCCTAATGAAGATCTGTGGCATCAACGAATGGGACATGCTAGTTACAAGCATCTATCTATTGTATCTAAACATGAGTCAGTCTTGGGGATACCAAAGCTTAGTAGAATTAGCAATGTGGTGTGTGGACCATGTCAGCTTGGAAAACAGACAAAAGCTAAGCATCCAGGCACTCAAACAACAGCTACATCCAGACCATTGGAGCTGTTGCACTTGGATCTTATGGGTCCAACCAAAACTGAGTCTCTTGGGGGTAAGAGATACATCATGGTTGTGGTAGACGACTTCACCAGATACACTTGGGTCATTCTACTACGATCCAAGTCTGATGCTCCTAAGCACATTGAAGCTTTATGCACAAGACTGCAAAATGAAAAGAGCCTGAAGATTGATCGAATTCGGAGTGACCATGGGAAGGAATTCGAGAACTCATACATGGAATCCTTCTGCACAAGATCGGGTATATCTCAAGAATTCTCTGCTCCTATTACCCCTCAGCAGAATGGTGTGGTAAAAAGGAAGAACAGGGTTATTCAAGAGATGGCTAGAGCCATGCTACACAACAAAGATGTGGCTAGAAATTTGTGGGGAGAAGCTGTAAACACTGCATGTCATACAGTAAATAGGGTATACTTCAGACCCGGTACCAAAAAGACTCCCTATGAGTTGTGGAAAGGAAGGAAGCCTAATGTGAAGTACTTCAGAATTTTTGGAAGTACCTGCTTCATTCTCAAGGATAGAGAGAATGTGGGAAAGTTTGACTCCCGGAGTGATGAAGGCATATTTCTTGGTTACTCTTCTACAAGCAAGGCTTATCGAGTGTACAACAAAAGAACTATGAAGGTAATGGAGACAGTAAATGTCGTCATTGATGAGTCTTCAGAGTCAAGTTCTGAGAAAGGCACTGAGGGACTTCCCAAGGAAATTCTTCCTTCTGAGCCTAGGGAAGTTCAAGACATTACTGAACAAGAACCTGCTTCTCCAAGCACTCCTAGTACTCCCAGTATTGTGGAAGACCCTGCAGACTTAACCATTTCACCAGAGTCTGAATCTCAAGAAAAGAAGGGACCTTCATCCAGAATCAAATTAAATCATCCTTCAGAAGTCATTGTGGGAGACATGAACGAACTCACATTAAGGAAACGTACAGTTGATAAATGTGTTGCTAACTTTGTGTCTTATTCCTGCTACTTGTCACAGGTTGAACCTAAGAAAGTTGAGGAAGCATTACAAGATGAAAGTTGGGTTGAAGCAATGCATGATGAATTACTCCAGTTTCAGAGGAATGACGTTTGGACTCTAGTACCTAGACCGGAAGGAGAACACATCATCGGCACAAAGTGGATATTCCGCAACAAGACTGATGAAGAAGGTAATGTGATTCGCAACAAAGCTCGACTTGTGGCTCAAGGATACTCACAAATGGAAGGAGTAGACTATGATGAGACATTTGCCCCAGTTGCCCGAATGGAGTCAATCAGAATTCTTCTTGCCCTAGCATGTCAACTAAATTTCAAACTCTATCAGATGGATGTAAAGACTGCCTTCTTGAATGGGTTACTCAAAGAGGATGTCTATGTGGCTCAACCAAAAGGATTCATTGATCCACACTTTCCGGATCATGTGCTGTACCTTAAAAAGGCACTTTATGGGTTGAAGCAAGCTCCTAGAGCCTGGTATGATAGACTCACACAATATCTTGTGTCACATGGGTTCACTAGAGGGAAGGCTGATCAAACCCTCTTCATCAAAAGGGAAGATGGGGAGTTGATAGTTGCTCAAGTCTATGTTGATGATATCATCTTTGGGTCGACTAAGGATGAACTGGCTCATGGCTTCTCAAAACTCATGCAAGCCGAGTTCGAGATGAGCATGATTGGAGAGCTGACTCACTTCCTTGGATTGCAAATTCGCCAACAAGACTCAGGTATATTTCTTTCTCAATCTAAATATGCTAAGAATCTTGTGAAAAAGTTTGGTTTGGATTCTGCTAGTTCTGTTAGAACCCCTATGAGCCCTAATGTTAAACTCACTATAGACTTGTTAGGCAAGAGTGTTGATCCTTCTCTCTATAGAAGCATGATAGGTAGTCTTCTTTACCTTACTGCTAGTAGACCTGACATTAGTTATAGTGTTGGTGTGTGTGCTAGATATCAGGCTAACCCCAAAGAATCTCACATGACTGCTTTAAAAAGAATTATAAAGTATGTCAAAACCACTGCTGAGTTCGGTGTGTGGTATAGCAAGGACACTAATGGTGTCTTAGCTGGGTACTCTGATGCCGATTGGGCTGGAAATGCTGATGATAGAAAGAGTACCTCGGTGGGTTGTTTTTATGTGGGTAACAATCTTGTCTCTTGGATGAGCAAAAAGCAGAACTCCATCTCCTTATCCACTGCAGAAGCTGAGTACATCGCTACTGGTAGCTGTTGCACCCAACTCCTCTGGATGCAAAAACTCCTCCATGACTATGGTATTTGTCAAGAGCATCTCACTATTTACTGTGACAATACCAGTGCCATCAATATCTCAAAGAATCCGGTTCAACATTCTAGAACCAAACACATAGAGATTCGACATCACTTCATTAGGGAGTTTGTCGAAGATGGTACTCTCACTCTTGAGTTCATCCACACTGATGATCAGAAAGCTGATTTGTTCACCAAACCTCTTGACAGCAAACGTTTTGAATTTCTTCGTCAAAACATTGGTGTCATCTCCATGGATTGATCTCCTTCTCTTGTCCCTCTTCCTCATGCATTTGCATCTAGTTTTTGCTTTGCTTTGCTTAACATGTTTTTGTTTGTTTATTTTCAATTTTTGTTCATTTTGTTTTTAATATAAAAAAAAAAAAAAAAAAATTGAAAAATCAGAAAAAAATACAAAAACAGTGTGTGTTTTGTGTACTTTGGTATTTGTGTACCTTGGATGGCCAATGAAACAAAGTTTCTAAACTTTGTATCTCTTGTAGCTTAGATGAGCATCTCTATGCACAACTAAGCAAGTGAGCTTTGTGGCTCTTGTTTGTGATGAGTAAGATTAGGTTATCTCTTAAAACTTAACACTCATATCACTCTTTTTGACGGGTAGGACTAGAAAATCCTCAGAGAAAGGCATAAATAACCATCTCACCACTGTTACCCGCCAATCATAGTATGACACCTGTATGCTTCGGCATAGCAAAAGTGCAGTGTCAAAGACATTCGTATGCTTCGGCATAGCAAAGGTTTTACATGTGCAGGTACAATGTGATTTGGCCATCACAAAGGTTTTACATGTGCTAATGTATGCTCACTAAACTGTCATAACTTGTTTTTGAAATAATAAAATTGGTTAGACTTGTTTAGTGTGTGTGTGTGTTTTGCATGATCCTTGTGCTCATTTTCTTGTTGAGAGATGTTTTGAGAGGTTTATCACTTAAGTGGATCTTTGGTTGAGATGTGTGTTAGATTGCATTCATGACTGTGTTTTTCCCTTCTCGAAAAACTGCATTTTTATGTGATCTCGACACCTCCCTCGACACCTCCTCGATACCTGTTCATCTGTCGAGATTCTCATGCTGTTTCTTATCGCAATCTCAACACCTCCCCGACACCTTGTGGATCGATCGAGATTTCTTCTGTCCTCTCGACAGCTTCTCGATACCTTGTTGATCGATCGAGATTCATGTATCTGAAATTCTCCTTGCATCTCGATACATCTCGATACCTGCATCTGTCGAAGGCATTTTCCTCGATACCTTCCTCGACAGCTTCCTCGATACCTCTCGACACCTCAGCTGTCGAGAATTACTGAGGTGCCTATTTAAGTGTAGATCGCGATTTTCTTCATTTCTCACTCGATTTCTCTCGATCTCTCCGTGCCTGTTCATCTCCCTTTCACTCTCCTTTCACTCAAATCCTTTAACCCACTTGGATCTTGCTCATTTCTTGCTCAAATCACTAGGTAAGATCTCTATTCTCTTCATTTTTCATGCATTTCATGTTTTGAAAACCTAGTTTTTGGGATTTTTCATAAAATTTGGGGTTTTTCAAAATTGTTGAGTTTTTATTGAAATGTTGGGTTGGGTTTGTACTTAGATGATTTCAAAATGTCATACATTGCATTTCATTTGCATTATACTGATATTTACATGCATTTAGATGTGTGTTTTATGCTTGTGTGCTGCTAGGATTGGATTGGGCTGAGCCCATGAAGTTTTTTTTCCTTTGCATGTCACATGCTCATGCATTCCCATGCATACGTACTTCTTGTTCAACATCTATGATATATTTGAATTGTGTTGGTACTTTTCTGATTGTCTCCCTCTTTATCTCTTTCTCATTCTTTTACGTTAGTAGTGTCTATGGCACCCAAACGTAAATCCACTCCTGCTCGGAACCCTCTGCGTTCTGGAGCTTCTACTTCTTCTGATTCTGCTCCTTTTAATGTTCGGTTCCGTGATGGAGATGCCCAAAAGGCATTTACTGAGAACTTTTCTAGACGAGGTGTTCATTCGGAACGCCAAGTCATTTTGGCGGACTTCGCCGACACTGACCTTCCCTCTGTCATTCACAGTAGGGGATGGGGGTCACTGTGTGACATCCCGGTCACTTGCCCTCTCGTGCTGATACAGGAGTTCTACTCCAACATCCACGGGATTAATCTTTCAGTACCTCATTTTTCCACTCGCGTTCGAGGTATGCGCATTCATGTCACACCGCAGCTTGTTGCGGATGTGCTTAGGGTACCTAGGATAGAATTTCCAGATTACCCCTCTTGTGAGCGTCTGAGGACTGTGTCCAAAGACGAGCTCATCTCTGCCTTCTGTCAGCGTCCTGCTGATTGGGGTGAGCATCAGTTCACATCATGTAGGCCTTTTGCTAAAGGTCCTAGATTCATGAACATGGTGATGACTTTTGTTCTCCATCCTCTTTCTCACTATAACTCTATCACAGAGCCTCGTGCTCGATTTTTGCTTTCTCTTCTTGAGCATTTGACCATAAACTTCCCTTCTCACTTCATCCGGTCTATCATAGAGGTATATCTTGATTCGGCGTCCCGTGATAAGCTCATCTTTCCTTCTGCTATCACGCGGATTCTACGCCATTTTTCTGTTCCCTTTCCTGTGTCCGACCACTTCACACACATATCTGCCATAGATGCCGCTACCGTAAAACGTAGTGAGGCGCAATTCAGGTCGAGACAGCCTGGTGCCACTCCTCCCTCCCGTTCAGCACCATCTAGATCAGCTCCATCTACATCTGCTCCTTCTTCCTCTTCGAGCGATGTATCCCTTGGTGATATCATGGCGCAGCTGCAGCGCATGGACACTTGCCTTGATACACTCTCTGCTGAATTGTATCAGGTGAATGTTCGTGTTGGTCGTATTGCACGACGGTAGGCGATCATGGGTGGATTTGCTCCAGAGGCTACTCCTTCACCATCTACTCCAGCAGTGTCAGATTCTGAGGATGATGAGGATGATGATGATGATGATGATGATGATGGGGATGCTAGCTCTGCCGATGAGATGTCTACATGACACTCTACCCTTTGTCACTCGTGACAAAAAGGGGGAGTAGTTTTGGGCTATGAGAGTAGTCATCTTAGGGGGAGAGTTAGCATAGGACATTTTTGATAGGGGGAGTGTTATCATATTTTTTAGGGATGTAGTGAGGCTATATGTATTTTTTCTTATCTTTTAGATACATTAGTCTTGTATATGAGGTCCTTTGACCATTCTTACATACATTGTACTTATCCTATCTCTTATATATGTTGATGTATGTTTCTTTCACCTCTCTCTTCATGTGTTGTTTCTTTTCTATCTTTATACACATGTTCTTTATACTTGTACGCAATCTATTTATTTCTGTTTCACACAAGATACCTTGATGAGTTTTGTTTAAAGTGTTTCAGAAATACAGGTTGTCAAAGTCTACTTATCATAAGCTCTCTTCTTGCAAAGTTTTTCAAGAGTTTGTGTTAGGATAGATTTTATTGTATTTAACAAGTGAATATGAGTTGAGTGATTTATGACTTCTCTCATATGCTCATTTGTTTGTTGTGGTTTTGTCACGAATTGCCAAAGGGGGAGATTGTTAGGACATATATGTTTTAACTTGTTTAAGAACATATGTCACGTAATTATGTAAATTGGCTAATCCTTTGACAAAACACACTCTACTTGTAATTGGGTAGATCTAGGTGTTTTTAATACTTCAAGAAACAATGTTTCAAGGTCAAGTGTTGAAGTCATCAAGTCTGTCCAAGAAAAAGCAAGTTGAAGTGCAGAATTTTTAAAGCTCGACACCTCTCGATAGCTACCTCGACACCTGCTATCTGTCGAGAATTAAAAAGTCAGAATTCCAATCTGATTTTATTGGGATCCGTGAATGTGTTTTTGGGACTTCTTTTCTTCTAACCCTAAACATATAAAAGGATTATTTTAAGAGCCGTTTTGGGTGACACAAGTTGCAAAATCATTGAGCAATCTCTGTTCAAGCAAATTGTGCTCAACAGACGAAGTTCTTGACCTAGTTCATCCTTCATCAAGAAGTTGCTGTGTCTTTGCACCATAGGGTTTTGTAACCAAGCATCTTCCTGCTATTCATCACGTGGATGAACTGAAGAACTTTGCAGCCAACCATTCTTCCTCAGTTGGTGTTCTGAAGTCGCGTATTGGGATTCGCGCATTGGTTAGTCACGTACTTGGGAGCCGTGCATCAAAGGTGGAAATTGTCACTACAGATCAAGTCCAATTGGGTATTGGGGTAAGGGTTCAACTGTAGGTTGGTAAGGTACTTGGGATTCCTTTCTTGTAACCGCTTGATTTGATAATAGTGGAGTTTCGGGAGTGGTGACCTGAAAATCACCCGGTGGGGTTTTTGCCGTTAGGGTTTTTCCCCATTCGTAAACAAATCACCGTGTTATTTATTTTCCGCTGCATATTTAGTATTTGGTGATTTGTTTATGCTTCCACGCAATTGCATGCTAAATTGATTAATTAACAACTTGGCTAATTAATTAATTAATTAGGGTTTATCACAAGGGGTCATTCGAAGTGTGATCTAACAAAATCAATATGTTTTTTGTTTGGAGCTGAATGAGTTTAGCTTGACTGGGGTGCTTGGTGCACTGTTTGATGCCAGAGAAGGAGAACAAGTTCATGGGATTGGTATTAAGATGGGTTTGTTGTGTGGCAATTCGCTACATTTGAATAATGCAATTATGAAAATGTACTGTCAATGCAGTTCAACGTGTTCTTAGTTTGGAATTTTGGTTCAAATAGTTTTGATTTGTAGGAATTATTGTATTTGGTAGTTGATTAGCTTTTGGGGTTTTATTGTTAAATTAAATGAATTTATGGTGTTTACCTTACGAAAGAAATAAAGGATAGCCTTTCAGTTTGAAATTTGACATCTAACTTTTACTTGAAATTTCACTTTTTGTCTATTTTTACTAGTTTTTTTTTTTTAATGGACCATTTTTGTTGTTTATACAATCATATTCGATCAATTTTTGTTTAATTATCCTATTGTTTTAGCAGATTTTATGTTACATCGACCCTTAATAGGATTATAGGACCAACAATTCTTTTGGCTTAGTAATCGATAAATCCACTAGGAAATTCCTCATGTGAACTTCTGGGTTCGTTAGTTGAAGGGGTAAAAAAGTGAGAGGATTAAAAAATGGTGGTAGGATGGAAAAGCGAGAGGATAGAAAAGATTTTAATTTTTCAAGCTTTCTTTCTGTCGTGAAGGCTCAGCAGTTATCAAGCTTTCTTTCAAAGAGGACAAATCCTGTGATAGAGAAGAAACCACCAAGCATTGTAGGTGAAAAAAAAAAATTTAGTTAGAAAATTAAGCATTTAGTAAATTATAATCTACTATTTTCAAGTCACATCACTGTTTGCAAATCACTTTAACAATCTCAAGCTTCTCAAAAAAATTTAAAAATCTCAAATCATTCTTATGGAAGCTTTAAAGGTTTAAAGAATGATAGACACGATTCTAAAGAGAAATCGCTGAACATCGTAGGTGTTTTGTTGAAATAATTCAACAAAAATTAACTTACTTGGATGAATGATTTATTGGTTATAAATAACTAACCTCTGAGCATGCACTCATGCGTGTGCTCAGAGGCTCTTCTTTTTTTTGGGTAAGGATTAATTTAGAGTGTCCATTATAATTTTGGATCATTACATTTTCCAATTACCAAAAAAAAAAAAAAAAAAAAAAGCCCTAGGGGTGTGATGAGCATTATGTGAAATCATTTTTCATCACACTCCTAGGTTTTTTTTTTAAAGTGGAAAATGTAGTGATCCAAAATTATAATGGATACTCTAAATTAACCCTTACCCAAAAAAAAGAAGAGCCTTTGAGCACGCGTGTGAGCGCATGCTCAGAGACTAGTAATGTATAGCTTTTTTAAGTTGAACGCGTCTGAAATTTTAGATAGGTAGTTATCCTATTTGTCAGCATCTCCTTAATTGTAGGAATCAACTTTCTCTCAGCTTCTGCTATTATATATAGTATATGATATATGATATGATATAGATATATATATATATATATATTATAGACACAGAAAAATTGGCAAATGTTGTACACATTTCCAAATTATGTACAATATTTACCATATTCTTACAAATGTGTACAATATTTGCTACTTTTTGTGTGTCTATAATGTAAGTTTACATTGCAAGTACAATATAAACATAAAAAGGTCCTTAAAAAATAAACAAAAACAAGCTCAAACCAAATTAGTGTACTTAAAAAAAAAATGTAGGCAACTCACCAAATTGACCAAACCAAAAACACTATTCATGAGCCTCTTGGCTCTTTTTATATATTTAATCAAAATAGAAATATAACTTATATAAAATTTAGGTAGTTTTTTATGTTAAATTTTCTTATTTAAAATCCATTATTTTTAGTTTTTAATATGACTAATTCACTTGATGGTGATTGAGTTAGATTACTAATATTAATCCTTATTTTGTGTAAAATAAAACTATAATAAATTTTACACCAAAGAAAACTTACAAACAGATGTGATAATGGAGTAACGAAAAAACTGAAGTGAGAATTTATTGTTGATTTTATGAAAGAGAAAGTACATGAGGTTCAATCTTAATCTATATAGAGATAGATATGGGCCATTTGATGTTGGTAATATCGTGGGTCGGGGGCCCTGTAGGGACTGAGTTTGAGCACTTCTACTGTTGAGTGAGTGGACTCAAGCCCAGCTAGCCCAATACAATGAATTTGTAGAGAGCGGGTTTAAGAACTAGGCTCTAGCAAGCAAACAACGTCCAACGCAGTGTTTTCCACCATCGAACGCCGGTGAACCTAAATCGTCCTCAAAAGTCTGTCCTCGGCCCGGTCCGAGGAGCTTTGTAGTAGTCCTTCTCCCATGGGAATGGTCCCGCTTCTTAATTTGTTTCTTCTCATTATATAGTCCTCCTCCAACGATCCCTTTCCTCCACTTGTTGATCATCCATGCCTTCCCCTGACAACCCGTCCTACCAGCCACTTTACCAAACCTCTTGTGAGTTGCAGTAACCGAGGTAGTGCTACTCAGGGGTCATTTCCTCATTAATGCGGCCAGAACGTTGGTTGTGGGCATTTAATGTGGAGGTGACAGTTCATCCTGGACATGCTCCTCCACCATGCTTCCACGGCTGACGTGTTGTACTTGTTCTTTCTCCCTAGATGCTCTGAAAGACTACCTTTAGTGGCCCGTTACTTCCTCTTCCCATGGTCTCGGTTGGCCGAGGACAAGGTTCCTAAGCAATTTGGACTTTCACACATCGTCCTCGGGCATTTCTTCCTCCTCGGCATGGGCCTGATATGAAATGGGTCGGGGATACCAAATTCCCTGACCCCACAATAGTCCTTCAAAATCCTGCTGTTCGGCTCCTCGGACGGGGAGGAGGATTTTGATATCCTCGGGCCTTTATCGTGGCTTGTCCAGTCTGGTACTAGGTCAGCACTTAGAGTCTTTTCACCTGTCTGATGCACGTTTCTGGCACTTCGATATGCGGTACGCGCCTGTATTAAATTTTGGCAGCCCCATACTCCCCACGTTCAACGGTGTGATGGTGATCCAACGGTGAGGATCTTTCACCATTATGAGCGGGAAGCCTTACACAGTTGTCTTTGGTGAGGGGGCACATACCCATTTGCACCGATTCGCCTCTCCACTTTCGCATTCAAATGGTCTCATGCACACACCCCGAATCCGGTCAAGTCTCCAACCCAACTCGCGTCTCTTCGTAGCCTAAAAAAACCCGTTCCGAGCGTCCTCCCTCATTTCTGTAAGTTTCCTTTTTGCCCTATCTTGTACTTTACTTTTTCTGACTTTCTTTTTCCCCCATCTCTCTCCTCCTTTCGCTCTTCCCTGGGTCCCTTAGCCGTTCCTCCGGATAGGTAGGTTTAAGAAATTAGTTGAGTTGGAGGAGGCGATAGAGGAATTCATCGCCATTCATAGGATACCCAGTAACGTGGGTTTGGGGTACTGTGAGAACGGGGAGTGGTATATAAGGAGGGAGGTTGGTGAGATAGTAATTCTTATAATCGCCTTCCTTGAAGGTGGTATAAGGATCCTTATGAAGCCAATGATGAGGGGCTACCTTAGGCACTTCCGATTAGCCCTTACCCAGTACGCCATTAATGTGTTCAGGATCCTGGGCTGTGTGGATGCCTTGAACGAAAAGATGGGTTTGAGGTTAACCCATCACGACGTGAATTGGTGCTACAACCTCCAGCACCTAACGGGTAAGTCCTACTACATGAAGACGAGGGATGATAGAGTTAGACTCATCCAGTGTCTTCTTGAGTCCAGTAAGGGGTTGAATAAGGATTTTCTCATCATGTCGGAGGAGTGGCACGACGGCCTTCACTGCCCAACCGTAAAGGGGGAGCCAGGTAGGGTACTCGGAATATGGGAGGGTTGATATGTTATGTTTTCATAGTTCGCATTGCTTGGTTGTTAACAAGAACTAACTTTTTCTGTTACAGATCCACACGCCTTTGAACGACACTTCAATTTAGTCAACAAATAGGACTTAGAAGCTGTACTCAGGGCAGAGGTCTTTGTGAACGAGGCTGACAACCAGGTTAGAGCCGCTCATAAGATTCTCGGATACAAGCCGATCCAGAAGTCTTTCTCGGCTCCCAGACACGTGATCAGAGCCAAGGACTCGAGGCTTCGCCAAATCACTGTGGTGGAGCGCGGGTTCTCGTTTTCTGAAGGATCTTCCGTCACAGAGGGCGTCTCGTCAGCAGCCTCTTCCTTACCCTACCAAGCCGTGGAGGCCGAAGGAGGAAGTTTAGAGAGAGAGGAAGAAGTAGTTGATCTGAGTACGTCTGAGGACGAGTTTGGTGCATCCGACCAAGTCCACCTGCTTGAGGATCCCCCTAGTGACTTGGGTGACCCCCATTTATCTGAAGCAAACCTCCTGTCATTGAGGACTGGCACTCAGGCCGAGATGGGCTTCAAGAGACAACCCCAAATCAGCCTGTTCGACCTGCTTGAGGGCCAACCAGGGAAGGACACACCGGGGAAGTCACAACCTAAGCCTCCTCCTCCTCCGCCCAAGCTTCCTCCTTCTCCACCTAAGTCATTGCCTGGGTAGACCAAGTCGTCTTCCATTCTACCGACCTCGGACCCTTGGCTTGAGTCCGCCGATCCGAAGAGGACCTTAAGAAGGCGAGGAAGGACCTGGCAGAGATGACGAGGGCCAGAGATAGCGCGGTATCTGACTTGGCGGAGATGACGACGCCACCCTCAGGGACTTTCGAGGGGGCAGGGGTGCTCGCGTGGCCGATGCCCTGGAGAGGTCTCTGCTTCTCCCAGCTGACATGGCCGAGTTGGGGGGCCTGAAGGGGTAGGAAGTTACCCTCAACCTCAAGAGGTATCTGGGTATGGTAAGACTTTTGATACTTGTGCCTTTGTTGAATTTTATTCCTTAGTTCCCAACTTACGATGTACTTGTTTTGATTGGCAGGCTGTCCAGGCTACTTTTAGGTTGGAAAAGGAGGCCAATAACCAGAGTAGAGCCCTGGATCAGGAGCGCACCAAGTACCTGGATGCCGCGAACACTCTTAAGAAATCTGAGGCTGACCTTAAGAAGGCGAGGGAGGACCTGGCGGAGATGACGAGGGCCAGAGACAGCGCGGTATCTGACCTAGCCGGTGCTAAAAAATAGGCTGAGGACCAGACAATGCGTTTGCGGGAGGTCGAGGATCAGCTGCAGGTCGCCAAGGAGCACATTGCCGACTTGAAGAAGAAAATGGCTGAGGCAGAGTGGGCCAGAGGTGTTGCCGAGTATGTCAGGGACGAGGCCTTGAGGGCTAAAGAATTGGCCGAGTTTGCGAGGGCAGATGCTGAGAGCTCCAAAGAGCAAGCGGAAGAGGAGGCCTTTGCTGAGGGGGTGGCTAAGATCGAGGCTGCCTTCAAGGCTCAAGTGCCTGAGGTGTGTAGACGCTACTGCTCCCAGAATTGGAATGAGGCCCTCAACCAAGCTGGGGTTGAGGCCTTGTCTGAGCTTAGGAGGGCCGAGAGGGTGTATTATCCCCTCGCCATTCGTGAGGCTGCCTCCGCTGACCCTGAAGCTGGCATCGCCTCCAAAGCGTCAGACGAAGGCCAGGCCAATGCTGCCGATGATCCAATGTCAACTGATAAGCCTGCTGAAGAGACTGGGCACCAAGGGACGTTGGGGAACGAGGAAATCGGCAACCCAGTAGCGCCCCAGGACGTGGTGAGGCCTCCCGCCGACTTCCAGGACACCCCTGCTGACAAGGAGTCCTCTGAAGTTGCACCTCCGAGTTAGGATCTCGAGGCGTCAGATGCAGCTTCTCGGCAAACCCCCGAGGACAAGCTTTCTATCAAGTCAAAGAGATAGGCAATCTTGTCAGACCACCTTGCTTTGTTGACTTGCGCCGCCCTAGTCTTCCTTCCTCTTCGTCTTAATTTATCACTGTACATTTTTTTTTGGTTTAAGACACTGTAATGCTATTTTTAAGTTGAATGCACAAATCCTCTTTTTTACTTGGTGTTTGTTATCATCGTGATGAGTTTTGCTACTTATACAACCTGTGCTTCAATTATCAGCTTCTCAATCTCAGAGGCTTAGCATGCTTTTCATTCCTTATTGGCAACCAAAAAGTGTAAAGTCCATAGCGATAGTTCCCACTCGGACCTTGGTCGATAGTTGAACCACCTTAACACCACGACTTATTTTTCCCGGATTGAATTCTAAGGGAACAATTTCACAATATTGGCTCTATATCTCATGGATTGGTTGCTGTAAACACTAAAAAATGCTTAAGAAAGCCATCAGTTGCTGATTATGCTAAGGGGTTAGGTTCACTATGCCTCAGAATGCTTTAAGTGATACTCATGGGCTTGTGTTTGTTTACTCCTTTGCTAAACGTAGCTAGTCTCTCCAAGGATCCGAGTCTGAGGACCATGCGAAACCTTGGCTCTGTCTAACACTTAGGTTCCTCTGTGAGTAACTAGCTTCCCCTTAAGTTTGAGTCTGAGGACCATGCAAGACCTTGGTTCAGTCTAGTGCTTATACTCTTCTGTAAGTAACTAGTTTTCCCATAGGTTTAAGTCCGAGGACCATGCAAGACCTTGGTTCAATCTAGTACCCAGGTTTTCCTTAAAGTGGTTAGTTTCCCCATAGGTTTGGGTCCGAGGACCATGCAAGACCTCGGTTCAGTCTAACGCTTATGTTCTTCTGTAAGTAACTAGTTTTTCCATAAGTTTGAGTCCGAGGACCATGCAAGACCTTGGTTCAGTCTAGTACCCAGGTTTTCCTTGGAGTGGTTAGTTTCCCTATAGGTTTGAGTCCGAGGACTATACAAGACCTTGATTCAGTTTAATGCTTATGTTCTTCTGTAAGTAACTAGTTTTCCCATAGGTTTGAGTCCGAGGACATGTAAGACCTTGATTCAGTCTAGTACCCAGGTTTTCCTTAAAGTGGTTAATTTCCCCATAGGTTTGGGTCTGAGGACCATGCAAGACCCTGATTCAGTCTAACGCTTATGTTCTTCTGTAAGTAATTAGTTTTCCCATAGGTCTGAGTCCGAGGACCATGCAAGACCTTGGTTCAGTCTAGTACCCAGGTTTTCCTTGAAGTGGTTAGTTTCCCCATAGGTTTGGGTCTGAGGATCATGCAAGACCTTGGTTCAGTCTAACACTTATGTTCTTCTGTAAGTAACTAATTTTCCCATAGGCTTGAGTCCGAGGACCATGCAAGACCTTGGTTCAGTCTAACACTTATGTTCTTCTGTAAGTAACTAATTTTCCCATAGGCTTGAGTCCGAGAACCATGCAAGACCTTGGTTCAATCTAGTACCCAGGTTTTCCTTGAAGTGGTTAGTTTCCCTATAGGTTTGGGTTCGAGGACCATGCAAGACCTTGGTTCAGTCTAATGCTTATGTTCTTCTGTAAATAACTAGTTTCCCCATAGGTTTGAGTCCGAGGACCATGCAAGACATTGGATCTGTCTAGTACCCAGGTTTTCCTTGAAGTAGTTAGTTTACCCATAGGTTTGAGTCCAAGGACCATGCAAGGCCTTGGATCAGTCTAACACTTAGATTCTTCTGTAAGTAACTAGTTTTCCCATAAGTTTCAGTCTGAGGACCATGCAAGACCTTGGATCAGTCTAGTACCTAGGTTTTCCTTGAAGTAGTTAGTTTCCCCATAGGTTTGGGTCCGAGGACCATGCAAAACCTTGGTTCAGTCTAACGCTTAGGCTCTTTCTGCTTGGAGTGAAGGAACTTGTCCTCAATGTTGGAAAGTTTGTTTTTAGTATGATAATGGCCTCAGCCTCGCTTCGCCAAAAATGGGTTATTCCTCAGACTAGGCCCTTGGCCCAGCACTGCCCTGGACAAGGGTGGCTCGGATTTCTACCCTCATTTGTGGCAGTAGCCCCTCCTTCGCTCCAATTTTTCGCCACTTTTGATTACGAGGCGTCTTTTGACTATTAGAGTTGTGCGCCTGACGCTTCGGTGTGTGAGGCGCGCTCTCATTAATATCCTCATGGATTAATGCAGATCTAGTGGTTGGTGGCTTCTTTGAAATTTGGTCGGGATTAATGTCACTAGTAATTCTTCCTTCGAATTCTGTGTGGACAATTCCCACCAACCTTCGCCCTCTATATAAGGCTTTATGGGGGAATCGTCCTTCCACATTTCACGAATCCTTCAGTTAAATAGGAACTCTGGGCCCCCAATCCTCTAAGCACCTTCGATAACCTTACCGAGATTGTGATCAGGGCTTGAGGGAATGGGACGGCCCTGGACGAGGGCACGGGCAAGCAAGCCAAAGGTGCTCCTACCTTTCAATCGAGCGAAAAAGGAGGTCCTCCTTCCTCAATCGAGAGCCGTAGCGGTTGCAGGTCGCGCCAGACTTTCAGCGCGGTAAGGCTTGGACGTCATCCTAAGGGTAGTGTGTCTGGCAGTTAGGATGGAAGTCCATGAAGAACATAATGTTTTTCTCCTGTACGCATCCATGCCTGCCCTTCAAGCTAGTAGTGATTCGCGCCCAGCTCACCCGCCGATGGAGGTTCGTAAGATTACGTCACGTTCGGAGCCCGGGTGTTGCCGCCTCTAATGCTTAATTATCATGAGGCTGGGGGAGCATCAAGGGAACATCATGGGAGGCGTTTTCACCTCTTCTCCTCCCTTCTCGCCGGCACCATCCACACCGGCCCGGGGGTTGTTCGTAGCCTTAAAACAAGCCTGCCTCAGCCTTCCTTTCTAGGGTTAGCTTTTGATTAAGCCCGTCTGGGCCTCTGTTTGTATAGTTGGCTTTAGAACAAACCCGTCTGAGCCTCTGTTTGTATAGTATACTTCTCCTTTATTTAATAAAAAGGCTACAATGTTTATTCACTCTTCCTTTTCTCTGAATCTTTCATTTTTTTGCGATAATGGTTTCTTGAGCAAATGCGTCGTTGTTTGTTGTTTTTTTTTTTTTTATGGGACTCAGAATCAGTGCCGTTGGTGGTGACGAAAAATTTCCTAACCTTCGGTAAGCTAGCAACTTAGGAACGATTGTCCATTGCGCTTGCCAGCGCACAAGTTCTCCCCACAGACGGCGCCAATTGTAGGGACTGGGTTTGAGCACTTCTACTGTTGAGTGAGTGGACTCAAGCCCAGCTAGCCCAATACAATAAATTTGTAGAGAGCGGGTTTAAGAACTAGGCCCTAGCAAGTGGACAACGTCCAATGCAGTGTTTTCCACCGACGAACACTGGTGAACCAGAATCATCTTCAAAAGTCTGTCCTCGGCCCGGTCCGAGGAGCTTGGTAGTAGTCCTTCTCCCATGGGAATCATCCCTCTTCTTAATCTGTTTCTTCCCATTATATAGTCCTCCTCCAACGATCCCTTTCCTCCACTTGTTGATCATCCATGCCTTCCCCTGACAACCCGTCCTATCAGCCACTTTACCAAACCTCCTGTGAGTTGCAGTAACCGAGGCAGTGCTGCTCAGGGGTCATTTCCTCATTAATGCGGCCAGAACGTTGGTTGCGCGCATTTAATGTGGAGGTGACAGTTCATCCTAGACATGCTCCTCCACCATGCTTCCACGGCTGACGTGTTGTACTTGTTCTTTCTCCCTAGATGCCCTGAAAGACTACCTTTAGTGGCCCGCTACTTCCCCTTCCCATGGTCTCGGTTGGCCGAGGACACGGTTGTCCTCGGCAAGGTTCCTGAGCAATTTGGACTTTCACACTTCGTCCTAGGGCGTTTCTTCCTCCTCGGCATGGGCCTTGGGCCTAATATGAAATGGGCTGGGGATACCAAATTCCTTGACCCCACAGGCCCAATTATTGAGAAGAAAAACATTAGCTTTTTTGTCCTTATTCTCCTTCTAGATTTTCCTAGCATCTTCTACTTCTTCTTACATCTATCTCTCTCTCTCTCTCTCTCTCTCCTAACAATTCAATGTTTATGATATTTGTTATCATCTTCAACCACCCCCACCATAACAACAGCAACGAGACTCTTAAGATTTAAGCTAAGAGAGGGAGTCTATGCCATTGACGTGGTTTCCTTTCCTCTTGAGATTTAAGCTAAGAGAAGGAGTCTATGCCATTGATGTAGTTTCAATTTTCTTTTAGATTCCTTATCTATCATGTGTCTTATATCCAAATAAAAATGGGAGAGAATGGGAGATTTTTAAATAATAGAGGACCCAAACCCTAAAAATTATGTCATACAAAAGTTCAATTGCACCTCCACTTCTATCAAATTATCTAATTGTTTCTCTCTCTCTCTCTCTCTCTCTCTATATATATATATATATATAATTTTAGGGTAAATTACAACTTACTCACTTGTGGTTTAACCAAAATTTAAATTGTCTACATGTGCTTTGAAATTTGACACTTTACCCACTTAAAATTTGACTGAAATTTAAGTTGCTTACCTATAGTTTGAAATCCTATAATGCAAGTGTTCCATTGGATTCTTTTTTATCTTTTGATCTTGTAATTTTATGCTTTTTTGTGTTTTTGAAGGGAAGAGGAGGTGAGTAAAGTGTAAAATTTCAAACCATAAGTAGACAACTTAAATTTTATTCAAATCATATGTGAGTAAGTTGTAATTTGTCCATAATTTTAATATGGGTGAAAGAGGAACGAACAAAAATTGGAAATTTAAAGAGTCACAAAAAAAGAGAGAAATGGATAAATGAGAGCTACACTCAACCAAATGATAAAAACCGTTTAAAAAATCAATACAAAAGACTTAATTAGGAAACCTACATCTTTGCCATTAATACATACATAACAGTCCTTAACAAAAAACTACTACCATGATTACTACACTTCCAATAGTCAAAACACCTTACAAAACAAACACAATTACTACACTTTCAAACAACTTTAAAACTCCCAACTTTGTGAGTTGAATACATACTTCAAAATTAGGTAGCTCATTATAATACAATATCAAATTCAATTATCAATTGATACAAATTTATTACCGAGGACTAAGTATTTATATCTTCCACAGATTTCAATACTTGCTCTCTGATTCTATCAGACTCAGCAGTTGTACTAGTAGAACAACCAGTGCCAACATCAACGTTGAAAGAGTGACTAGTTGCACTAAGCAAGTACTCAGTCTTTTTTCCATCGACATCAATGTTTCCCAATGGAGTTTTTTCCATACTTCTCCATCTCTCCAGCTCCTTTGCCACTTCTTTCATGAAAGGCCTATCCTCCCCTCTCAAACTTAGGCACCTTTTTGCAGGATTAGCAATTTCGTTTAGTTGCTCAATATTACTCTCACAGACAATGTGATCTTCAAGAATTTGAAGTAGGCAATCCTCTTTTATAGCAGAAACAAAAGATATTGCTAGATTTTTATCAATTTCTGGCCTATCAAAAGAAAGTGCCTTCTTACCTGTTAACAACTCTGCCATAACAACACCAAAGCTATATACATCACTTTTTTCTGTTAGTTGGCTAGTTTGCATGTATTCTGGGTCCAAGTACCCCCAAGTTCCTTGCACCAAAGTGTTCAGTTGTGTTTGATCAAGAGGAACTAGCCTTGAAGCTCCAAAGTCAGCCACTTTTGCTGTGTAATCATTATCCAACAATATATTCGCAGCTTTCACATCTCTGTGTATAACTGACATAGAAGTTGATGAATGCAAGTATGCAAGTGCTCCTGCAATTTCTGTTGCAATTTTCAGGCGTTTCTCCCATGAAAGTAAGGATGATATACTTTTATCACGAACGTGATTGGAAAGAGTCTCATTTGTGATGAATTCATAAACTAGTAAGGGAACTTCTGTTTCTAGATAACAACTAAATAGCTTAACCACATTCCTATGGTTAATTTGGGTAAGAACAATCATTTCATTTATGAATTGCTCGATTTGGCTTTGATCACCAATTTTGGACTTCTTAATGGCAACTACTGTGTTATCTGATAATACTCCTCTATACACAGTTCCATAGCCTCCTTGGCCAAGGACTCTACTCTCGTCATAGTTGTTGGTGGCCTTTTTGAGCTCTTCTGTAGTAAAGATTTTGGTTGTCTCGATAGACTTTTGGTGATTAGAGAGTTTCTGTTTTAACAATAAGCCACCATTTTGTTGGAATGATTTTTCTTTGAGTTTGATGATCTTTCTTTTTTTCAATCCCCAACATATCCAAGAACATCCCAGAAGCGGTACTAATAGGCTTATTATGCTGATACCTACACACATTCAAACATGCATTTTCACTAAGAACAATGTTCTAAATTTATAATTTTGTTAGTATCATTGTCTATTTTATGGCAAACATTTTAACACAGTAAAAGGACAAATTAAATATTTAATATACGTATCATATAAAGATGAATGAATCAAGATTTCAATTATACCGTAAATAGTGACTCAGTGACTGCCACATAAATATAAATCTCCTATGAGCGGCTTTAATAAAATCCAACTCATGTCAAATTATATCAAAACTAAAAATATGAACAGATAAAATAGAACTGGTGAACCAAGTTTTGAATTGACATCCTTTTTAAAAGTACAGTGTTACTTGGTTAGCTGAGAAGAAGACTATTAGCCCAGAATATATAATTTCTTTAAAAATATCAAGAGCCTAAGAGGCCATCCATATTGTTTTAATTTGCACCTTGAGCTAGCGAACCTAGTTGAGAATTTCAATCAGTAGCCTCGTTTATATAATCAATGTGCGGACCCGTCTAAATTTCTTATTTTCTGCATGGTCCATGACGGTGAATAATAATAATGATAATAAAACATCCTATTGATATCATTTCCGCAACTAAAGAGCTCAACCCGTCACCCAATCAAAAACAAGAAAAAACAAAAACAAACATGCATTTAGGGTCTATTATGCATTTAGTATATAAGGATAGACTGCTAGAGTTTTAGTTTTGGACCTTTTGCAATAACATGCATTTAGGGTCTATGATCGACAGACTATAATGTTAAAGTGTTATGAAATTATTATTCTGTTCATTAAAAAAATTGAGAAACTGCTTTTCGGTATGGAAAATAATAAAAGCTATATAATAAAAGTGCCATATATGTATTTTCATACCTTAATCCATATAAGGACAAAATATTATTTAGTTAAATTAATGGAAAGCATTTATTTATTTATTTAATATTCACCGTTATTAGTAGTTCTCTCTTCAAATAGATAGACATTTATTATTATTTAAAATTTAAAAATAAAAAAAGTATTACACTTCGGACAAAGTTTGGCTACAAGCAATTGATTGTAGTTAATGCCTACAACACCACTCAATATCTTTCTATTACAATCTACCAAATATGCCCTAAATTTTGATAAATCCACGATTTTTTTTTTTTATTACATTGCTTGCAAAATTTTGAAAATAACAAGTATCAATAATTATGTCATCAATCAAATGCTAAAATTTCAAGTTTTTGTAGTATAAAATTATACATAAAATTTTCTTTTATAAATCGAATAATAAATAACAACTTTTTGATGCACAAAATTTAACATGTATGTCAAGAATATAAAAAATATGTAATCTAACAGTTAGATTTTCAAAATATGTAACCATGCTAATTTTTTAGGACATGTAGCCAAACTTTATCTTTAGAATTTATGTACACTAAATAACATTTTCCTATCTCAAAGAACAAAGTTTTCCTATGAACTAGTTTGTAGGTAATGGCTACAAACTTCCACTATATTTTTTCATTGAACGTGAATTTTGAGTTTTTAACAAACCCACCATTATATTGTACTTTGTTTTTTAATTATGTCATCTATGCTTGAAAAATCTCAACAAGATCAAAATCAATATCTATGTCATTAATCAAATACTTAAAATTCAAGTTTATATAATCTTAAACTATTCATAATAAAAAGTTTATGAATCGAATAATATAAATAATATCCAATTTAAACTAAATTTGACATACAAATTAAGAATATAAAAACATGTAATTCAGCAATTAAAAGTTCAAAATATGTAATTTTATTAATTTTTTAGCTCATTTGTAGGCATACTTTGTCAATCTCAAAATTCCAACTAGGAGAATTTTTGCTGTCGTCGTTGAATTTTTAAATAATCGCCGACATCCTTTTAACTTAACAATGGTTTCTTTTATTATGGCTTGTAAATCAGGTCCAGAAGACAACGTGAGTAACATGACCAAACACGACAATGGCAGTCTAAAAAAGCCAACGTGGAAAGACTAAAAAAGTTTCATGAGATTTCTCCGTTTTGAGCACTAGACGTTTGTTATTTATTTGAAAGAAATGAAAAATAAGAGGATTAGCATAGGAGGTGTAAATGTTTCCTTCTATTTTACAATAAAAACTAATTTTTTCTATTTTACACCATCAATTTATAAAAATATCTGCATCAAATTATTTATAATATATCCTTTTTATTAAAATAATATTTTTTTTCACCTTTTTTTTATTATTCTCCTTATCCATACATAGCCCCACCTCCTTACCACACACCACTTCTCTGAGCACTCTCTCTCTCTTTCTTTTGCACCTTCCCCTTTTTTACTTTCTTCTTTCTTCTTTTGCGTTTTTTCTTCTTCAGCATCTTCTTTCTTTCTTCTTCTTCTTTTTCATTTCTAAAAAAATATTCTTTCTTTTTCTCCCCCTTTCTTTCTCTATCAACCAGTGCTCTCTTCAAATCTTAACAAAATCTCTCTACTAAGCCTCCATGGCTCAATACACTCACACTCTCTACTTGAGTTGATTTTAAGTTGTGTTTGTGATGATTTTCATTAATTTTGGGTTGATTGTGTTTGGATTAAATTGATGTTGTAATGAGTTGGTTGTGGTGGTGGTGGTTGGTTAGTTGTGATGGTGGATGGATGTTGGCGGTCAGCTTCTTCTTCTTCTTTTTCTTGGCATTGAATAGTGGGTGAGAGAGAGTCTAACAAGGCAAGGGAAAGGATAGAGAAAAAATATAAAATAATCATATAGAAAGCTATAGAAACCATGCATATATGTACAGTTATTATAGCAATTTTACATATAAACAGTGTTTTAGACAGACTAATGTGGGTAGTTTTTGAGCAAAAATGTGTAAAATTTACAACTTTTTCTATTTTGCACTGACTAGTGCAAGTGCTCTAAGAGGATAAGTCCATTTGATAGGTCCTTCTGTTTTGAAAAAGGTTATGAGCAAAACCCTTCAAATACTTCTTATATCTTTCTATTGAGTGTCAATTTTGAAAAGAGAAAGTTTAACTATAAAATTGGTTGTAACTTAAGAACCTTACTCAATATCTTTTTATTGGAGATGAATTTTGACAAATCTACCATTGAATTATATCTACTTTTTATATCCTCTATACTTATAAAATTCTCATAAAATTAAAGATTAATAACTATATCTTCAATAAAATGTTGAAATTGGAAGTTTTTTGTAATTTAAAATTATTCATAAAATATAAACTTGTAGATCATATAGTAAATAATATCCGATTGACACAAAATTTGACCAGTATATTAAAAGCGTAAAAAATATACAATTCAATGGTTAGATTTTTAAAATATGTAGTAATGTTTATTTTACCGAGTAAGGTTGTAGCCTTAGGCTACAACCAATTTTGTAGCTAAATTTTGTCCATTTTAAAAATCTAAGCGTTCAATTACATATTCTTATTATATCCTCTATTAGGGATGTGTAGCAAACCAGGCACAATTGACTCGATCCAACCCAACCCGTTGGATTGGGTCAATTTTTAAGGGTTGGTAGGTTGGGTTGGGTAATAAAAATTTTTGGTTGGGTTCGGGTCTTAACATTCACAAATTTATCTAACCCAACCTAACCCACCTATATTTAATATATATTTAAATTTTAAAATATATATTAAAAGTTTCTCAAAAATATATATATATTAAAAATATATATTATACAATTTTGTTATTTACTTTTTTGCCCCTCTTCCTAAATAAAACTCAAACACTAAGTTCTCTTCATATAGTTTGTGTTTGTTTGGTGTTATGCTCACGTTTATTTAGTTATAAATTTGCTCTTATTTATAGTGGTATTATTCTAATGTTCAATTTAATAATAATAATATAAATAGTAATTAAAAAAATAATTGTCCCACCTCTAGGTCCAACCCGATCTACGTGGGTTTGGTTGGACCTCTATAATGAGTTGGGTTTAGTTGAATTTTTTTTAACTCACTATGGTGGATTAGATAGAAAAAACTACTCAACCCGATCCATGCACACCTCTATTCTCTATACTTGCAAAATTTCAAGAAAATCAAAAATCAATTACTATGCCATTAATCAAATGTTTAAATTTCAAATTTGTGATCTAAAATAATGCATAAAAAATAATTTAATTGATTAAATTGTAAATAAAATTCGATTTGAATGAAATTTGACATGCATGTTAAGAACATAAAAAACATGTAATCTAACGGTTATATTTTCAAATTCCACACTCAATAAAGAGATATATGAGGAGTTTGAAAGATTTTTCTCCAAACTAGTTTAGAGATAAACCTTTTCCGTTTATGTTTCTCTTCTGGCCGTAAAAGATTAACATATAGCCGTGACCTTGTGTGTTTGATAGGAAGAAAAAGTTAAAATTTTAAAACATTGCTCACCTCCTTTTAATATATGGCTTAGCTAAGAAAAAACCATAACGAATGTTTATGAGTAATGCTAGGACCTTACCTCAAAATCAATCTCAGAAAAATAATTTTATGAAATATGAAAATGGCCGTGATTTTGGTCCATTAATCGTGATAGATCGATCCAACTTGATGATATGATTTCAGTCCAAAAAAAATTTTTTGATGATATGATAGAATCCTATACATAGGAGGAGGATGGGATGCAATACCATATTGATGGTTGGGGGAAAAAAAAAACAACTTTTGCTCCCAACCATCGATTGGGCAATGCATTTCATGCAATAACCTAATCATACGATATAGACATACAGTAAATATACTCACCAAGCGCGAGGTAAATTGTTAGTGATGATTGACTAGCTGGTGAATTAGGAACACATACTTCTTCAACCTTATGGTTATGGTATCCTTCGTTACACAAACAACGATAACTCCCGACTTCATTAACACAAATTTGTTTTCCCGGGCATTTTTTTTCCCTTCTTGTATTCGTCAATGTCTGTAGTTACAAAGGTCATTTAAAGTAACTAAGAAGAATTAATTCAATGCCCAAAAATAAAACACTAAGAAGAAGTATAAGAGACAATTTATTTAAACGAAAGGATTTGGTCTACTTTTAGTATTTTTTTTTAACTGAATATATCATTTTGTTTTAAATATACAAAGATAAGCAATAGTGGGTTTAATCTTCACTTTTTATTTAATTAATCAATGATGTTGCAGCCTCTCATTAAAACAAATGGAGGCTCATTTTTAAAAAGTACTAAAGGTAAAACAAACCCTAAACGAAAATAAAAGTATTGCCTAGCAATTCAATTAGAGATAGATAAAAAAATTCAAAATTTATTGAAATTGTAAGTCGTGATTTGTATGTGAAAGCTCGAAAATGTGTTGAAAACACAAAAGCTGTTTAGACCTCCAAATTAAAGTTACGCTCGATTGATTTTACACTAACTTAATACTAAGTGCAAAATAGTGTAAAAGCGAGCGGATAAACAAACAAGTTACTCTAATCCATAATCAAAGCAATACAGCAGTAAAATGGAATGTAAAAGCATAGGGAAGAAAGATGCAAACACAAGATAACACGCTGATATGTTATCGAAGAGAAAACCAAAGAACTCGGCGAAAAACCTCTCCGCCGCCCTCCAAGCGGAAATCGATCTACTAGACAATCAGTTGGGATACATGGGTTAGCAAGAGACTCTCCAAGCCTAATCTACCCGATGTACCGAAGCCCTCCAAGCTCCTACTCTAATAAGACTTTTCGGAACCGTGTCTTGTCTAGTTCTCCGGATCCCACAACAAGCTCCATGTTGCATCTGTCATCCTTAGTTTCTTCCAATACTTCCCAGCAGCTCCAAAACACTCTCTACACTCTGAATATGTGTGGGATGTGTTTAGGTACAGATCTTCTCTCAAGGTATGTCAATGGGAAAGAGATGGAGAAGAGGCTATAATAATTTCTCACTAAGAATGAGTAACTCTCTCTCAAAAAGATGGGTGTGTAGGTTGTAGAAAACCTATCTAGGGTTTTTCTCTCTGAATTGGCCTCTCATACATTTGTGAGTAATGAGGGTATATATAGTATGGGTGAAAGGTAAAAAAGTCACTCTTAAAATTCTTCCAGGCAGAATGTTTCGCAACTACCTCGTGAGAAGGCCTTACCCGCGAGATACTCGCGAAACTAACAGCCTGGCACGACTCTTCAGCTTCCAGTCATGTGCTCCTCTCATGACTTTTTCGCAAGAACCCTTCTCGCGAACTTCTCGCGAGCTAGTCGCGAAATGCACTGATTCTTCAATTAAGCTTGAGTCTTCACCAACTTAATTCTAAACCCAATACAATAAAATCCCACAATATACAAGGAACAAAATTAAAGCAATTACAATAATTTTTGTCATAGAATAAAGCCAACATAAAACATAGTTGTAAATCACAACTTTACAGTATAACATCATTTATACATGCATCCACCACCACCATCATCATCATCATCATTATCATTATTATAAATCACAACCTATCAGTTTAAACACTATTAAAAAAAATGTAACATTTTTTGTGTAACTAAAATAAGGTAATATTTTAATAATTCGTGAAAAATATAAACCTTCTATTATTTTTTAAAAACTTCTTGTAGATAAGTAAGTAAATTGAATATATACCTTGGCAACCATCTTTGAGGTATGGGTTCCCACCGTAACCGCCCTTGCACTTGCAACGGTACCCAGGAGCAGAACCATTTTTGAGATCAGAACAAGTGCTATTTGCTCCACATATGTAATTCCCTTTGTTCCGAGCAACTTCACACGTCTCGTTACCAATTGCCCAATCAAGAACCATTGGAAAGGTTTTATTGTTTTGTAGACTGGTTAGATAAGCTGAGGAGAAACTGAACTTGTCTTTCTGGATAATAAAGGCAAAGCTGCATGGATTGAAAGACCAGACATCACGGTGGTTATTAAAGCTATAAGCTGCAAAATCAAATTTTTTTAAACCTTCAGGAATATCTATCTGGCAACACCCAATCCCAGAGCAATTCCCATTTACAACATTGCGTGTGTCGTTACATTGGGACAGGCAGCCGATGTTAAACGGTGCATCTTTGAGAGTACCATTAAGGACTGCGTAAGTGTCACAGCCAACTGCCACGAACTTGTTTTTGGTGACAGAAACCGTGAAACTGCGGGCCCGGAACCATTGTTCCGTGTTATTTGACAGAGGTGTACCCCACCGGTCGTAACAGTTAATGGAGCTATACATCATGATGTCTATCTCTCCTTCGATGGAAATCCTTGTAACGTTTGCGGTTCCGATCATTGGTTGATCTTGGCCAGACGATTCGCTACAGTTGATAAAAAAGTTTCTACTTTCTTCTTTCCGGTAACAACCTTCAGTTGTGCCAAAGGGATATGGAATTTTTACATCCCCACAGCTGTCGGAGCAGTTAGGCAAGGTTAATGGATATGCTATTGCTGCGGCTGCCATTATTGCTGTTAACATCACACCAACCCAGGTGACTAGCACAAGCATCGAATGGAAACCCATAGCCCCACTATTTTCCCAGAAGAGCATCTGAGATTAGAGTTTTGGAAGTTGGTAAGTATCAGCTTTTAAGATGCTGGATTTTTTAAAAGCTCCCACCAAGTAGAAAATTTGTAGGACTATCAAATTTTTTCACAACATTTTACAATAATTGTGATATGACAGTATGTAATTTTTTTTTTAAGAAACATGATATTGTATAATTAGTGAAGAAAAAATAGTAAATTTATATATAAATAATAATTAACTGTTTACCGTTTATCATGTTAAAACTGTAACAAAAACGTTTTTTTATCTCCAAAAACAAAACTGTAACAAAAACGTTTTCAAATAATTTGTGGACAAAATTCCTCACCGCGTAAAGAGAAGTCCAATAATTATGTGCATTTTTATGGACCGGATCCGTCACCTCAAAGGTAGACCATAAAGTAAACCTTTGCCTTTTCTTTTCTTTTTTTTCTTTTTTCTTTTACTTGGTACCAAAAAAAAAAAAAAATAAGGTAGACATTGACTTTGACAAGGTCTAAATTAAAATTATACTTAAGTAACAATGCACAAAAGAACCGATTAAACTTTTTTTAAAATATAATTCACTCAGTTCCCTATAAGGGTTAATTGCACGAGGGAATCTATACGTACACACCCAAATTATTAAAACTTATAATCATTACTTCAATTTTAACAAAGATTACGTCACATCTGAAAAAGAACAAAAAAATTAAAGATCCGTTCATAAACAATTTATTTAGTTAAAATTAAAATTTTTTTGTTAAAAAGACGGTAAATAAAAGTAAAAATTAACTGAAATAGTACCATGAGATTCATGAATAGTACCAAAAAGTGAAATGAGACCAATGAATAGTAACAAAAAAAAAGCTAAATAATAACAAAAATAAGCTAAATAATAAAATAATCTGACTTTAAATTCTAACCTTGCAACCTTTGAGTGCGTATGAAATCATATTAATGTGGTTTAAATTAGGTATAAGGACTCGTTTTGCAACCCAAGCCCAAGGTGTATGGAACCTTGGTCCAGTGAGTTCAATACAATAAAATTTGTAGAGAGTAGGTTGAAGAACTAGGCCCTAATGAATTTGACAACAGCTAGTATGGATTTAAAAAACAATCAAACAAGAACAAAGAAAATAGAACTGAATGAGCTTAATGTCCGAGGAGGCAAGTCTAATTATAAATCCGTAAAGTGATTACAAGTGCAATTTTGATTGCCACATTATTCTTTCTCTATTTTTCTGATCCCCCTCTCATGGAGGGTCTCTCACATTATATAGTTCTCTTTAATTCATCTTGACCCTACACTTGTTGATCATTTAAACCCTCACTTGAGTGTCTGTCCCATCAGACACCCTCTCTGGCTCTCTGTGAGTCGTGGTGGCCAAGGCAGCACTGTTCAGGGGTCTTCTCCACATAAATGCGGCTAGAAAAGTAGCTACAGTGCATTTAATGCGGTGGTAGCAGTTTTTCCTCAGATATTTCTAAGTTCCCATCACTCTTTACATGTGTATAATGTCTGTCCTTATTGCTGGAGCCTCCTGGAAGATTATCTTGATAGTTGGCATACAAATTTGAGTTGCGTTCGTCATATCTGAGGAGGAGTTCCTCCTCGGACCACCCTCCATTCGTTCTTTACTTATGAGACTTTAAAAATCAGAGTTCCCCATAACTATTTGTCCCTTCTCGAACTAGTCTATATCGTCGGACCAGGCCCAAGGCCCAATATGTGATTCTGGGCCCTTATCCCTACATCAGATTTTATTTTTTATTTTTTATTTTTTTGGGTACTATCATGCAGGGACGGAGGCATTAATTGACCAGAGGGGCAATGCCCCCCCCCCCCCCTAAATTTTTTTTTAAAAATATATTAGTATATATATATGCATTAAATTTAGCAATTTTATTCTATAAAATTATATTTTACCCCTTTAACAATATTTTTTATTCTTTTTAAAGTAATGTTACAGTCATAGTTGTCAGTATCGTACGATACGCGATACGTATCGTATCGTGTACAAAAAGTTTCGTATTGTAAGGGTGTATCGTAAGTGCTCATGAATCGTCCGATACATAGATGCGTATCATATGAATCGTATCGTATCGGTGAATCATACGATACATATGATACATAGATATAGGGGTTTAAAATGGGTTTTTTTATTAAAATTTGTGATTTTATTTGATTTAATCAAGTTGTTAGAATTTTTGAACACAAAATTATTGGGAAACATAATTGAGTCTAATAAAATAGCAAGTCCATAACTTTTTTTTTTCCTTCCTTCTCTTTTTCCTACAAAATTTAAATTATGCTCATAACACTCAATTTCATATGTGCAAATTTATTTTCTATGCTATTTGTGGGGCCTGTTATCTAAAAGGATACAGGAATCATAAGAAATGGGCTTGGGGCCCAGCGGCCCAGTCCGAGGACACTCACGCGTCTGAGGATAGGTTAAAAGAATTATTGTGGGACTAGTATACGAAAAAGGGATGGAAGTCATATATAGTAGCACAAGACACGTCCGAGGATGAAACTCACCTCGGATACCACAGTCCGAGGTGGATATAGCTATCATTTTACCCAGGGTACTCTGCAAAGTTGTATTAGAACTGGAAAGTGAATATAGACCTAAGGAGGAATCGGGAAAGATAACAAATATCTTCCAAGGCTACTACCTCCACATTAAATGCTTTCCAACTAACTCTCTAGCCACATTAATGTGGAAGTGATACCTGAACAGTAACCAAGCAGTTTTATGGCTACTAAGCAAAGGTTCCGGTAGGTGCTGGATGGGACAGAAAGGAGTTCCCAGGATAGGAACTACACGTGTACGGTGGAAATGGAGTAAGTAACGTAGTATATAACATGGAAACATATGACATTAAGGACGACTTTTGGAGAAAAAGAAAGAAGAACAATAGAACTCATAAAGAGGCTCACTGAAACCTAGCCGAGGAGAGTCTTTATCATACAATCAGCTTGAAGTGTCTTTTATTGCACTATAACTATAACTTTTCCTATCAAGTAGAACTAGTTCTTGTACCCACGCTCTAAAAATTTATTGTTTGGGCTTGCTAGGCTGAAAACCCATTCATATTCTGGGTCCAATCCAATTTGAGTCCCTACACTATTAATAATGTATTATATGAAAATATAATTATTTTGTTATTTTGTTATTATTATTATGAGTCTAAAAATCTAGAATGCCAAGAAAAAATATGAAGAAAATATTATTAGAATAAAACAACAAAAAATAGTAAATGTTGATAATAATGAAGAAAATATCTATGAAAAAATAATTTTGTAAGATGTTGAACATGATGATAACATTGACTTATATGGAGATTATTATTTTGGTTCATATATCATGTATTATCACTTCTGAGTTTAATAAATTAGAACGTGCATATTATAAACATAAGTTAATTTGATTTATTTAGTTAGCTTTTTTAAATTTGATTACATAAGTAATGACTAAATTGGTCATTAGTTGAAAATATTTCGAATTTATAATGAATATACCTTTTATACATTTATATCTATATTATTTTATAATTTTATTAGGAGTTTGTGTATCTTACGATACACGATTCGATACGATACGCAATACAGAAAAATCAAAAATCGATTTACGATACGATTCACGATTTGACAACTATGGTTACATTTACAAACTTATTTACAACATTTTTATATACTGTTGAGGTACAAATTCTTATTGATTCGCATCTGAACCTATCACTTACATCACTTTTTTACTTACCAATAATCACTCACTATATTAACAATATACCTCTAGTACTTTCCTCATTTCAAAGGCCATTAAAAAATTTAGGCGAAAACCACATTTTTGTCCCTACATTTTCACTCGATTCCACTTTGGTCACCACCACACAGCAACCACCATGACCAAAAACCCACCAAATATCCAAGCACAAACCAACAAAAAAACACCTACAAACCCAGCTTCGAACCCATTAAAAAATAATCAAACAAACCCACATCAGCCACCACCATGCCCACTGCCCTCAGCCCACCACCACCACGGCACCACAAACCCACATCATCCACCACCACCACTAATCACCCATCCCCACCACCACGAAAACCCTCCACCACCACGAACAACAAATATAGAGAAACCCATAACCAAATCTGAGACCAAGCAATGTTCGAACTGGCCCAACGCGACGTTAACGAACCCACAATTTCCCCAACTTCACCTCCATGGCCATGGCATCACTAATTCATCATGTCATCCTGGTCCAACTTCTGATCCTATCAATAGCAACAATCTCAACGACGGCCAGACCTTGCAAGACCCTCTTCATCTCCTCCTACTCTTTCTCCTTCAAACCTGTTAACCAACAAAACCCTTCTTCTTCATCATCCTTGGGATTCGTCACCGTCTTCACCAAGATCAGCCACTTCAACCCAAAACCCCAACTGCAAGAACAAGTCTTTCCTACCACCACTGAGATCTTCCTCTTCCATGACCCGATCATCGAGCCAAACCCACACCGCCACCATTAAGACCATGCCACGTGCCGATCTCGCCACGTCGTGACCATGCTGAATCCAACCCAACTCTAGTGGCATGCTTTGAATGAGAGAGAGAGAGAGATGTGAGAGAGGGAATGAGAACTGAGGATGAAAGAAAGAGAGAATCAGAGAAAAAAAATAATAAAGAAATAGCTGAGTGAGAGAGAAAGAGAGAGAGACAGAGAGAGAGAGAGAAATAATATAATAATTATACAATACTGCTACAGTACCATCCTACATATAAGATGGTATTGTAGTAGCATTGTAAAAAAGTTTACAAGTTTAGAACGCCAGATGGAGTGGGTTTTTTGTGCATTGATTGTAAAATATACTAACATATGTCATATTCCAATGCCAGTGCACGTGCGGGTGGGAGTGTGGCTGCGGCTGCGGTTGCCATTATTGCTGATAATATCACCCAAACCTAAATGACTTGCTGCACAAGCATCCTCTGGAAACCCATAACCCTACAATTTCGGAGAAGAGTGTCTTAGCGTATGGAAAACTTCATCAATGCTGGGTTTTTTAAAAGTAGACGGAATATGCAATAGATTAGGGGAGGGTCCGGTGCAATAGCCTCATGCAATTCCTTTCACATCATTTTTACTTTTCAAAATTATTAACTTTTTTTTAACTCTTAACTTTTTTACTTTTTTAACTTCCTTGATCCAATGGTTGAAACTTTTTAACTTTTGATGTGAACCATTGAGAAGGTATTACATGGTGCAATATTGCACCAGGTCTCAATCCAGCTATTGTCAATCGCCAATTGGGGTGTCCCAAATTCCATTATCCTTCTACTATGTAGGCCATACAAGTCCTTGTCTTTAAAGGGGTGTTTGGTTGTGTTGTTTAAACAACAATTTTCGTTGTTTAAATAACACAACACGTATTTTCATAACACTTTTTCACCTACACGTATTTTCACAACACTTAAATAATGTTATTAGAACAATATTACCAAACGGGATCTAAATCTCAAAGTGCGCATTGCATATGATAAGGGCCAGAGTTTAAACTAAATTGTACTACTTACTAATGAAAGTCTTTGTATTTTATTTTATTTATTAAGATATTTTAGAATTACACCACTATTCCGTAATTTTTGTAGCAATTTATTGAAGTAATTAACTATAAGTGGTTGAAAATTATTTTCATATGAACTTACTAATTTTTCATTACCATTTATAATTAACTCCATCTGAGTTGTGGCTAGTTAGAGGATTGCTCAAATTGCATAGGGAGAGAGTCTATTTCCAAGACTATTATAATTGTTTATTCTAAAGTGAAATTTTCAAGATAGGTTATTTATATTTTATAGTGGTTTTTTATTCGAAGAGTTCATCAAAAGATTTTTACTTTGTCACCAAACCCTTGTGTCTTTTTATTACTTTTGGATATTGGTGACATGTTTGTGGTTGATTATTTACCATTGTTGCACTATCTATTGGATAATTTGGATTATTAAATACGGACTAAAGTGACACTTAATCTACTAATTTGTTAGTTGGGTCTAAGTAAGACTATTCAATAGGTATACATATATGAATCAGGATAAAAAATTTTCAATGTAAAGATATTTTAGTTAATTCAAGGTGACTAGTCTCTTGAAATTAAGGGGGAGAAAATGGTAAGGTGACAATCAAAGAGAGGTGACAAGTGTCCAAAAGTTATGTGCTTAACCCATAATTTATTGTCATTTTTCTTTAGTTGCCAACTTATCCTTTATGCAGCAATTACTGCATACAAGGTTGCAGTAAATCCTCTCCCTATAATAAAAATAATAAAAGTTTTTTGTATTTTTCATACTTACCTTATAACAAAAAACAAAAAACAAAAAAACAAAAAAAAAAAAACCTAATTAATTCAATTAATGGCTAACATTTAATATTATTTTTTTATTATTATCATCAAGGTCAACAATAGTTCTCTCTCCAAATTAGAAACACATTGAGTGTCCTTTTGAAAAATAAGAAGTAATACACTAATTAATTACTTTACCCTAGCTCAAAATTTTAACATTAGCAAGTTCTTTTTCAAACACTGTCATTTGCTTCCATCTTTATAGTTGAATTTTTAAATCATTGCTGACATCCTTTTAGCCTAAAGATGCTTTGTTTTATTGTTCCTTTTAAATCAGTCAATCAGGTCCAACAGAGAAAAAGAGAATAAAGATTATTAAAAGAAAAAGAAATAGAAAAAGGATAACGATGATATTTCTCTAGCAGAAAACGTGAGTTACGTGACCATATAAGAAAGCACAAAGAATCTTGAAGAAGAAACAAAAAGTAGAGATAAAATTGGAAAAATTGGAGTTGAAGAAAATTGACTTTTAACTGAATGAATGAATCTGTACAAGTAATTGTGACTAAATACAAAAACAGAGCAAAGCAAAATATCCCAAATTACACAGGATTAGTTATAGCATGTGTGTTAGTTAGTTATTTCACATGTGAACACATCCTACTTAAATACATCACTAAACTACAAGTAGTTTTAGTCTACGTTTAACTACAGTACTACAATTACTACACTGCATTGCTGTCGTTTTATCTCAGACGTCATTTCTTCTCTTCTTTCTTCTTTTGCTTCGTTCCTTTTCTTCCTTTCTGATCTGATTCACAGCTTTGATACCCTCAAGATGAGAACTAGGATTGTGAATGTTCATAATGCTCATCTTGGTAAGTAGTGCTTTCAATTGTTGACCACTAAGAGCCTTTGTGAGAAGATCAGCTAGCTGTGAATGAGTAGGAGTGAAGAACAATCTGATAACTTTATCTTGAACCATATCTCTGACCAAGTGGCAATCTATTTCTATATAAATGGTCCTTTCATGAAACACAGAGTTCTCACCAATATATATATAGCTGCTTGATTGTCACAAAAGAGCATTGTAGGCTTTGGATGAAATACTTCTAAATCCTTCAACAAAGCCAAAATCCAAGTGATTTCACAAGTAATCACTGCCATGGCTCTATACTCTGCTTTAGCAGAAGATTTAGAGACTATGGATTGCTTCTTAGATTTCCATGAAATTAGAGAATCACCTAAGAAAATACAATACCCAGTAATGGACCTTCTGGTGTCAATACAAGATGCCCAGTCTGCATCTGTGTATGCTTTCAAGTGCAAATCAGACTTGGATGACAAAAGAATACCCTGACCAAGACTTCCTTTAAGGTATTGTAACACTTTATAGGCTGCATCGAAATGAGGTTTTCGTGGCTTGGACATAAATTGACTCAGTTTATGTACTAAATAAGCAATGTCTAGTCTGGTATTAGTGAGGTATAACAATCTGCCAACCAATCTTCTGTAAACACCAGGATCAGGTAGCAACTTTCCATAAAACTTGCTCAATTTTAAGTTTTGCCCAATAGGAACTCTGCTAGGCTTACATCCTGTCATGCCTGCATCTTTAAGTATCTCTAATGCATACTTTCTTTGGCATCAAGATATACCTTGTTCTGATCTGGCCACTTTAAGACTAAGGAAATATTTCAGGTTTCCAAGATCTTTAAGCTTGAATTCTTGATCCAAGAACGCCTTAAGTTCTTCAACAACATGAACATCATTGCTAGCAATGAGGATGTCATCAACATAAACTAATTGGGCTATGAAGGACTAATTGAACTTCATGGTAAACAAAGAGTAATCAAACTTAGATTGCTTGAATCCACACTTCAAAATGGTAGATGAAAACTTGGAATACCATTGTCTTGAGGCCTATTTGAGACCATACAATGATTTGTTGAGCTTACACACTAAATGCTCCCCTTTGCTGTGAAAACCCGAGGCAGCTGCATGTAAACATCCTCATGGAGATCACCATGGAGGAAAGCATTGTTTACATCAAGCTGAACTAGATGCCAACCCCTCACAGTAGCAATAGCAAGCAAAGTTTTAACTAAAGTCATCTTAGCTACAGGAGAGAAGGTTTCTGTGAAGTCTAGACCTTCCTGTTGAGTGAAACCCTTAGCCACAAGCCTTGCTTTATACCTTTCCACTGTCCCATCAACCTTATACTTGACCCTATATACCCACTTGCACCCAATAGCCTTTTTATGAGGAGGTAAGGGAGTGACAGTCCAGGTCTGGTTAGATTCCAATGCTGCAATCTCAACAGCCATAGCATCCTGCCATTCAGGGTCTTTTACAGCCTCATTATAAGATTTAGGCTCAAGAATAGTAGTGATAAGAGAACAAAAATTGGCATAAGAGGGTGACAAACCAAAAGAATCAAGATATTAAGATAAAGGGTATTTAGTACCCGAAATGGAGGAGTTGGATCTAGTCTTGAAGGTTGGATTGGAATGAACAAACTGATCTTGAACAATAGTACTGCATTTATAATCTTGCAAATAAGCAGGAGCTTTAGTGATTATGGTAGACTTCCTTAAAGAAGGAACAAAATTAGGAAGAGGAATAGCTACAAGATCTGCATGAGTAGAAGGAAGAGGAACATCTGAAGGTGTAGGAGTAGGAACAGAATTGGGTAAATCAGAAATAGGTAAATCTAAAGTAGTGTAGGTAAAGGAGAGGGAGACAGGTCAGAATTAGACAAGGCAGGTGTAGGATCAAAATGACTAGGTGAATCAAGAATAGAAGTAGTGATAGGATCAATAGGATGAGAAACAGAAGGTAAAGAGTCATTAGAAATATCTAAGGAAGGGAAAATATGAGGGAAAGTGATGGTAGAATGAGGCGAGGAAGAATATATGGAGGAAATGAAAGGAAAGACAATCTCATGAAAGAGAACATCCCTAGAAACAAAGATTTTCCTAGTTGCAAATTAAGCACTTTAAAACCTTTAACACCATTAGGATACCCCAAAAAAACACATGAAATAGACCTATGATCAAACTTAGATCTATTATGAGACAAAGTAGAAGCAAAACAAAGACAACCAAACCCCTTTAGATGATCATAGGAAGGAATTTTATTATAAAGCTTCTCAAAAGGTGTTTTGTTGCCTAGGGTGGAAGAAGGTAATCTGTTGATGATATACATAGTAGTTAAGACACACTTAGCCCAAAAAGTAAGAGGCACATTTGACTGGAACTTTAAGGCTCTTGCAATGCTCAATATGTGTTGGTGTTTCCTCTCCACAACTGAATTATGTTGTGGAGTGGCAACACATGAATGCTAATGTAAAATTCCATGATCAGCATAAAAATCTTTGAGGAAAAACTCTTGAGCATTGCCAGTCCTAATGGCCTTGATATTAGTGTGAAACTTTGTGGATATCATGGTGAAAAAGGAAATCAACAAGGGTCTGGTTTCTGATTTAGTTGTCATAAGGTACACCCATGTGGATCTAGTGGCATCATCTATAATGATAAGAAAATACCTAAAACCATCGTGAGTAGACTTAGCAAAAGGACCCCAAACATTACAATGGATAAGATCAAAAGCATTTTTAGACAAATGATTAAAGAAAGGAAAAGGTAAACGTTTCTGTTTTGCAATGGGACAAAGAGCACAATCTTTATTGCTATGTACATTGCTTACATCAGAAATGCAATCAATTAAAGCATGAAGTTTGGTATCCGAAGCATGTCCTAGTCTAAGATGCCAAAGATATGGCTTAGTAATGACAAGAATATCAGAAACATTATTAACAAAAGTACTAAAAACATAATCTAAAATGGAAGATACTACAGAATCTAATTTGCAAGAAGTTGTAAATAGCAAGTAGAGGTTGTTATGCAGTTTACCCACTCCAATTGTTTTCCAACAATAAATGTCCTGTATAAAGCAGAAATTGTACAAGAAAACAAAGCAACAAGACAGACTTTTTGTCAATTTACTCACTAAGATCAAATTGAAAGTGAAAGCAGGAACACATAACACATTTTCAAGAACTAAACTAGCTGTAACTTGAATAGTGCTAATGTGTGTGACAACAACTCTTTCACCATTAGGTAATTGAACAAAAGGTGAAATGCAACTAGTGATTTATTTGAATAGTTTGACAAAATGGACTATATGATATGTTGCCCCAGTGTCAAGAACCCAAATTTGCTTACCAAAAACTATTTTATTGACTGGATTCTTGGCAAAAATGGAATGTTGCATATTCAAGCAAAAAGAATCTTGAAAAGAGGCACAAAAGTTACCTAAATGAGCAGAATTGGCTGTGGCAATAGCATCATTGGAATTACCAGAAATGGATGCATAAGAGTTCGACAGAGAGAGCAATTGTTGATACTGTTCTGAGGTAAAAGGGAAAGGATTATTCTGATGCATAATCTTAGATTGCCCTTGATCATCATCAACCATAACCTGATTAGTCTTGGCAACTCTTCCTTTTTGCTTGTAACCTGGAGGAAATCCAACAAACTTGTAACATTTCTCCATTATGTGACCAAGCTTTCCACAGTGTCTGCACACAGGTCTTCCTTTGCCAACATTGCCCTTGAAATTCTTGCCATTACTATTGTTTGAAGAAGAACATTGATTGAAATCTTGGTTCTTAACAGCAAGTGCAACTGATTCAACAGAAGGAGTACCATTAAAGGTTGAAGACCTTTGCCTTTCCTCCTAGATTACCAACGAGAAAGTCTTATCTATTGATGGAATAGGTTCCATCATTTTGAGTCTTGACTTGTGAATAGCAATCATTCAATCCATTGAGAAACTGCATGATTGAATCTTGATGATAAAGATGTGCAATCTTATCATTTACTCCACAAGTGCATTTACCACATGAATAACTTGGCAAAGGCCTGAGATTCAACAATTGATCCCAGGAAGCTTGAAGATCAGTGAAAAAAGCTTGTCACTGTAAAATCCCCTTGCATTACAATGCAGATTTGCTTCTGAAGTTAAGAAATTCTTGGTCCATTGGCTTGTAGAAAGCGATTCTTAAGTGCATTCCACACTGCAAGAGTTGTGTCTCTATAAATGACACTAGCTGTGATATGAGGTGAAACAGAATTCAAGATCCATGATGAGATCATTGAATTGCACTTTGACCAGGCTTGTTTCTTGAGTGGTGTGATTGCCATTGAAGCAGTGATGGAGCCATCAACAAAACCAAGTTTACTGTTGGCATCCAAAGCCATTCTCATTGCTCTAGCCCAGGTTGGGTAATTATCCTCATTCAGAGGTTGAGCAACTAGGATCACACCAAGAGATTCACCATGATGTAGAAAAAATGGGCTGCGACGATCTTCCATTGGAGAAAGCTCTAATACCATATAAGAAAGCACAAAGAATCTTGAAGAAGAAACAGAAAGCTAGAGAGAAAATTGGAGTTGAAGAAGATTGACTTTCAATTGAATGAATGAATCTGTATAAGTAATTATGACTAAATACAAAAACAGAGCAAAGCAAAATATCCAAAATTACACGGGATTAGTTATAGCACGTGTATTAGTTAGTTATTTCACGTGTGAACACATCCTACTTAAATAACTACACTACACTACTGTCGTTTTATCTCAGACTTTATTTCTTCTCTTCTTTCTTCTTTTGCTTCGTTCCTTTTCTTCCTTTCTGATCTGATTCACAACTTAGATAGACCATACTTATATGGCGACGACATTCCAAAAAGGCCAAAATGAGCTTTAAAAAGAAGACTGAAAAAAGGTCGCGATGGGTAGGGCAAGTCTGTGTTTCTCTTTTGGTAGAGAAAGTGAAGTATAAGGGTGTGTTTTTCTTTTGGTAGTCAATTTATTTTATTATTTAGCTAATTTTTGTTATTATTTATAGACTCCACTGCACTTTTTGGTACTATTTATAGATCTACTGTACTATTTTAGCTAACTTTTACCTTTATCTACAATACTTTCAGTAAAAAAATTTCAATTTTAGCAAAATAAGCGAATCCCAAACAAATCATAAATATATTAAATAATCGTGAGCGCGCCTGATTGGAAGAAAAAGTTAAAGAGCATGTCTACCTTTAATTAGTGCCTGGCATACGGATTGACTAATTAAGACTTGAACCTCCCGTTGTTGATTGGTCCGCATAGTAGTGCAGCAATCACAAACTTGAGACCTTTTGTTGGCTAATTTTATATACTAACGGTCTGAATCAATTTCTTTGTCACCACATATATATATATATATACACGACTTAGGTACTGTTCTTTAAATTATTCTTTTAAAATTCTGTCATGTGGATTTTTTTTCATGAGATAGAAGTGTATTTTTAATTAAGTTGCCACATGGGTGAATTTTAAGAGGAGAACTTAAGGAACAGCACTTAAGGAACTGTACCTAAATTTTATCCATATATATATATATATATACACGTCTTTGCTTTAATTATTAATCTTTTTAATTTTGTTTTTCAAACTAATTTTAGAACTAAATCAATCTTATCTTTAATTATGCAGAAAAGTGTTTTTACATGAACCTATTATCATCTTTTTGCCCCATCACAATTTGCTATATGGATAAATTGTGCTACTATATGGTACCAGCATAACTTCAATGCATAGAGCGAAGTCAATTTCTCCACTTATTTACAAAGTAATGGAAGTTTTTAAAGTTCTAATACTGGTGGAGTGTCCGCCAAGATGAAAAGCAAAAGGAGAAGGTTTCTTTACAAACTCTTTTAACTCTATCTTTTTAATAAATTTTAAAAATTTATCGGTAGTTGTTTATACTCTTACCCATAAAATTTTATTTAAATTGAATGTTATTTAACATTGAATCAATCAAAAAAAAATTTCATTCTCAAAAAAAAAATTTATTTTTTATACAAAATTTTAAACTATAAAAAATTTATATTTAAATATTTAATTGATAATATAGTTATTAATTTTTTATTTTCTTAAAATCATACAAGCATGTAAGATATAATAAGAATGTGGAGCCCGTGGGCCTAGTAGCCACAGCCCATCTTACAATCAGCCCAAGGCCCATGCCGAGGAGGGATGACCATCCGAGGTTGACTTATGGAGACGCTTTTTTAGATCCACGCCGAGAACCTCTTTGTCCTCGGCGTACCAAGGATAATTTTGGGTGGGGGACAAGCCCAGAGTAAGCTGTCACCTCCGCACTTAATGTTCTCACCTAACTCCTCTAGGCACATTAATGGGATGTAACCCCTTAGCAGGGCGACGTTGATCAGGGTGAACCACTTGAGTGCTGATAAGGCCTCTGATGGGACGGACGGTCAGAGGGAAGGCAAATGGATGATCAACAGATGGAAGAACAAGATAGGACGATGAAGACTATATAAGAGAAGCGAGTAAAGTAAGCAAAAGAGGGGGGGGGGGGGGAGAGGCAGATAAAGGAACCTCTTCGGACATGTGCCGAGGAGCAACCCTTAGCCAAAAATTGGGCTAATCCCCCTCCAACGGGGAAGGATTCCCGGTGAACTGTTGTTAGCTTGTTTGGGTTTAGTTCTTTATCCCACTCTCTAGAAATGTATTGTCTGGGTACCTTTACAAATTGAGTCCCTACAATTGGCGCCGTCTGTGGGAAGAATTAGTGCACTAACAGGCGCAACAAACGATTGTTTTTAAGTTATTAATTTACGATAGGCTAGTAGCGATGCATCATACAAAAAATAATAAGTGCAGAAAGATATAAGATTTAACAAAGAAGAGAAGAAACTAGATATTCTTTTATTAAATGAGAAGTACATGTTACAATCAGAGGCTCAGGTAGGCTTGTTTTAAAGCTATTTTTATTTTACAAACTAATTCTACAATCAGAGGTCCAGGCGGACCTGACCTAGAACTAGCTGGAGGGAATGGAGTTGAGGCTAGCCCGCTTCAAGGCTACTAACAGCTCCTTGGCCGGTGCGGCGGAGCTGGAACAAAGAGAGGAGCCGACGCAGGGGCTCTGGGAGGCCTTTCCCATGATGTTCCCTTGATTCTCTCCAGTCCTCACGAGAGTTGGCCGCTGGAGACGGCAACACTCGGGCACCAGCCGTAACGTGATCTTGCGCGTCTCCTCCGGCAGGGGTGCGCCCTGGGGAGGGGCGTTAGGTACTCCAAAGACATCCCTCTTGGACATCATGCAGGGCACTATTAGGGTTACGCCGAGGCTCTGCCACTCCGGCAGTCTGGTGGGGGCTGCGGCCGCGACGGCTCGTGGCCCCATATCTCCCAACTCTGGTCACAATCCTGGCAGGGTTGTTGAAGGGGCTTGGGGAGGTGAAAAGACATATTTCTAGTTGGGGTGGAAAGTTCATGGAGTGGGGAGAAACGTTTCCCCCAGAAAGCCTTATATAGAGGGTGAAAACTGGTGGGAATTGATCCATGCAGAGTTCGAAAAGAAAATTATCAGCGGCATTAATCCTGACCAAATCCCAAGGAGACCACAGGCCGCTGGATGTTTATCAATTCACGAGGAAATTAATGAGGGCGCGTCTCGTGCATCGAAACGTCAAGCGCGGAGCACGAACAGTCAAAGGACGCCTGGTAATTGAAGAGGATGGGAACTTGAGTTGAAGGCGAGGTCAACGCCACATGTAAGCTCGGAGTCTAAACCATCCCTGCCTAGAGCACCGTAGAGCTAACCGTCCAACCCGAGGAAGCACCGCTCACAGTAAAGCGATCCGAGGACATCATTATACCAAAAGTAAGACTCTCAGAGCCGAGGACAAGCTCCTTCTTACAGAAAAATAGAAGTGATAAACAGAACCAAGGCATTGCATGGTCCTCGGACCCAAGTCTATGGGAAAACTAATTACACCGTTGTATCTGGGTACTAGACAGAACCAAGGTATTGCATGGTCCAAGGACTCAAACCTATGGGGAAACTACATACTTACAGAAAAATAGAAGTGATAGACAGAACCAAGGCATTGCATGGTCCTCGGATCCAAGCCTATAGGAAAACTAATCACACCATTGTATCTGGGTACTAGACAGAACCAAGGTATTGTATGGTCCAAAGACTCAAACCTATGGGGAAACTAGATACTTACAGAAAAATAGAAGTGATAGACAGAACCAAGGCATTGCATGGTCCTCGGACCCAAGCCTATGGAAAAACTAATCACACCATTGTATCTGGGTACTAGACAGAACCAAGGTATTGCATGGTCCAAGGACTCAAACCTATGGGGAAACTAGATACTTACAGAAAAATAGAAGTGATAGACAGAACCAAGGCATTACATGGTCCTCGGACCCAAGCCTATGGGAAAACTAATTACACCGTTGTATCTGGGTACTAGACAAAACCAAAGTATTGCATAGTCCAAGGACTTAAACCTATGGGGAAACTAGATACTTACAGAAAAATAGAAGTGATAGACAGAACCAAGGCATTGCATGGTCCTCGGACCCAAGCCTATAGGAAAACTAATCACACCATTGTATCTGGGTACTAGACAGAACCAAGGTATTGCATGGTCCAAGGACTCAAACCTATGGGGAAACTAGATACTTACAGAAAAATAGAAGTGATAGACAGAACCAAGGCATTGCATGGTCCTCGGACCCAAGCCTATGGGAAAACTAATTACACCGTTGTATCTGGGTACTAGACAGAACCAAGGTATTGCATGGTCCAAGGACTCAAACCTATGGGGAAACTAGATACTTACAGAAAAATAGAAGTGATAGACAGAATCAAGGCATTGCATGGTCCTCGGACCCAAGCCTATGGGAAAACTAATCGCACCATTGTATTTAGGTACTAGACAAAACCAAGGTATTGCATGGTCCAAGGACTTAAACCTATAGGGAAACTAGATACTTACAGAAAAATAGAAGTGATAGACAGAACCAAGGCATTGCATGGTCCTCGGACCCAAGCCTATGGGAAAACTAATCACACCATTATATCTGGGTACTAGACAGAACCAAGGTATTGCATGGTCCAAGGACTCAAACCCATGGGGAAACTAGGTACTTACAGAAAAATAGAAGTGATAGACAGAACCAAGGCATTGCATGGTCCTCGGACCCAAGCCTATGGGAAAACTAATTACACCGTTGTATTTGGGTACTAGACAGAACCAAGGTATTGCATGGTCCAAGGACTCAAACCCATGGGGAAACTAGGTACTTACAGAAAAATAGAAGTGATAGACAGAACCAAGGCATTGCATGGTCCTCGGACCCAAGCCTATGGGAAAACTAATCACACCATTATATCTAGGTACTACACAGAACCAAGGTATTGCATGGTCCAAGGACTCAAACTTATGGGGAAACTAGATACTTACAGAAAAATAGAAGTGATATACAGAACCAAGGCATTGCATGGTCCTCGGACCCAAGCCTATGGGAAAACTAATCACACCATTATATCTGGGTACTAGACAGAACCAAGGTATTGCATGATCCAAGGACTCAGACCTATGGGGAAACTAGACACTTACAGAAAAACAGAAATGTTAAACAGAACCCAGGTATTGAGAAAAATAATAGAGTAAGGCACGTAAAAGAAAATATCAATAGTTGGAAGCGAAGTATTGAATATTCAATTCAAACAGAATATATACAAGTTTCATTACAATGCCACCGAGGCAAGAAACAAAATAAAATAAAAAAGAAGGCAAATAGAAATGTCCTATATCTTATGCCAGTCTCCCCAACTCAGTAGGCAAATTATCTTGACGAGCTAGTCAAAAGGTTTCGACCAACGCCTAAGGGCCTTGTCTCAGAGGGACCGTGGGTATGGCCGGAGAGTCCGCAGGAGATCTCACCACGTCTTAGGGCATTTCTTGGCCCTCGGTTCTAACCTCCCCCAATGCTCTCTGGGGCTCAGCCTCCTCTGGGGGTTGGTCAACTGAGGGCATGTCCTCGGCAGTCTTTTTATGGCCCTCACTCGACGCCGATAACGCGAACCCCTCCTCGGGAGCTGCAGGGGCAGCCTCGCGAATTGCAATGGGGTAATATACCCTCTCCGCCCTCCTAAGATCAGATAAGGCATCAACCCCTGCTTGGTTAAGGGCTTCATGCCAGGTCTCAGAACAGAAATGCCTGCACACTGCAAGAACTTGAGCTTGAGCTTGAAAGGTGGCTTCAGCCTTAGCCACCCCCTCGGCGAAAGCCTCCTCCTCCGCCTGTTCTACAGAGCGCTCAGCGTCTATTTTTGCAAACACTGCCTCATCTTTGGCCCTCCTGGCCTCGTCCCTGGCATACTCGGCAATACCTCTCTCGTGGACTGCCTCGGCCAACTTTTTCTTCAGGTCGGTAATATCCTCTTTTGCAGTTTGTAGGTGGCCCTCAGCATCTTGTAAGCGCTTAGTCTGGTCTTCGGCCTGCTTACTAGCCGCGGCTAGGTAGGAGGCAGCATTGTCCCTGGCCTTCGTCATCTCCTCCAGATTCTCGGTCGCCTTTTTTAGGTCGGCCTCAGACCTCTTAAGGGTACTAGCAGCTTTCAAAAACTTATCATGTTCTTGCGCTAAGGCGCTGCTCTGGCCATCAACCTCCTCATCCAACCTGAAAAGGGCATGGATAGCCTGCCAACAAAAACAAGTAACTCCGTAAAGAGAAGGGAAAGTGCTAAGCAACGAAATTTAAGTAAAGTAAACAGGTACCAGAGGACCCACCATGCCTAGATATCTCTTAAGGTTGAGGACAACCTCTGGTCCACTCATACTTCTTAACTCGGCCATGTCGGTGGGAAGAAGAAGAGACTTCTCCAGGGCATCGGCTACGAGAGCTCCCTCAACTCCTCGGGATTCCCGTATCGATGCGTCATCCATCAAGGGTTGGTCGTGGAGCACGGCAGCGGGCAGCCAGGCCTAGGCCGCCGCCTGCTGGGCAATCTCTTTTCCTTTGCGTTGACCACCAAGCTTTAGTTGCTTTGGAGGCCTGTGGATTCCACCCCCCTCTGGCGAGGATTGGAACTTGCTCTCATCCGCTGGGTCCTTACCCTTAGAAGATCTCTTCCTTTTTGGATCAGAGGGCTCGGTCTGAGGAGCTGAAACTGGAGGGGTAGAGGATGACCTGGTGTGCACGGCCAGCGGCTGAGGCGGAGGCGTTGGGGGCTAAAGCTGTGACTTTTTTGGTGCACCCTTCTTGGAGCCGCCTTCGAGCAGATCAAGAAGACTGGTCTGGGGATGCCTCTTTAAACCCATCTCGGCCTAAGTCCCAACTCTTAGTGACTGAAAATTGACTTCGGACAAATGAGGGTCCCCTAGATCACCAGAGGGATCCTCAGACTGATCGGCTAGGTTAAACACACTATATTCGTCCTCAGACGAGCTTAGTTCGACTACCTCCCCTGCCTTTTCAGTTTTCCCTTCCTCAGTCTCCGTTACTTGAGGGGATGAGGAGGAACCTGCTAGCAGAATGCCTTCAGGAATATGAGATCCCTCAGAAAATGCAAAACCGTCCTTCACCACGGTGATTTGCCTGAGCCGAGGATCACGAGCTCTGATGACGTGCTTTGGGACTGAGAACGACTTCTGGGCTGGGTCGCATCCGAGGATCACGTGAGCGGCTCTAACCTGGTTATCAGTTTCGTTCAGGAAAAGTTCCGCCCTAAGAACGGTTTCCAAATCCTCCTTGTTGACTAGGTGGAAATGACATGCGAAGGCGTGCAGATCTGCGGAAAGAGAAGCAAAACTCCTGTAATTATTCAATCAAAGCAGACTTGCAACAATAAAAAATAATATATACTAAAACCTAGACCGTCTTATACTTTGGGTATCCTACTTGGCTCTCTCTCTACTGTTAGGCAGTGGAGACCGTTGTGCCATTCTCCCGACACAATGAGGAAATCTTGGGTCAGCCCCTTATTAGAATCAGGAAGGCACTGGATAAGTCAGACCCTATCGTCTCTCGTCTTCATATAATATGTCTTACCCCTCAGGTGCTGAAGATTGTAGCACCAGTTTACATCGTGGTGAGTTAATCTCAACCCCATTTTCTCATTCAAGGTGTCTACATACCCTAGTATTCTAAATACATTCACGGCGCACTGGGTGGGGGCCAGACGAAAGTGCCTAAGATAACTGCTGGTTACTGGCCTCATGGGGATTCTCATCCCTCCCTCTACGAAAGCGACTATGGGAATCACAACTTCACCCTCGTTTCTCTTTATATACCACTCCCCTTCCTCACAATACCTCAGACTCACATTATTGGGTATCCCATAATCGACAGTGAATTTCTTCATCTTCTCGTCAGACTCAACCAACTTCTTAAACTTACCCATCCCCAACAACGATTAAAGGATCCAAAAGAAGGAAAAAAGGAGTAGAATCAAAGAAAATTCGGTGTTACCGGGAGAAGAAGACTTACAGAAATATGAAGGTCCTCCTCGAGCAGTGTGTAAGTTGAACCAGATTCAAAGTATACGCATCAATGGTCGTAAGCGCGGAAATAAAGAAACTAGGCGGTTCAAATAAGTACTTATACTCCCCCTTGGGTTCCCCAAGTGTAACCTCCTGCCCATAAAAGCAAGAGATCCCCACCGAACGATTACCATCACACCGTTGAAAGTTTGGAACGTGGAGCCGCCAAAATTTAATGCGGCCACACACTGAGTCTCGAAACGCCAAAACGCACGTCAGGCAGACGAAAAGTCGCCAGCCCTAACGTAGGCCGAAGTGGGGCGACTCGTCCAGAGGGCCCATGGATATCAAAACCCTCCTCCCCGTCCGAGGGAGCGTGCAGCAGGGTTTTGAGGGGCTATTGTGGGGCCCGTGGGCCTGGTAGCCACAGCCCATCTTGCAATCGGCCCAAGGCCCATGCTGAGGAGGGATGACCATCCGAGGTTGATTTATGGAGACGCTTTTTTAGATCCACGCCAAAGACCTCTTCGTCCTCGGCGTACCAAGGATAATTTCAGGTGGGGGACAAGCCCAGAGCAAGTTGTCACCTCCGCACTTAATGCTTTCACCTAACTCCTCTGGGCGCATTAATGGGGATGTAACCCCTTAGCAGGGCGACGTTGATCAGGGTGAACCACTTGAGTGCTGATAAGGCCTCTGATGGGACGGACGGTCAGAGGGAAGGCAAATGGATGATCAACAGATGGAAGAACAAGATAGGACGATGAAGACTATATAAGAGGAGCGAGTAAAGTAAGCAAAAGCGAGGGGGGGAAGGAGGCAGATAAAGGAACCTCCTCGGACATGTGCCGAGGAGCAACCCTTAGCCAAAAATTGGGCTAACCCCCCTCCAATGGTGAGGGATTCCCGGTGAACTGTTGTCAGCTTGTTTGGGCCTAGTTCTTTATCCCACTCTCTAGAAATGTATTGTCTGGGTACCTTTACAAAAGGAGTCCCCACAAAGAACATTCAATGTAATTTAATAATTAAATTTTTAAAATTTATATATAATAAAAAGATATAAAAAAATTGAAGGATTTTTAAATAATTTTGAAAATTTGTTTGATTTTAAACCAATTGAAGGCCCACTTAAATATAATATATTCCTCCTTAGTCCTAAGAGCATTCGCAGAAGTGGAGCTAAAAATTTAGCTTTTTAGCTCCACTAAAAGTTACTTTATCTATTTTACCTACATGCATGCTGCAGCAGTGAATCTATTTTAACTTTTAACACAATAAAATAATATATATATATATATTACAATAAAATAATATATCCTATACAATAAACAACAATCACAACCACCTTCAACCACCACCGTTACCGCCACCGCCACCAAAAAATTCAATAATTCATTAGTAAAAAATAAAAAATAAAAAGATGAAAAAATTCACTGACCCGGCAACACACCATTTTTCACCACAAAATAACACCATAAATGATGACATAAACCCAGAAAAATTAAAGCCAAAACAATGAACACCCAAATGAAAAAATTCACTAATTCATCAAAAAAAAAAGATGAAAAAATTCACTGACCCAACAACACACAATTTTTCACCACAAAATAACAACATAAATGATGATACAAACCCAAAAAATTAAGCCAAAACAATGAACACCCAAATGAAAAAATTCACTAATTCACCAAAAAAAAAAAAAAAAAAATTCACTGACCTGAAGTGGATCGGCTGGGACGGCGAGGTCTGAGGCAGTCTGAGAGAGATAGGCGGCTGGGACGGCGAGGTCTGAGGCGATCGGCGGCTGGGACGGCGGTGGGTCGAGCTTCAGCTGGGACGGTGTCGGTCAGCTTGAGAGATGGTGAGATGGTGAGAGTGAACTTGAGAGTTTCAGAGAGATGAGAACTTGAGAGAAATTTCACAGCTGGGAGCTTGAGAGTGATGAGAGAGAGGACGGCAAGATGAAGAATAAAACAATGAAAAAAAATAAACAACCAAGTATTATTTTAATCGGGAGTGTTGAATAAAAAATTTTTTTTTAGATGACTGATACAGTGCACATCTATAGATAGATGTGCACTATAGCAGTTCAGCTAAAAATTATTGCTATGCCTCCACTGTTGCGTGGCCCTTTTTGGCATTTTAGTGGAGTTAAAATAGTATTATACCTATTTAACTTCACTGTTGTAAATGCTCTTATTAACAATTTGTGAGGGGTAAAACTCAAAATAATTGAAGTCCCACCTAACCAAAAGTGAAAAAAGCAAAAGTACCCTATACAGTAAAGCAAAGTATCCATTGCCCTTTGGAAGTGGAACCCACTATCTCAAAAGCCTGAGGGCCTACTCTGGTGAATGAAGTCCACGCGGTGCATTATCAGTCCACAATTCACACTCACAGACTGATCTTTTCTTCAACCCATCGACAAGTAAAATGAATTTCCACACTTATTTCACTCACACTGATGCATGGGACCTAACTAAAAGAAATTACGGGTCCGTTTATTACTGAAGTCTAAACAACAGTTTTTAGTATTTAAACATTACATATTTTTTCACATATTTTTTTACTCATATATTTTTTTTAAAAATACAAATAATATTTTTAGAAATCTCTTTCAAAATAGGCTCTACAAGTTTAGAACCCAGTAATGGAAATGCCATTTTTTTTTTTTTTTGGATCTGCCATTAATCACTTGTCGGTAAGAAAAACTTGGGAGATCTTTTCATTTTTCACAGTTGGGATTTTAAAATTTTCCTCCAATTATATTATTCCATCATTAATGAAAAATTTTCTCTTTTCTTGTTAATGTATATTATGTTATAGGCTTTAGGCCCAGCTAGTTTACTTGTATAGCATACTTGTACTTGTACTACACTTTACTTGTACCACACACATATGCCTCCTATATAAAGGCACACATGTATATTCTTTGATTATGAAATACAATACAATCACTCAGTATTTCTAACATGGTATCAGAGCCACTGCTCTGACCCTTTTCTTAGCAGTCTTGTCCTTACTGGTGTTACTCCATTCTCAATTACGCTTCCGCCGTCACAACAGTCGCCGCAGCCTTTTGCCGTTGAACCTCTGACGTCTTCCAACCGTTGTCTTTGGGTTCCGGACCTGCAGCCGCTGCCGTTGAGGAGTCCCACACCGTACAAACCACTGCACGTACCGTCACCGCCGTGAATATTACTACAATCAAATTTCTGCAGGCATCACTAAGATCGTCTTCCTCCGATCTACAAGCTGGTGAAAGCCCAGAGGTTTTGCTTCAGCAGCCCACGCGCTACACGCTCCCCCATATGCAGTCTTAAGCTTCAGGCTGACGTCACCCGTGACATCATCAGTGCCACGTCAGCCTTAGCTTACGTTAGCATCCAATCACCTGCTGACGACAGCGCCACGTCATCTATATTGACCGTTGACTACCTTTGACCGTTGACTTTGACCAAGCCGTTGACCGTTGACGATTAACTTTGACCGTTGACTTTTTCAGGGTTGACTTTTTCAATCCAGGTTCTCCTTACCCAGTTTTTCGCGTAGATTTCATTTTTCCAGTCTGTTTTTGCATATTGTGTTTCTAAATGGATAAAAGGATGTTTTTCTTCCTCGCCCCATCAATACTGTATTGGAAGGGAACAAGAATTACTTATCTTGGTCTCAAGCTATGCGTAGTTTTCTTAAAGGTCGCATGATTTGGTGTTACTGTACTGGTGCAATTACCATTCTTGTCAAGGGAGCAAGTGAAGAAGATGCTGCCTTCCTTGGTCGCATGATTGAATGGGACAGTCACAACCACATGATCCTCTCATGGATTCGGAACACTTCCATTCCCTCCATCTCCAATCTGCTGGGCAGCTTTGATGATGCAAAATCAGCATGTGATATGCTGGCCAAAGGTACTCCACTACTCACAGATCCATGAAATATCAGTTAGTGGTCGAATTGCATCAACTCAGGCAAGAACCAGGGCAATCCATCAATGACTACTATGATCAACTTCGCTTCATTTGGGACCAAATTGACCTTTCTGATCCAACTTAGGCATGCTCAAAGGATGCTCAGCAATATGTTTCCAATAGAGATGAATTTCGTCTCTATGAATTCCTGATGTCACTTCATAAGGACTTTGAACCCATTCGAGGTCAACTTCTAAATCGCAGTCCTGCTCCCTCTCTTGATACTGCTGTGAACGAGTTGGTTAGAGAAGAAGCTCGTCTTGCAACCCTTCAAGCTCAGAATAAGTTCAATGTTTTGGCTATTACTCCTTCTGCTCCACTCATAGAGCAATCTCAGCAATCAGGTGATTCTTTTGGCTCTAGCAATCGTCGCAAGCAGACCAACAAAAAAGTTCTACAATTATTACAAGCGTCCTAGCCACACCATTGAGACTTGTTACTGTCACAACAAAGCTACTGCTACTGTTGCTAACACTGAGCCTACTCCGCCGATGGCTTCCATTTCAGTTGAGTCCCAATCTTCTGGATCCACTATCAACCTCTCCCCCACTGAACTACAGGAGATCATAGCTCAGGCTGTTCGTATGGCTGGTAATGCATCTCTTTCCACTGCTCTCTCAGTTCTACTTGGTAAGTCTCAAACTTGGCTTTTTGATTCTGCCTGTTGCAATCACATGACACCTCACTCGTCCTTATTCTCCAAACTTTACCCTGCACCACATCCTCTAAATATTCATATAGCTGATGGTTCCACCATGTATGGGAATAGTCTAGGTTTTGTTTCGACCTCTAACCTCTCTGTTCCTGGAGTCTTCCATGTACCTAACATATCCTATAATTTGTGCTCTGTGGGACAATTAGCTGAACTAGGTTATCGCCTTATTTTTTACTATTCTGGGTGTATTGTGCAGGATCCGAGGATGGGGCAGGAGCTTGGGACCGGTCCTAGAGTTGGGCGTATGTTTCCCGTGGACAATCTTCATCTTCCACCTGTTACTCCTGTTTCTGTTGCTGCTGCAGTTGTTGCAGTTTCTTCCTTACCATCTCTCGCACTTTGGCATTCTCGTCTTAGTCATGCACCATCTTCTCGGGTACAACAGTTAGTTTCTAAGGGTCTGTTGGGTTCTGTGTCCAAAGACAATTTTGATTGTACTTTATGTCAGTTAGGAAAACAGCCAACTTTACCTTTCAATAACAGTGAATCCATTTCTAATAGTATTTTTGAGTTAACTCATTCTGATGTTTGGGGACCTTCTCCTGTTGCTAGTATTGGTGGATCTCGATATTTTGTTGTTTTTATTGATGATTATTCTCGTTATAGTTGGATCTTTCCTATGAAATCTCGTTCTGAAATATTACCAATATACAACAACTTTGCAAAAATGGTTGAAACACAATTCTCCAAATGTATCAAAACTTTTCGATCTGATAATGTTTTTGAATATACTCAATATGTGTTTCAAGCTCTGTTACATTCCTATGGCACTGTACATCATCTAACTTGTCCAGGTACCTCTCAACAAAATGGTCGAGCCGAAAGAAAACTTCGTCATATTCTTGACACTGTTTGTGCTCTCCTTCTTTCTGCCAAAATTCCTGCCCTATTTTGGGGTGAAGCTGCTCTTCATGCTGTTCATGCGATTAATCGCATTCCAAGCATTATCATCCATAATCAGACTCTGTATTAGCGTCTGTTTGGGTCACTCCCTGACTATTATCACCTTCGCTCCTTTGGATCTGCCTGTTTCGTTCTTCTTCAACCCCATGAGCACAAAAAACTTGAGCCTCAATCTAGACTTTGTTGTTTCCTTGGCAATGGTGAAACTCAAAAAGGGTATAGGTGTTATGATCTTGTCTCTCATCGTCTTCGTGTTTCTCGTAATGTTGTCTTTTGGGAACACCGATTGTTTGTTGAACTTTCACACTTTCGTACTTCCCTGACTACCTCCTCTATTTCAGAAATCTTTCCAGATGAGTCTCCTGTTCCTTCTACAAATACTTTTGATCCTCCTTTGGACTTCTCTCTAGATATTTTTTATGCTTCTCCTAGACAGGTTGAATATGAACAAGTTAATGATGAGCTACCCCACCTTGAGCCTGAGTCCCCTGCTCCTGCTCTGCCTGAAGATCCTCCTCAAGACATTTCACCTCGCCACTCAACCCGGGTAAGATCTATTCTTGTACATTTACTTGACTATCATTGTTACACTGCCCTTACTACTTTTCACGAGTCTCAGACCTATCGTGAGGCCTCCACTGACTCTTTATGGCAAATTGCAATGAAAGAGGAAATTGATGCATTAACCAAAAATTATACTTGGGATCTGGTCACTCTCCCTCCTGGTCAATCTGTGGTTGGTTGTAAGTGGATCTATAAGATCAAGACTCGCTCTGATGGGTCCATTGAGCGCTACAAGGCTCGTCTTGTTGCAAAAGGTTTTACACGGGAGTTTGGGATTGATTATAAAGAGACCTTTGCTCCAGTGTCTCGTATCTTATCTGTTTGTGCTCTCTTAGCTGTTGTTGCTGCTAGTAAATGAGATCTTTTTCATATGGATGTTAAAAATGCATTCCTTAATGGGGATCTGAGTGAAGAAGTCTATATGCAATCTCCTCCTGGTCTCTCTGTTGAATCAAACAAGGTCTATCACCTTTGACGTGCACTTTATGGCCTTATACAAGCTCCACGAGCTTGGTTTGCCAAGTTCAGCTCCACTACTTTTCGCTTGGGTTACACTGCCAGTCTGTATGATTCTGCCTTATTTCTTCGTCGTACTGATAAAGGCACCATTTTGCTTCTTCCGTATGTGGATGATATGATCATAACTGGTGATGACCTCAGTGGCATTCAATAATGTCAGCAGTTTGAGATGAAAGATCTTGGACATCTCAGCTATTTCTTGGGTCTTGAAATTACTCATTCCACTGATGGTCTTTATATTACTCAAGCCAAGTATGCTTCTGACCTTCTGTCTCGAGCTGGACTCACTGACAGCAAAACTGTTGACACTCCAGTTGAGCTTAATGTGCATCTGACATCCTCGGGGGGAAACCATTGTCTAATCCTTCTCTTTACAGGCGATTGGTTGGCAGCCTAGTTTATCTCACAGTTATTCATCCAGACATCTCCTATGTTGTTCATCAGGTGAGCCAGTATCTGTCTACTCCACGATTAACTCACTATGCTGCTGTTTTGCGCATTCTTCGATACCTGAAGGGCACTCTCTTTCATGGCCTTTTCTACTCAGCTCAGTCTCCTCTTGTACTCCGTGCATTCTCTGATGCTGATTGGGTAGGAGATCCCACTGATCGCAGGTCCACTACAAGTTATTACTTTCTCCTTGGTTCTTCTTTGATTTCTTGGCGAAGTAAGAAACAAACTTTCGTGGCCCGCTCCAATACTGAAGCAGAATATCGCCCGCTCAAGTACTGAAGCAGAATATCGTGCTCTTACTGATACCACATTTGAGCTCCTTTGGCTACGATGACTTCTTAAGGATTTGGGTGTGTCCACAGCCTCTGCTACTCCCCTTTATTGTGACAACCAGAGTGCCATTCATATTGCTCACAATGATGTCTTCCATGAACGGACTAAACACATCGAGATTGATTGTCATTTTATCCGTTATCATTTTGTCCATGGTGCTCTCAAGCTTTTCTCCGTCTCTTCCAAAGATCAACTTGCAGATATCTTCACCAAGTCACTTCCTAAGAGATGCACTCGTGATTTGGTTAACAACCTCAAGCTAGTTTCACATCCACCTTGAGTTTGAGAGGGGCTGTTAATGTATATTATGTTATGGGTTTTAGGCCTTCCTAGTTTACTTGTATAGCACACTTGTACTTGTACTACATTTTACTTGTACCGCATATATATGCTTACTTGTACCACACACATATGCCTCCTATATAAAGATACACATGTATATTCTTTAATTATGAAATACAATATAATCACTCAGTATTTCTAACATCCCTAATAAATCTGTTATCCTCATTTGAAAAAGTCATCACCTCTTAGTAATGTTTATAGAGATAAGCCTAGATTCACGTATTCGAATATGCAAAACATGCAAATTGTAAATTGAAGATTTGATCACTTACCCGTGAATTATAAGTTATAATAAAGAATATCTTTGATTTGACACCACCTCCACGTATCTGATCCAATTTCTACTATAATAAATTTTAGTCCATTAATCACCAAAAGTATAAATAATTAACGAGTTTCTTTTATCAATGTGATATTTCACATTCGGCTCGGAGGAAATTTATCTTAGGTTCAGAGAGGTGGGTAAGATGAGTAAAAGGGGTGGTATTGGAGTTGGAATGGCTCTAGAGAAAATCAGAAGAAAAGGTGGGTGAGATGAGTAAATGAGGTGGCTGGAGTTGTAATGGCTCTAGAGAAAAATCAGATGAAAAGGTGGGTGCTTGTACTTAAAAGAACTTGTGAAGTTGGAGGTAAACCCAAAGAAGAAAAAGCTTGCAACTGAGCTTGGATTTGACAAGTCACAAACTTGGGCTCCACATACTTGCATCTAATTACAAACATGCCACCCAAACTCATATCTTAAAAATTGGAAACAGCCTCAGTCCTAAACTCAGTTTCTATTACTCTCACTCACAATTTTGAGTTTGGAGTTAAACTAGACTAAGCAATTCTAAATTCAGTAGGCCCCACGTTTTTTAAGCTTTTTTTTTTTTAATTTTAGAAACAGACACATTATCTTCACAATAAATTTACCAACTTTTAAATAAAATATTAACAGTTTGACAAAGAAATTTTTGGTTTCCATCAAAGCTTTTGAGATTTTGCAATGTGAAAGTTTGACCGCAATGACGTGTATGGGTGGTGGGTGTCTGTACTTAAGAGAACCTGTGAAGCTGGAGGTAAACCTAAAGAAGAAAAGGCTTGCAACTGAGCTTGGATTTGACCAGGCACTGACTTGGGCTCCACATACTTAAATCTAATTACAAACATGCCACCCAAACACATATTTTAAAAATTGGAAACAGCCTCAGTCCTAAACTCAGTTTCCATTACTCTTCCTCAAAATTTTGAGTTTGGAGTTATGAAAACATAACCCTAAAACTAGACTAAACAATCTTAAATTCAGTAGACCCCACGTTTTTTAAGTATTTTTTTAGAAACAGACACAAATTATCTTCGCAGTAACTTTGCCAACTTTTAATTAAAATATTAAACAGTTTGACAAAGAGATTTTTGGTTTCTATCAAAGCTTTTGAGATTTCGCAATGTGAAAGTTTGACCGCAATGACGTGTATGGTGCTTAGAAAGTTCAAAGAGTTATTTCCATGATATTGAAAATTCAGTGAGTAATTTTTTTTGGCTCCATGCCCAGACCAATCCAAAACATGTTTGGAAAGTCTCGTTTGCTAGGGCATTTTAAATATATATTTTTAATTTTTAAATAATATTACATCTATTTTTACATATTTTTTTATTTATACACGTTTAAAAAAAATACAAATAATATTATTCAAACCTTTCTATTAAATGGGCCTAGAAGTTTCAAAAAGTAACTGGTCAGTTCACACAGAAAGTAAGAGTACACTTAAGTCTCCTCTTCCTTCCATACAAATAATTAGAGGTTTCTTGGAGGAAGGCTGTTGCAGTTTCCTTTCGTTGAAATTGAAGATTTTTTATTTTTGATTGCTGAAATTGTAGATTTTATTATTACTTTTTATAAAGGTTTTTAATTAATTTACGGTGAAAATTATTTTTGAGAATCTTGTTGGGATCTGACAGTTGTGATAAAAAGTAATAACTATTGTACTTAAATTTGGTTTGTTTACTTTGTTATCAAAATCAAGCTTAACACAAAGCTCGATTTTTATTTTCAAACTTGAATTTTTTTTTGAAAATTCTTAGTTGAAATTAAACTTGTTCAAGAGCTTTGTTATGTCCATTAAAGTTTATTTAACATAACATAACTTTTACTTATAATTATTGCATAGTAGTAGCATGATAGTCACTGTAATTTTTATTCAAAATTTTCTCTTTAAATTTAAAACTACATATTAATTAATTACAAAAAATATTACTTTTAAATTAGATTCACAAATAACCAAATAAAAAAAAGAAAAAGAAAATCAATCTCTCTCTCTCTCTCTCTCTATATATATATATATATATATATATATATATCGGTAATATTTAATGTTGCTATACTTTTCTTGCGCCACCTCATTTGTCCTACCATATATTATTTTTTAGATTGTGTTTTGGTATTATGTTTCTTTCATTTCCCATCACAGTCTTCTCCCTCCATTTTATTACTTTAATTGAATTTTGGTTTGGATCAATACTTAGTTTTTCTTTTAAAATAGGAATTTGAGTTTATATCAAAATACAATTTACATAGTTATGAATTTGAATATGTCTAACCAATTGTTTAAGAAATAAATTATTATAAAGTATATCTGTTATTTCTTTAATTTCATTTTAATTTTTGATTAAGATAACATTATAATTTTGTGATGAGTTTTGATTATCATGATAATTTCCTTATTTTTTAAGAGATGGGAAATTTGAATAATAAATTTAAAATTTATAAAATTTAGTTGTATATTAGAAAAATATAACACACTACAACAAAAGTTAAAAATATATAATTCACCTTAAAAAAAATATTAATCAAATATACAAAAAGTAATAAAATTATATATTTGTGGAGATAAAAAGATAAAAAAAAATACTTATAAAAAAATAGATAATACTTGAAATAATTGTTATTTTTTTATATATTACACTATATTACATAAAATATTTATATACCCAACTAATTATAATAAAAGTTGTATTACACAAAATAATACCCTAGAAGAACTCTACTAGGAATTACGAAATAAAAAAGATCACAATAATATTTTAAATTTTAAATTAGGTCTTACAGTCAACGTGAACTGTGAAGAAATCAAAGACCCAAGCCGCTCCACAATAGCAGAAAGTAGAGCAGCAGCCATACTTTCGAAATGGAAATTTGCTGTGAAAGAGTACGGAGGTACATGGTGAAATGAATAAGGAGAAACCAAATAGCAAATAGTGTAGCTGTTCAAAGTGCATGCAATAAAGAAGTTGAGGGCCCACGTTCTGATATCTCAAAAGCAAGGCCAGCTCAATCAACGAATAAGTCCACATCGTACATCACGTTCACACTAGAATCCACTCTATAATCTAGACAGCAGGATCTTGTAGATCTTGTACCCGCCAATAACCAGCTCAAAAAGCAGAGCCCACCCAACTGAAATTCACCTTATAATTCAAAGAGCAGGGCCAAAAGTAAAGTCCCACCTAACCAAAAGTGAAAAAGGCAAAAGTACCCTATACAGTAAAGCAAAGTATCCATTGCCCTTTGAAAGTGGAACCCACTATCTCAAAAGCCTGAGAGCCTTCTCTGGTCAATGACGTCCACGCGGTGCATTATCAGTCCACAATCCCATCGACAAGTAAAATGAATTTCCCACACTTATTTCACTCACGCTGATGCATGTGACCCTAATTAATAGAAATTACAGGTCCGTTTACGGTTTTACACTTTTTTTTACATATTTCTTCTCTCATATATTTTTTTTTTAAAAAGACAAATAACATTATTAAAAATTTCTTACAAATCGGACTCTACCAGTTTAGAACCCAGTAATGGAAATGCCATTAATCACTTGTCGGTAATAAAAACTTGGGAGATCTTTTCATTTTTCACAGTTGGGATTTTAAAATTTTCCTCCAATTATATTATTCCATCATTAATGAAAAATTTTCTCTTCTCTTTCCCTACTAAATCAGGGATCCTCATTTGAAAAAGTCATCACCTCTTAGTAATTTTTATAAAGATAAGCCGAGATTCACGTATTCGAAAATGCAAATTGTAAATTGAAAATAAGGGTCGCTTTGAATTGAATTTATTATTATTGGAATTGAAAATTGAAAATTAAAAATACTGTAACAAAATAATTTTTAAATGCGTAAATAGTATCGTAAGACCCATTTTTAATATTTTTTTAATGTGTAAACAATACTGTAAACAGTAATAAATAGTACATAAACAGTAATTTTTGTCTCCTACACAATGAATCCATGTGATATTACTGTTCACATGCAAAAAAAATAAAAAAAAACAAAACGCAAAAACTAAAACGCAGCTTTCAGTGATATCCAAGCGAATACTTGATCACTTACTCGTGAATTATAAATTATAATAAAGAATATCTTTGATTTGACACCACCTCCACGAATCTGAACCAATTTTTACTCCAATAAATTTTAGTCCATTAATCATCATACGTAAAAATAATTAAGGAGTTTCTTTTATCAATGTGACATTCCACATTCGGCTCGGAGGAAATTTATTTTAGGTTCAGAGAGGTGGGTGACAGGAGTAAAAGGGGTGGTATTGGATTTGTAATGGCTCTAGAGAAAATCAGAAGAAGAGGTGGGTGAGATGAGTAAATGAGGTGACTGGAGTTGTAATGGCTCTAGAGAAAAATCAGAGGCAGAGGCGGGTGTCTGCACTTAAGAGAACTTGTGAAGTTGGAGGTAAACCCAAAGAAGAAAAAGCTTGCAACTGAGCTGGGATTTGACAAGTCACTGACTTGGGCTCCACATACTTGCATGTAATTACAAAGAGAATTTGTGAAGTTGGAGGTAAATCCAAAGAAGAAAAAGCTTCAACTGAGCTTGGATTTGACAAGTCACTGACTTGGGCTCCACATACTTGCATCTAATTACAAACATGCCCCAAACTCATATCTTAAAAATTGAAAACTGCCTCAGTCCTAAACTCAGTTTCCATTAATCTCTCTCTCAATTTTGAGTTTGGAGTTACGAAAATATAACCCTAAAACTAGACTAAACAATTTTAAATTCAGTAGGCCCCACGTTTTTTAAGTTTTTTTTTTTAAGAAACAGGCACACATATTTCTTCACAATAAATTTGTCAACTTTTAATTAAAATATTAACAGTTTGACAAAGGGATTTTTGGTTTCCAACAAAGTTTTCGAGATTTTGCAATGTGAAAATTTGACCGCAAGGACGTGAATGGTGCTTAGAAAGTTCAAAGTGTTATTTCCATGATATTGAAAATTCAGTTAGCAACTTTCATGGATTCTTCATCCCCAAACCAACCCAAAACATGTTTGGAGGATGAAGTTTCAAAAAGTAACTGGCCACAGTTCACATATAAAGCAAGACTACACTTAAGTCTCCTCTTCCTTCCATACAGATAATTAGAGGTTTCTTGGAGGAAGGCTGTTGCAGTTTCTTTTCATTGAAATTGAGGATTTCATTATTACTTTTTATAAAGGTTTTTAATTAATTTACGGTGAAAATTATTTTTGAGGATGTTTTTATCTTGTTCGGACATGATAGTCATGATAAAAAGTAATAACTATAGTTCTCAAATTTAGTTTGTTTACTTTGTTATCAAAATCAAGCTTAACACAAAGCTCGATTTTTATTTTCAAACTTGAATTTTTTTTAGAAAATTCTTAGTTGAAATTAAACTTGTTCAAGAGCTTTGTTATGTCCATTAAAGTTTATTTAACATAACATAACTTTTACTTATAGTTATTGCATAGTAGCAGCATGATAGTCTCTGTAATTTTTATTCAAAATTTTCTCTTTAAATTTAAAATTACACATATTAATTGATCCCGGGAAATATTACTTTTAAATTAGATTCACAAATAACCAAATAAAAAAAGGAAAATCAAAATCAATCTCTCTCTCTCCTTTTCTTGCGCCACCTCATTAATCATGCCATATATTATTTTTTAGATTGTGTTTTGGTATTATGTTTCTTTCATTTCCCATCCCGAGAGTCTTCTCACTCCATTTTATAACTTTACTTGAATTTTGGTTTTGATCAAATACTTAGTTTTTCTTTCAAAATAGAAATTTGAGTTTATATCAAAACACAATCTACATAGTTATGAATTTGAATATGCCTACCAATTGTTTAAAAAATAAATTATTATAAAGTCTATTTATTATTTCTTTAGTTTCATTTTAATTTTTGGTTAAAATAACATTATAATTTTGTGATAAGTTTTGATTACCATGATAATCTCCTTATTTTTTAAGAGATGGAAAATTTGAATAACAAATTTGAAATTTATAAAGTTTAGTTATAGATTAGAAAAGTATAACACACTACAATAGAAGTTAAAATAATATGATTCATCTTAAAAAAAATATTAATCAAACACACAAAAAGTAATAGAATTATATATTTGTAAAGATAAAAAGATAAAAAAAAAAATACTTGTAGAAATTTTTTTATAAAAAAATAGATAATATTTGAATTTTTTTTTTTATATATTACACTACATTATATAATATATTTATATATCCAACTAATTATAATAAAAGTTGTATTACGCAAAATAATACCATAGAAGAACTCTACTAGGAATTAGGAAATAAAAAAGATCACAACAATATTTTAAATTTTAAATTAGGTCTTCCTTACAGTTACAGTCAACGTGAACTGTGAAGAAATTCAAGAACCAAGCCGCTCCACAATAGCAGAAAGTAGAGCAGCAACCATACTTTGGAAATGGAAATTTGCTGTGAAAGGGTACGGAGGTAAATGGCGAAATGAATAAGGAGAAACCAAATAATGTAGCTGCTCAAAGTGCATGCAATAATGAAGTTGAGGGCCCACGTTCTGATTAGGAATGGCAACGGGTCGGGTTCGGGCCGGGTTTTTTCATACCCGGACCCGACCCGCGGGGCAAGACCCGTGGCCCGAACCCGGCCCGTTTAGGGTACCGGGTTTTTTCCGGGGCCCGGACCCGTCCCAGCCGGGCCCCACGGGCCCCGCGGGGCCCGTTTAGGAATTGGGCCCATTTTGTAGCCCAAAAAAAAAAAAAAAAAAAATTTAAGCCCAATTTTATTTTTGCCTACATTAAGCCTGCATATTCTAATTCAAGCCTAGATAATGTGGCCCAAATGCCAAATCAGTCTAAATCGTAGGCTACTAATCATAAATCAATAAATCACTTATTAATTATAAATCTATAAATCAATAAATCACTTGTTAATTATAAATCTATAAATCAATAAATCATAACTAATATCATAATCATAATTCAATAAATCATAACTAAGATTTTAAATCAATAAATTACCTAGCTAAGATAACCATTTAATCATTAATCAACAAAATCATAACTAAAATCACCGGCTAAACATAAAAATAAAATAAGTATCAAAAGTCCAACGAGTCCAAGAAATTAAAAAACTACAAAATAAATCCCACAAGTTTAGAATAATTACAAACCAACAAATTAATCCAACAAGTCTAAGAAATTAAAGAAGCTACTAAATTAATACAAAATGTTTAATCTTCATCAATTGTGATACAACTCCCATCAATTGTAGCACAACTCCCATCATCTTCATTTGGCTCCCCATCATCAAGAATGGATTGAAATGTACTATCTCCAGATATAGTTGAAGAACCTACAACAACAATGAATTAAAAAATGGAATAAATTTCATCAAATTGTAACTAGCAAATTATCATCACAACAAATTCAATGAACCACCACGCATAAGACATTAAAACTTCACATATCCTAATTATGTTAAATAAAACAAACATAATTAATACAATCATAAATAAATAATAATAATAATAAATATTGGAGAGTAATTCTGATTCATGCTTTTCTCATGAAAACAGTAGCCCTTAGTAGTTAACAAATTCATCATTTTCTACTAGATTAGTCTCTATTGTTCTAGAACTTCTTCAAAAATCATCATACTAATTAACTAAGAAGATTTCCTTCAGGTATGAACTCTAGAACTTCAAAATTTGGAAGATTCTTTTGTCAAGTTTCTCTATTTCTAAATCCTAATCTACAACTTATCTCTGCACTCCCAATCCTCTTCCCCAAATGAAAATTATTCTCCATCAGGATTCTAGAAATCACAATCTAACCGGAGGAGCCAAACTAACACCAATGTAACAGAAAAAAACAATTTCAGTAATAACTAGTAACTAATCTGAAAAACAAAAACAACCCATGTAAGTACTCGCAAAATTAATATGCCAAAACCCTTTTCAATCACGAAATCAAAGCAAACCCAATTACTTCCATCTTGGTATTATAGGAACTGAAGGTACTCACTACACATCTAAAACCCTCAACCCTCCACAAAACCAAACATACTTCTGTAAAAATGACAATATTCCATAGCACATTTGTTAACCCAGAAACTCAAATCTTATGATCCACTCTTTTTCCCTAAAAAAAAAAAAATCAAATAAGCAAATAAAACACACCAAAAACAATTCCTTTAATAACTACTTCTATGCACAGAACAAACAGAGCCCATGTATGTAAAGTAACATGCCAAAGACTTTCAATTACCATAGCAGAGCAAACCCAATACTTAAACCTGTTCCTCCACAAACAGAAAATAACCACAACAATTTCCATACCTCTTATGAACTTACAAAGCAAACACCCAAAAACACGTTCAATCACAAAAGCAGAGCAAACCCAGTTACTCAAACAATGCATGCAAATATTTCACCAATTCAACAAGCAAAACCCAATTAACATTTGAAATTCCAATCACACAAAACCAAATTATACCTCCGGATGGTACTGGAGGCCATAAAACCTCTTAACCCGGTTCTCAACCGCAGCCACCACAGTGCAATAATCAACAATTACTCTAGACTCTTCAACTGCAATGTACAACATCCAAAAATTAGTAAACAATTTCAACCCAACAACTAAATATATTTTTTAGACAAAATGTTGTTTCAGAGAGAAGGAAATTACAGGATTGAGAGTGACCTTGGCAAAAGAAATGAGCTTGGACTTCTTCTGCCCAAGATTGCCGGCAACCCCAGCTCACCTTAGACGCTGATCTGTTTACTTGACTCTGGGTATCCCTGTTGCACAAATCATAAAATCAAATTTCAAATTCCTCATACAAGATGAAATTTGTTATAGAAATTTTCCAATATCCTAAATCCAATGGATCGCTATTTACAAAAATAGAAAGTGAAAAGAGGAAAACTGATTTCTTGTATTTAACTATCGCAACAAAAAATCACCTGGAATTGAAAAACCGAACAGAAAACATTTTCAAGAAAAAGAAAAGCAAGATTTTAAGTAAAGAGAGAAATGAGATATACTCACCACGGAGAAATCTTGAGTCCTTCAAAAGCTGTTGAAAGAGCGCCTGAGAGAATCAAGAACCACCAGCGCGGAGTAGAAAATGAAAGCGTTTTTGACTGAGTGAGAGAGAGAGAGAACGACAACGAGTGTGCTTTGTGAAAAACTATTTTGAAAAATCAGTGACAGTAGTGAGACTCTTTGGCTGTCTGGGTTTCAATAGGCCTAGGTTTTATCATTTATCTGTGAGGGTGAGGAGGCGAGGGAGGGCCTGGAGGCGTGACTGAGGGAGTGTTGGAGTGAGGGAGAGGGAGAGGGACTGTCGGACTGAGGGAGGGAGGCTGCTGAAGAGTGAAGAGTGAAGAAATGAGGGATTAGTTAGGGTTAGATTATATATATATATATATATATATATAGGGTATTTTTGTAATTTCAGAGTACCGGGTTTTTATACGGGTCGGGTCTCGGGTCGGGTTTCGGGTTTTTTATATAAAACCCGGACCCGACCCGGACCCGCTTCGGGTTTTTTTTTTTAAACCCATACCCGACCCTATTCTTAATCGGACCGGGTAAAACCCGGCCCATTAGGGTCAGGCCGGGCCAAGTACCCGCGGGTCGGGCAAAAATTGCCATCCCTAGTTCTGATATCTCAAAAGCAAGGCCAGCTGAATCAACCAATAAATCCACATCGTACATCACCCGTTCACACTAGAATCCACCCTATAATCTAAAAAGCAGAGCCAGCTCTACTGGAATCCACTCTATAATTCAAAGAGCAGGGCCAACTGTTATCAATGAAGGATGAGTCTGACGTGGGTGAAAATAGTTAAATACTATATTTTGTTAAAATTTATGACAAATTAATAATGTTTTAAAAATATTTACCAATTTATTACTTTTTAACATTCGAGTTTAGCTCCATAAAAAATTATTTTATCTATTTTACTTACATATGTACTGCAGTAGTGATTTTATTTTAACTTTTAATACAATAAAATAATATTCACATCACAATAAAATAATAAAACCAATACAATAAATTAATATTCACATCATCGAGTTTTAAATAATACTCTCGAATTTCTAGTAAGTCATCAATATAACACCACTGACCTGAAAATTTTATAAATAAAAAAATAATATGATACTCAATATTAGTAAAAACAAACACTTCTTTATAGTACTCGAGTTTAATAAAGTTAAATATATTTTTTTTTCTTTTTGTTTCGTACAAAAATTTTACTTAAGAACGGCTTTTCTTTACTCTTCACCATTTCCAAATGGCCGAATGGCCTTACTTTGTATTTCTTCATCCTTTTCTTCCTTCAACGTGTCTCACAAGTTTAACATTACATCATCATTTATTTGGCTTGACTTTTATACATCCCTTCATTAATGTTGCTGGACTTTTGTACATAACTATAAAGAAAAAGATGAACTCAATTCTTCTCTTTCGGTCAACCTACTCTAGCAAACCTATTTCACTTTGCCGACTTCTCAGTACTTGTCCAACAAGCCCATTTAATGAGCTAAGCAAAAGAGTGGGCCAAATACCATGTTTTTTAGGAGTTTGGTAGAGCAATTTGAGTAATGTTATTTGTAATTTTTTAAAATAAGTATGAATGAAAAGGTATATGAAAATGCTTATAATGTTATTTAAAGTATGAAAATGTAAGTTTGAGAATGAAGACCAAACAGGCCCTTAGTATTCAAGTTTCACAAATTCGAGTTCTAAATAGTACTTGAGTTCAGTAAACTTGAGTTTTTAAATGAGTTATCAGTGTGGCATTGGTGAATTAAAAAGCAATATGGTACTCGATAATGATAGTGTGGGAATCAAGTACTTTTTAAGGTCCTTGAGCTTAACATAGTCGATTACCCTTTTTTTTTGTTCTAGGAATATCCAAAGCATTCAAAGAACTACAGCATCTCTCGAGAGTCTTCAAACAAACATAGTATATACAAACAATTCACTAGATGATCACAACCATTCATCTGGAGAGGGTTAATTCCATCACCTGTCCTTTTATGGTCTTTTAGGTCCAGGTGCCAAGTTCCACCCCCTTCCTTTCCTTGCTTACACTACAGTAGCACAGTTACGTAAGCTCCATACTAACTAGAAGTTACAGCACTTGACCAAAATAGAAGAAAATGAACCAAACCAAAGAGTTCAACTTTTAAAAGTAAAAAATTGGCTGACTGACTGAACAATAATGAGAAGTGACAAGCATAGATAAAACTTTGACAAATCAGAGCCACCAAATCCGAATCTCCAAGCACCTCTAGTACACCTCCATGCCAGTAAAATAATGATGGTAGCATGGGGTACACTAAAAAAGTTTATAATTTTTACACAAATAATAATTAGGCCTATACCTGGATTCTAGATAGCCCTACTAGCTAGCTAGGGCTATCTGACGCTTTTTGTGTGAATTAAAATGATCCCAACTCTGCTCGTCAATGGCAGTGTAAAACTCCCACACTGCTTGTGGATTAGTGAAGTTAACAAACGCATTTGAATTAACCGTAAGTTAGGGTGGAGAAGCTAATTACAATACTTGAGTACTTTAAAAAAGAAAAACAAGGTGCTCAAGTTTTAGAAGCTCGAGTACCTTAAAGATTTTGTAAAACTTAGATACTACAAAAGTTTGCAACATATTTTCGAAATAGTGCTAATTTGTCATAAATTTTGTCACAAATTTTACCAAAACATAATATTTGACTATTTTTAGCTAATGTCAAATATATGTATCTCTTTCTTGCAATATATTCTATATAAAGTCATTACTTTGTTATTTATTTAGAAGATACTACTTTGTTGATTGATATATCATTTTTAATATTTTATTATCTCTCTCTCTCTCTCTCTCTCTCTATATATATATATATATATATCACATATTTGTCTTATCATACATATATTATATAAAACCACTATAAGATATAAGATATATCTTAAAACCATAGTCCGCACTCCAATCCTATGGTATATATTCTAATAAAATGGACAGGTTTCAATGCGCAATTAATTAATAATACTCCTTTCCATATTCCATTGACTCCATACACACTAATTAACTCATTATCTCGTTGATTCTTTAAATAAAAAATTTAAAAAACATTTTCTTGTTAATTTCCACAAGGGTTTCAATTTTCAACATATAAAAATATATCTAGCAATGTCCTACAAGTTTCATTAACTAAAAGGGTGTTTGGTACATGTGTTTAAAAACATGTGTTTTGTTGTTTAAAAACATGTATAGAAATACGTATGACTGAAAAAATATATAAAAATACGTGTAATATTATTTAAAAACTGAAAATATGTGTTTGAGTAGGTGTACTAAACACCCTCTAAATTTCTATAAAATGAACTCATTATCTTTCTACGTCTATAACTTGATAGAACTTTTTTTTCCTTTTAAGAATTAAAAAAAAATAAAAAATCTATCTTGCGAATGAAAACACGTGCTTAAATTTCAAATTGTTCCTCTTTTCTTTGTTAAGAAAATGATTATCAAGGGTTTAGCATTTAGGATCGGAGAATAATGCTTATGATTAAAAAACTCTATCCATCAATCATATTAATATAAGCAATATTCTAGGATGCTATTTCGTCATTTCGTTTTGTTGTAGCCATTGAGGGTTGCTGCTCAAAGTGCATGCAATAATGAAGTTGAGGGCCCACGTTCTGATATCTTAAAAAGCAAGGCCAGCTCAATCAACGAATAAGTCCACATCGTACATCGCCAGTTCACACTAGAATCCACTCTATAATCTAAAACGCAGAGCCAGCTCAACTGGTATCCACCCACCCTATAATTCAAAGAGCAGGGCCAACTATTATCAATGAAGGATGAGTTTGACGTGAGCTTATTTGTTTTTGCTTATTTACGTCGGTTTAGAGTGAGGTTATTTTACTTACTCTTCTTACTAAAAATTGCAAAAAATTACAAAAAATAGAGTTTATTGGTGTTATAAATATTGTTTAAAGTTATTTGGCAAAATAAAAAAAGAGACAAAATTTCAGTAACGGTGTTGCCGAAATTTCAAGAAAAAGTACAAAGTGTCAGGGAAGAGAGAAAATTGAATTTCGGTAATGAGATTACCAAAATTTTTGTCCTACCTGTACTGCCAAACCTATCCCTAAAGTGCCCAAAATACATGCTAAATGGAAACTAATTGTGGTAATGGCATTGCCGAAAATAGGAAAAAAAAAGAAAAAGAAAAAAAGAATTGTGGCAACTAAGATGCCGAAAATGGAGGAAAAGAAAAATGCTACGTTCACAACATTTTTCACAACAAATTACAGGTGGTTAGTTGTTATTTGTTCAAATTTGAACCTAACATTAAGATTACTTTTTTGCCCCAATAATAATCAGTAACAACTTGCCACTTAAGATTTGTTGAAAAAATGTTGTGGACGTATCATTTCTTAAAAAAATTGTGGTGCTGAAAGAGAAGAAAAAAAAAGTGCCAAATTGTAGAGTGTTGGCTGATCATGGGTTGATGGTATTTTTTTTTGTTGGTTGAGATTCAGGATAGCTCAAGTCTGGGTTAGCAAATTTTCAACCAAAGTAACTCAGCTCAATACACACTTTTCACACTTTTTATAGTCTAAAAAATACAATCTGGTCTTTGAACTCTAAGTGCACCAATATATGCTGATGAACTCCTTAAAAGAATACAAATGAGAAAAATAAAGAGACAAAGAAAGGAAAGCTTAGAAAGTAACTTCAATTAATGCCATCTAATTATGCCGATATGTACCAAAAAAGAAAAGAAATCCTCTATCAAGCAAATCTCATGGTTAGTTTTTATTTATTTATTTGAGCTAACATGGTTAGTTGATTATGATTAACTTGAGACTTATTAAAAAACAATTCCCTAAAAAAGAGCAGAACTAAAAGAGGGGAAAGAATTTGCACGTACCTAAACGTCTTCTATGCCTTTGTCAATATTAATCAATTCAATAAGAGGTTATAATTGCCATGTCCTTACTATTTTACAATATAAACCTAACAAGAATTATAGGAGATTTAACTTTTCTAATAGTTTAGTCCCAAGACAGACCAAATAGACCCAGTTCTCCTTAGATTATCAAAGGGCCTTTTCACTTGAAACAACTTAAATTGTTACAGTCATCAAATGCTTAATTCACATCAAGAGCAACAGTAGTCTTCAAGTCACTTCATGTGTTGAAAAGTGGCCGAGTAATTTAACAAATACCATATATGAGTATAATTCATCAATTCAAGAATATGACATTGATTCTCTTTTTCTTTCAAACGATTGTCTTCTTAAGATAATGACTATCTTAAAAAAAAAAAAAAAAAAATGTAAATGCACTTTTGGTCCCTACATTTCTATTTTGGTAAACGGAGTAGACTACTGGTACATTAAACGCTGACGTGGCCATTAAAAAAAATTAAAAAAATTTAATTGGCATTTAAAATATGCCACTTCAGCTTTTTAATTTTAAAAAAGAATTACTAATCAATTTTAACAAAAGTAAAAAAGAAAAAACAAAATTAAAAATAATAAAATACAAGAATTCAAATCTAATCCATTTTAAACAAGAACATAATCGGAGATTGAAAGCTCTAGCAAATCACGTCACTTGAAGCCCACGGTTTTGAACCTCTAACAATAGAAAGTGCTTTTTCTTCTTCTTTAGCCAGTGATCGGAGATTGAAAGCTCTAGCAAGATAGGATGGGTGGGTGGGGTCAGATTTGGGTTTGTGTTTGGTTGCTTTGTTTGGATTTGAGTTTCCTGAGTTTGCTAAAGATGCTGAAGTTGTGTGAGTGCAGGACTTGGCGGAGAGGAAATCGAAGAGGACTCAGCGTGGTCGATGTCGTGAAGCCTCCTTGCTCCGTCGCGAAAATGCTGGCCACCACCACCACTATCTCTCTCTCTAATTTCTCAAATCAACATGAAGAGCCGTGTGCGCGTTTGTGGGTATGGGTTGGTTTCATGTTGGGGAAGAAAATGAAAGAAAACCAATTTCCCAGGTTTTCTCAGCCACCAAATAGAGCACCAGAACCAACCCATACTATAGAGATCTTGAAATTATTAAAACCAGTTCGAAAGAATTAAACACAAAATGTATCATTAACCCCAGAACCCAAGCCACAAGAAAACCCATCCGGAAGGCACAGATCTCAACCGCACCCCACCACCACCAACGATTTATCAATATCACTCATCAAAGAACAACTTTAGATCTTCTGGGTTTGGGAAATTTCTAGGCTTTGGATTGCTTGATACGATGGTGGTGGGATTTTGCTCATCAAAAAACAATTCCAAGATCTTCAATTTAGGTTACTGAAGAATATGTATTGGCGAGCCTGACATTGGTACCAAAATCATGGCTTATAATCTCTATAAAAAGAAATTGAAGAAGGAAACATTACAACGCTTGAATACTCTGACAGGGATGAAGATAAACTCATTGTTTTTGGATCACTCACCAATACAAGAATGTTACAGTAGAGTAGTTGTCGATGTGCTAGAGAAAGTGAGGATGAAGAACACATGTTCTGATCTTCGTGCTCTTCCCAAAAATAAAGAAAAAAAATTAATTTAACTATTTTCTTTTCTTTTTTTAAGAAAAAAAGAAGGTTTGAAGTTTTTTTATTATTTTTATTTGATGTGGTTTTTTTTTTTTTTTTTTTAATTAAAAGCTGAAGTGGCATATTTTAAATGCCAATTAAAATTTTTTAATATTTTTTTAATGGACACGTCAGCGCTTAATGTGCCAGCAATGCACTCCGTTTGTCACATTAGCAATTTTAGTTAAGTGAGTGACGGTAAGGACTAAAATGAAACGCATTTTTCATTTTAGGGACTAAAAGCGGTAAAATAGAAATGACCCCAAAATATAGGGACCAAAAGTGCAGTTACGCCAAAAAAAGAAAAAGATAATAACTATCTTACGGATTCCATCATTTTTTAACATATATTTTCCAGCTTCATGTTTGTCACTGGAAAGTTCACCATCTATGAAGGTAGTTGCTTTCTTCATTGATGATGACTCCATGTTCACAACCTAACTCCAAGACCTCAGAAATAGGGAAAAAGACTACAAATTGTATCCCCCATTACTTTTTCACTGATGCCAGATTACTTTTCAACCCATATGCATGCATACTCCAAGACCAGTTACCTAAAAAGTAAGATATTATTTGAAGAGAAAAAAAAATAATATAATATAATATTAACTATGACCGGAGAGGAAACATGTAAATAAAGATGATAGTGGAAAAAAAAAATTAGAAAAGTAAAAAGGAAGAGCTGAAAAAGTCCTCTGAAAATCAATTGGACAAGGGAATGAAAAAAAGTTAATTAAAATATGAAAATCCATATAGACACAATAGACTGCAATCACTTTTCTTATTATTTTAACATAATTTGCAATGAAATGTAATCTGTATCATTTATAGCCAGTGCTCAATCATCTTACCAGAATACCTGGCTCTCTTGGAACTGTTAGTTTACATGAGCAGCTGAGCTTTCAGTCTTCCGGCTGTTAAGAACAAAAAAGTTTTGGGACATTGACACCATCAAGCTCAAAGTGACACCATAGACCTGAAACCCCATACGCATCATTAAATGACACAATCTTATGTCTATATAGACTTAAATGAGACAACTTGATTTCGAGATTACCACTAAACCAGGAGAAATCAGGCCATTTATGATTAATCTGTGAGTTTCTCTAGAAAGATCACAAGAAAAGGGTAGTCACTAAAAATTTGGTTCATTATTTCAATTTTTTTTAAGTGGTTTGAAGTTGATAGATCTCAGCTACAAGGTTTTCTCTTATGTTCATATACACACAAAGAGAGTTAAATAACAAGACATCTTTAATAAAGCGTAACACTAAATTAATTGAGGACACAAGAATGACAGAAATAGAATCAGGATGCCCTTCAAGAAGCAACAGGAGAACCAAAGAATAATTAAGAGAAAGCAACTTCACAGAAAACTATCTCCATGAAAAGGTGAGGTAGAAGTGATGAGAATATATTCTCGAAAAGTTAAATGTCTGCTCCAGAAGATACTGGCAGCATGACTTTTTGAAAAATAAAACAAAACATGGGCAAGTGCAATGTCAATAACTTAACATATCTCTAAGAACCTTGCGAGCTTATTAATGCTCCTCAGTATCAAAAGTGACAGAAGTTGACCTTATTCTCAATCTTGAGAAGTCCTATTCTTATCAACCTCAGTCATACAACTGCATAGAAATTCAAGACATGTCCACCACAGGTGACCTCATCCATATGTCCATAACCTCACCCCGATTTTGGTCTTGCTCGGACCTGAAAATAAAAGGTAACATGGGCAGGTAAGTGGATTTTACTTCATGCTAGAACTGATAAGATACACCTTATAACATATAAACAAGGAAGTTAAAAATAACTAAATATATTGTCTTCAACCTGATTAAAACCTATCATATGACAAAGTTCACATTGGGGTACAATGGCATCTACTTGAAAATTCCAAACATGCAGGACAGCATTAATGCATGATAATACTGAGAAAGAAAATAAAAAAGGGCGTGCAAATTACCCATCACTCTTTTGCTGTCTACACTGAGTAAGCTGTAATAATATAATAATATACATTCCAGAATAGGTTAACTGATGGAGATATGGCCACCTATAGTTGCTGGTATATTCTCTTTAAGTGAAAGAAAATGAGGATAATAATAACAACTCCGCAGATTAGAAAACCTCATCCATAACAAGATTGTTTTACTGAAATGGAAACTTGTAAAGAATTACCAAAACACTCGTTGACCCCCCTCCATAACAAGGAAGACGCTGGTATTCTCAAGTTGGAGGATCCTACAGGTTAGAAAAGTGGCTGGGTCCTTTGACATCTAACTACCATATCTGAGTAAAACTCACCCATTCAACGATCTAACGTGATCCTCTTTCTCTTTCAAACAACTGTCTCCTTACTATCATGATCGTCTTATCAAGAATTCCATCATTTTTTACTAGAAACTGCTCAGCTTCATGTTTATCACTGAAAAGTTTCCATTCTATTAGGTAGTTGCTTCCTTCTTTGACAATGACTCCATGTTCACAAGCTAACTCCAAGACCTCAGCCTCACAACAAAAGCCTCTCCCAAATTGCATCCCCAATTCGGCCTTTTTCATTGAAGGAGCCAGATTATTTTTCACCACTTGGACGCAAACCCGAAGGCCAGTTACTTGGAATGTAAGTTATTATTAAAAAAAAAATACATAAACAAGTAAATCAAGATTAAAGTAAATACATTAATAAGTCAAAAGAAAAATGCTCCGAATAGTAAAAAGAATGAGCAGAAAAAATCCTCAAACAATCAATGAAACAAAATTAGTTAAAAATATGAAAATCCCTACATAATCCTAGATACAATAGGCTGTAACCACCTTTCTTGTCCATGGCTAAATTAATTCCTTATTTACCCATCAAATTTAGGAGCTTCCACCATCAAATTTTAAGCAAAGATAAAATTATTGTTCATAAAACAACAGCCTGCTCAGTATGTATGGCTCTACTGCAAGTGTCAGTCTTCACAAGCTGCTGACAGTGGAATGTTGCGGTTATCTATATCATTCAATTGATAAATTAATCTTTATTTATTTATTTAGCATTTTCCTTTATCTTTCCACTCAGCTTAAGATCTGGCTTTATGTTGTTACTAAGAAGACAACAAAATTTGAGACAACACCATCAATCACAGACCGACACCATATACTTGAAACACGGATCCACAACTCCAAAAGAGATAGAGAGAGAGAGAGAGAGGGATGCCTTTGCCATTATTTGGTATAATAGAAAGACTATACAGACACATAAATACAATTTGATGCCAAAGTAGCCACTAAAACAAGAGAAATAAAGCCAGTTATTATTAATACTAACTTTCTCTAGAAAGATCAATAGGAAGAGGGCAGTCATCATTTATTTTTCTTTTTATTTATTTAGGTGAACAACAACAATAAAACCTTAGTCCCAAATCTCTTGGGGTCGGCTATGGATCCATAACAAATTAATTAGGGTTAGCTATTGTATTCTTTTCCTCCATTCTACGCTATTCAAAGTCATAGTCATTGTTACTTCCTTAATTGACATGTCTTCTTTTACTACTTCGACTACTAATAATGTTATTTTTTGTTCTCCTCTACCCTTTTCTGTTCCCTCAACTTAAATTAACTCACTCTTTCTTACTAGTGCATTAATTGCTCCCCTTTGAGTATGATAATAAATGTGAGGTAGAGGAGATGCAGATTTTTATTCAAAAAGCTAAATGCAAGTACTCCTAAAGAGGCCGAGAACACTAGTTTTTGAAAAATACAATAAAATAACATCAACGAGTAATATCAAAAACATTTTTGCTCATTAATGCTTCTTATTATCAAACATGATAAAAGATAAACCTTATCCTCAGTCTTGAGCAATCCTGTCCTCATCATCTTCATTCATATAGATGCATAGAATTTCAAGGCATTTCCACCACAGGTGACCTCTTCCACAAGTCCAAAACCTTGCCCTGATTTTGGACTTGATCGAACCTGGAAATAAATAAATGGATTTCATCCTCACCACAACCGATAAAATAATAAAATATAAACAAAGAGCTTAAAAATGACGAAGTATATTGTCCTCAACTTGATTAAGAAAAACAATAAGAGTTTGAGATTGTCATAATGAGTATGGATTTTTCTAAGTGCTTGGGTCATTATTCGTCATTGCATATCTTGGAAGGTGCTACCAATCATATGATCAAGTTCACATTGGGGGACAAGGGCAGCTACCTGAAAAAGCCAACATGCAGGACATTATTAGAGCATGATAATACTGATAAAGAAAATAAAACAATGTGTCCAATTGATAGATCTCTAGTCATCTACAATCACAAGGAATAACCCAAGGAATTTTTTTTTGTGTGTGTGGAAATATAGAGAGTAGGTTGTAATAATAAAGGCTTCAATGACCATAAAACAAAAAACTGCATAACCCAAATAATAAAGGTTAACTAATGGAGATATTGCCACCTAGAACTATTGGTGTATTTTCTTAAATGATTTGTTTGGATTGAGGGGAGGGAGGGGAGTGGAGTAGAGTAGAGTAGATTTAGCCCAAAATCAGCCTATTTTCAGCCAACTTTACTTTACTTCCCTCCACTCCCCCTCCCTCCTCCCTCCTCCCTCAATCCAAACAGGTCCTAAATGACAAAGATAATAATGATAATAATAATAATAACAGGTTCACAACATGAATTTCATTTTTCTGTACAAACTAGAATGTGTCATCCATGAGGAGAACGACTTTACTAAAAACAAACTGGTAAAGACTGGCCAAAGCACCATAGTTGAACACCACCCCCCTGTGGGTGTGGGCAAAAAAACACCAAGGCAAGGCACCCCCTTTTCTCCCCAAACGAAGTTTAATGGATAACACCATAATCATTTATGAGAATTAATCACTTACACTATCAACCACAATAACATCTACGGCTCCACTTCTGGTCAGAGTGTTAACCACACTTAGCAAATTTTCAGCAGAGATTGGACATGAGATAAGAAGATTTTCTATGTTTATACCCATTGATTCTACAAGTGAAGGGTCCATTGCCGTTTCTACGTCAAGATATGCACAATACCCTGCCACAAGGACAATTCTATGAGGTAAAGAAAGCATTAATCTATTAAAAAAAAATTGCAAAATAAAGAACAATAATAAATAGGATAGAAGGAAGATCTCGTATAAAAAATGTAATTAATTACGGCCAAACCAACTAAAGAACAAGTATACCAGCTTGTCCATTTAAAAAATAATAATAATCCATGCAGCCAAAATAAACAACCAATTACTCAGTGAAGCACTAAGATATCTGCCTTCCTTACATGTTTGATGGAACTACTTACTTTCTTACTCACGTTAAACTTTTGTCAATAAGCAGCACAAGACCAAATATGTGATCTCTTGAAAAAAGGTAACTGTTGATATTTTTTGTTTGCATTCAAAGGAAACTTAGGAAATAGTGAAGCAACTACTTAAAAAAAAAAAACAACAAGAAGAAGAAGAAGAACAAAGCAACTACCTGGAAGAACTACAATGCATTTACATAGCAAGACCAGAAGAACAAATTTAAAGCTCAGATATTCTTGACTTACAACCAAAAGCACTCCAAGGCAACAACTGCCATATTAAATCTAATGTACACCCAAAAGAAGAAAAAGGCAATCCTAACATGCCAAGAACTTGGTGTGATCTTACAAATTTGTGCCTATAAACACAGAATTCACTAGTAATCATTTTGTCAAGTTCACTATCATCATCACTGACAAGACAGCACCAGTAGATCTCCTTACTGTTGTTCATGTTCATAAGATGTCAATCTTCAAATTGGTTGCACTGTTCTGGTTATGCTAGCAGTTTTAATATTTACAATTACATGTTTCTTTTTTTGATAAGTAAAGTAAAGTTCTACACAATACAATTACATGTTTCTATGTACAAAGCATTGATAACTATCAATTAATAGCTGTAATAGGACCTTCCATAAAGAAAATAGTGACTATCCAGAGAAACCATTCAGAAAGAACAAGGCAGTAGGGGCTCCTATTCATACTAAGCATCAAGCAATGTGATATGGCTTAGTCCTGCATTCTTGAGCAGAAATTTTGGATGCAATTGTATCTCGCATGTGAGGGTTAATTGCAAGATGGGCTTCATTTAAGAGATTATCAGCTATGATTAGATATTAGTCATCTAAAAATACAGATTAACAGCAATTGAATTATAAATATATTTCTGATCAATAGCCAGAAAAGTGGGAAATTTCCACCAAAAAAGCGTTCACCAAAAGGGTGGTCTTTTTGAAACATCAGCCTCAACAGAATTATGCTGAACATAGGTGATGAAATAATAATTGAAATATCTTATTCCATGGACGATGGTTTGTTGAAGTCCTCTGGACTAGTGGGACTAGAATTAGTAAATAATCTACTCATTAAGGTCCAACATCCCTTGATAGAACAATAAGCACTAAAATACGCATGAAATTTTGGAGAAGGATCTATAATTATGTAATTACAGTACATAGAAGAGTCAAGGGTTCTGGGATCTATGTACATTGACTCATTGGATTTCATTCACAATGATGGGTTAAAAAGAAGTTTCTTGTTTTCCTTGGCAAACCAAACTAATTCAAGTCATACCTAAAACATCAATCACAAAGTACAAGAGGACAAAATTAGTATGCACCTCCAAGATTTTGAGCTTCCTTGATGATATGAAGGGCAAGTATTGTTTTTCCAGATGCCTCTCACCCATAAATTTCAACAATTCATCCCTGCAAAGTGTAGAGCAAATCTCTCACCACACTAGTAATGACACTACTCCATTTTTTTTAACTAAACATAAACTTTGAGATCAAAATCATTAACATACATTCATCAAGAAGTAACCGGTTCATAAGTCATATCATAAGTAGTACATTTTCAAGCTCTTTTTAATTTTTATATGTTCACAGATTACAGTTCAAATTTTCACGAAACAACACTCATCAGCTGATTATCATAATCATGACATGCAAAGACCCTTCTTTATATAATGATTTTTTTTTTGTTGATAATTTAATAATTACAACAGGAAAAGGAGATTTGAACCCTAGATGTCTTGGAGACACCAGGAGGTTTCAACCAGTTGAGCTACAAGGCTCTTGGCTATAATGAATTAATAGTTAAGAAACTCAAAATAAAATGGTTGACCATGCATGCAATGCTATTTTTTCCTCCACATCCCACCTCAAAAAGCTACTAATGAATTCCTAAAAACTTGAGCACAATGTTAAGAACCTACATGGAGTACCATATATTATGGAACTATAGTAAGTACCCAAAATCTAGAACACAACAGTGACAAGAACACAAATCTAGAAGTCAAAAGAGCTCATTTCTTGAACATAATGTTAAGAACTGACAGGGAATACTGTATTCCATCAACAACAGAACAAACACACGCATATATTACACACTAAAAAATTAAAAGGGACTTATCCTTTTTTACCTTTTATGTCTTTTTTTTTTTGTTGGGGGGGGGGGGGGGGGGGGGGGGGGGGGAGGGATTGTTTAGTGGATTTAACCCTACTAATATCCAAGTACAATCCAGGTCTAAGCATGAAGTGAGATCTCACAAAAAAAAAAAATAGGCTTCACACCAAAGACTATATAAAATCTCTCTCTAGTGTTCACTTTGTACAAATAACTAAAATCCATCGTTTTGGTTCATAACAACTATGGAATTAATAATTAAGGGTTTAAAATTCCATTTCACTAAAAAATTAAACAATATTTCCATTCTTAATTCATTGAGCCTAATACCCAACAACATTAGAGTATGTACAGTCAGATACGTAATAAAAGGTAATTATAACACATATGCTCTGCACCAATATTTTTTTAATTCATATTAAAAATTAACATAGTGAAGATCTAGGTAGAAGAAACTTCAGATCTAGCTATCTGTATCAAAAAAAAAATTAGGATAGCTGACCGTACAAGGTCAAACACATGTCCCACACATCTCTTTTGGTATAATGCACTAGGAATCTGCCTCTGTCTCTTGCATATATGTGGGGTGTGTAACTATTCATATGCTCATACGAAATATGTGGCAAGAGAATTTTTGTTTTTCGAATAATCACCTTTGGAAATCCTCCAATCCCAAGAGCTATATCAAGCTTCAATGATCCAGTAGAAATCACTGCTGCATGTCGTGAGCTAAAAAACTGTCATAATGACAACATAGATTCTCTACCAAAATCACTTGCAAGTCTTGAGAGAGCTAGACATAACGCGGTGTCTTTCTTTGTTGCTGTGATATCATCAAGGAGTTTGTCACATTAAAATTCTGATGCTTCAGCTGAAAAAGTGAAAAAACATTAGAATTTACAAATTAGAGCAAACCAACCATATACATCTACGAACTTTAATAAGAAGATAGTTTAAAAAATGGCATCAGTAGATATCACAGGTGCATGTCATGAGCTAAAAAACCATTGCAATGACAACATAGATTCTCTACCAAAATCAACAGCAAGTTTTGAGAGAGCCATGTATGACCTATGAGAAAGACCGATTCAATCAAGTGTGCATAGGTGAGACACTAAGCTACTTTAATGGCTAATTCAATGTCTTTCTTCATTACTTTCACATCATCATGGATTTATTTACATTCAAACTCTGAAATCTCACCAGGAAAAGAAGTTTTAAGCTAAAGGAATCCCTTTTCCTTAGAAGAATCTTCCACGAAAACCTGACAAAACTTCAAAAACAAGATTCGTCAATTATATTCAAAATTGTGTGAACCTCAGCAAACAATGGAGGCCAAATTTATAGGCAACTTATACACAATACTCACCAATATCTCCTTGGCATTGTCATCTTGATTTAGAATAATCTTCAGTCTTTAGTCCTCTTAGGGCACAAAGGCCACTCAGTAGACATGACAATTTTGGAAGTTTAAAATACCAAATTTTCAAAACAAATTGACATCCGGAACAATTGATGGCTAAAGCAAACTTCTTGGTAGTCATCCACTTGCATCAAATTCAAATTTTCACATTGTCGGCTAACCAAATATTCTAATGCGATTAATTATTTTACACCATACAACAAAAGATCAAACTTCAATTTTTTTTTTTTAATTAAACGATAAAGCACAACAAAGAGTTTCATTTGAGTAACTCCAATAACTAAGAAACAAAGACAAACAATCAATAACGCACACATGACTCAAGTTATTTAAACATTGTGCAAATTAGATAATACATGAAACATGAATGAAATCATAAATATAAACACACATCACTCCATTAATCATTACAAACACAAAATGCACACCACAATATTATTAAAATTATTTACAATACAAGAGAAGGCTGAGACTTTCCGTGCTGCATGAGTGCATGTTATGGTTGAATTGATAAGCTGCAATATTTTAAACCATGGAATCATGAGATTGAACACTAGATTGAACATTGAAAATACAAAATTTAAAAAAATATCTTACCCATGGCAATTTTAAGCACAAGGAACATCCTTTTTTCTGAGTGAACAATCTCCCAAGAACATCTGTCAATTTAGAAACAAGAAGAATCAAATATATTCAAAATAGATTTCATACTTCCTTGATAATATGACGTTAAATTGCAAGTTACACATGGGTCAGGTCAATCTAAATTTCCTTTTTAATTTTATATTTTAGCATTGCATCCACTCTTAGTAAGAAAATACAGGCCAAGTCTATTAACACCATGTTCAGTTCACTTTTTTTTTTTTTTTTTTTTTTAAGAATGAATGTTCAGTACACTTTTAGAGAGAGGAAATAAAAAGATTACAAGATTTTAAAATTCTGAGCTTGATATGTCAAAAGGAAGAGAAAGAAAAGAAAAGAAAATTGAAGGAAGAATATTTTATTATTTTTCTATTAGGATACTAAAATAATCCCTTCTAATTCAAAATATGTGAAATTTGAAGAACCCAAGAATAGAGTTCATAATTTGTCTACTCTTTTATTTTCCATAGACTCAATCTTTAAAACAAAAAAGGAAAAAAATTGACAATTATCTTACATTTCATAACTTACCTTTTCACAAACACCAATGATAATTGTTATCTAATCTTTGTTATAACAAAAAGAAAAAATTTGTCACTTTGTAGAAATTGATTTCTTGGTTGGTTATTGTTTATTGTGATTTAATTCTATAAACAATCAGGGTTCAGGTTAGAAGTAAGATAGAAAAACAGAGCATACATAGAAGAGGAAGAAGATTTTAGCCCTTACCTAATCACGAAAAGTGAATTTGACCATCTTGCCCCAATCTTTGCCGACCTCTTGCTCACAATTTCTCCTCAATTCAGGACAATAAGCAATCTCCAGTTCTCTTAGGGCAGTGAGTTGATCCATCCCTTCTGGCAGAGACGATAATTTTCGACAATCCGAAATCTGAAGCTTGCGAAGAGAACTGAGATCGGGAAGCCACTCCGGCAATACCGCCAAGTTCTCACAATCAGTAATACGTAAAAACTGGAGAGTGTTGGCAGATCCTTTAAGCCATTGGGGCAAACTCTCTAATTGTGGCAATCTCCGAACAAAGAGTTCTCGAAGCCTCATCGGGTAGTCATCCCCTTCCATTAAATTAAGTTTTTCACAATCTAAAATTACCAGAGATTCCAACGCAGTTAGGTGTTTCATACCTTGCGGCAAAGATATCAGGCTTCTACATTCATTGAAGCCCAAGGAGCGAAGGGCGGTGAGGCGCTGGATTCCTTCATGAAAACGCTCTAGTCCATAACAGCTTTGAAAGTACAAATGTCGAAGAGAACACATGCACTCGATTCCGTTGGCGGGTAAATGCATTTGTCTTGTCATTGTTTCAAAACATCTGAGGCTAACCATCTTTCTTATATCCGTTGGCAACTCTTCAAGATTTACACACTCCAATAATATCAAAGTTTCCAAATTTTGTAGATCGCAAATGGAGTCGGGTAATTTCTTGATTTTCCAATTTCCACGTAAGTTGAGATATCTCAAATGCTTTAATGTACCAATTGAGCTTGGCAACGTATCCAACTTTGAATATCTTAAATTTAGCAAGCGCAGGTGCTTAAATCTCAATATGCATGTTTCCACCAAGGATTTATTAATATTAATAACAGGACCTTCATCTCCTTCCCAATTGTTAAATGAGAAATTAATAGTATGCATGTTGTTACTCAATTTGTGCAAAAGGGTTGTCACTTCATCAACACTCAACTTATGGTCCAAAATTGAAACGTGTCTAGCCTTTTCAAATTTGTTGGTGTGACTAGTGTCTTCAATTAAGCAATAATCATTTTGTGCAACATATAACGAAAGATCATGTAACAAATCATGCATTTTAAATGACCAAACAATATTGCCTTCACCTTCAACTTCTTGAAAGAAAGATCTTGATAACAACTCTTTTAAATATTGTTCTCCAATATCTTCCAACTCTTCAGTACTATTGTTGGGCTTTTTGAGGAGCCCATTTGCCATCCAACACAGAATTAAGTCCTTATTATTATATCTAAAATCCTTTGGATATAATGAGCAATAAGCAAAACATTGTTTTAAGTATGATGGCAATTTATTGTAACTCAATCTTAATGCAGGTAAAATGTCGTTTTCTTTTTGCTCTAATTTCCATATATCATTTTCCCTTATAGAGATCCAATCACGCTCCTCGGTTTTAGAATAAAGTAAGCTCCCTAAAGTCTTCACAGCCAAAGGAACACCTTCGCATTTTTTCACAATTTCCTTTCCAATCTTTACTAGATTTGGATATTGTTCATGCTCTCTTTCACTGAATGCGCATCTTAAGAACAATAACAAACAATCATTTTCTGGAAGACCTTTTATGTCATGGATTGGTCCAGGAGCCATCGCTAAGGCAACTTTGGGGCTACGTGTAGTGACAAGAATTTTACTTCCTCGGCCTCCTATTAACAAATTCTTAAGGTCAATCCATTTGTCACGATCCTCGTTCCAGACGTCATCCAAAACAATAAAGAATCTTTTTTCATTTAAAATACATCGTAATCTAGCTTGCACTTCATCCAGGCTCATGTTTTCACTAATCCCACCACCTGCCAATTTAAGCAATTCTTTTGCCAATTTTAAAACGTTGAAGTCTTCTGATACACACACCCACATTTTGGGGTCAAAGTTTTTAGCTACCCATTCATCATTATACACCCATTGAGCAAGTGTAGTCTTGCCCAGACCTCCGATTCCCACAATAGAAATCACAGAAATGTCATCATAATCATTTGGGAGCTTCAAAAGATCTATGATCTTTCGCTTGTCATCAGCCCTCCCAATAACATCACGATCACGAACAAAGGAGTGGGTCTCCCTGTGCACAATACGATTACCATCGAGTCGCACCTCAAGCTGAAATTGACCTCTATCCTTTGCTATCAAATCTAGCCTCTGTCTGATCCCCTTGACTCTATGACCCATTTTATTACGGAAGGCAAGCGAGTTAGAAGATGAAAAGAAACAACATACCTTTCTGCCAGTGCTTCCATATTTTTGCACCACTTGCCTCCGTAGATCTTCACTCTCGAATTCATCCAGCACATCCATGGCATCATGAAAGACATCTTTGAGTCGCTCCAGCCAAACGCTCAGCAGGTGGTTTGTTGCTTGCTTCTCCTCAGCATCCAGCAGCACGGCTTGGACGGTGGACATGGTATCCTGAAGCTCTTTCAAATCGCTTGCAATGTTCCGTGTCAAGGAAATCTCTTGGAAAGTAAAGGAGCCTAGCTTCTCGATAACATTTCCTGCTACGAAAAAGGCCATCTCCGTCATTTCCCTTTTTTATGGAGGTGGAGGAAGAGAGGAGTTGCGGTTGCTGTAACTTTGTTAAATGAGAATGATGGTTGGTTTTGCAGTGGTGTGATACTACTGCTGGTGTGAGTGTGAACAAATATTTTGTTGCATAGGGAAACTTAAGATTAACAGAGAAGACAATAAGAAGAGAGGAAACTGCAACGTTTCTTCTTCACTGTTTCTCTGCACGCGCTAATTGTTTTCTTTCTTTTCGGTCATAATCATCAGTCCTTCAAATTTCAAAAAGGTAGGCCCTTTTAGTCATTTGATCTTTGACAAATGAAACCCAAATGAAAAATCAGAGGCAGTTCACAATCCCATCGACAAGTAAAATGAATTTCCACACTTATTTCACTCACGCTGATGCATGTGACCCTAATTAATAGAAATTACAGGTCCGTTTACGGTAGTTTAAACAATAATTTTTAATATTTAAATTTTTTTTTTTTTTTAAATACAAATAACATTATTAAAAATTTCTTACAAATCGGACTCTACAAGTTTAGAACCCAGTAATGGAAATGCCATTAATCACTTGTCGGTAATAAAAACTTGGGAGATCTTTTCATTTTTCACAGTTGGGATTTTAAAATTTTCCTCCAATTATATTATTCCATCATTAATGAAAAATTTTCTCTTCTCTTTCCCTAATAAATCAGTGATCCTCATTTGAAAAAGTCATCACCTCTTAGTAATTTTTATAAAGATAAGACTAGATTCACGTATTCGAAAATGCAAAACATGCAAATTGTAAATTGAAGATAAGGGTAGTTTGGATTGAATTTATTGTTGCTGAAACTGAAAATTAAAAACTAAAAATACTGTAACAAAATAATTTTTAAATGTGTAAATAGTATCGTGAGACTCATTTTTAATATTTTTTAGTGTATAAATAATACTGTAAACAGTGATAAACAGTACATAAACAATAATTTTTGTCCCTTATATAATAAACCTATATAATATTACTGTTCACGTACAGAAGAAAAAAAAAAAAAAAAAAGCAAAACGCGAAAACTGAAACGCAGCTTTCAGTAATATCCAAACAGGTACTTGATCACTTACTCGTGAATTATAAAGAATATCTTTGATTTGACACCACCTCCACGTATCTGACCCAATTTTTATTCCAATAAATTTTAGTTCATTAATCACCATTCGTATAAATAATTAAGGAGTTTCTTTTATCAATGTGACATTCCACGTTCGGCTCGGAGGAAATTTATTTTAGGTTCAGAGAGGTGGGTGAGATGAGTAAAAGGGGTGATATTGGAGACTGTCCTACAAGTTTCATTGAAGTGATAGAAAAACAAGTTTCATTAACTAAGTTTCTATAAAATGAACTCATTATCTTTCTACGTCTATAACTTGATAGAACTTTTTTTTTTCAGAATTAAAAAAAAAATAAAACTCTATCTTGTGAATGAAAACATGTGCTTAAATTTCAAATTGCTCCTCTTTTCTTGGTTAAGAAAATGATTATCAAGGGTTTAGCATTTAGGATCGGAGAATAATGCTTATGATTAAAAAACACCATCTATCAATCATATTAATATTAGCAATATTCTTGGATGCTATTTCGTCATTTCGTCTTGTTGTAGCCATTGAGGGTGGCTCTCGGGCCCATGCTTATTGGAGTTGTCATATTCCCATAATTAGTGTTGCTTGCAGATCGATTAATTATCAAGTGGCCATGGTCATCCCACGTCTTCATGCGTGTCTCTTACTGCCTACGCTACGCAGCTTATTTCTATTTACTTACTTAGGTTCGGTTTTGAAATTTTTCTTACTAAAAGCCCTATATAAAGTAAAAATTAACTAAAAATAATATAGTAAAATTTATATATAATATTAAAAAATAGAATAAAATTTATAAATAATAATAAAAATAAATTAAATAATAAAATAAATTGACAAAATAAACATATTAAATAGAGCAGCAGCCCTACTTTGCAAATGGAAATTTGCTATGAAAGAGTACGGAGATAGACGGTGAAATGAATCAGGAGAAACCAAATAGCAAATAGTGTAGCTGCTCAAAGTGCATGCAATAATGAAGTTGAGGGCCCACGTTCTGATATCTCAAAACAAGGCCAGCTCAATCAACGAATAAGTCCACATCGTACGTCACCAGTTCACACCAGAATCCACCCTATAATCTAAAAAGCAGAGCCAGCTCAACTGGAATCCACCTATAATTCAAAGAGCAGTGCCAACTGTTATCAACGAAGGATGAGTGTGACGTGAGCTTATTTCTTTTTGCTTATCTAGTGTCCGTTTATAATCAGTTTTTTTTACTGAAATAAAAAAAATAAAAAATTCTGAAAATACTGTATATAAAAGTAAAAATTAACTAAAATAGGATAGTAAAATCTATAAACAGTATTAAAAAGTACAGTGAGACCTATAAATAATAGCAAAAATAAATTAAATAGTAAAATAAATTGACAAAATTAATCATGCTAAATAGAAACTTAATTTTAATTTGTGTTTAGGGCACCGCAACAACTTTTATGAATTTTTTTTTGACAATTTTTTTTAAATAAAATAAAATAATTAATTAATTAGGAAATCAAATCAAAGGTAATATAAACAAATTAATAGGGGTGTGTTTGGATACCATTTATTCGCTAAAAATTAAAAACTTATTGCTAAAAACACTGTAGCAAAATATTTTTTATTGCAGATTAGTGTCATGGGAATAGTGTCACGCATTTTTCATCACTTGGCTGATCCATAAACAATGCCATGGGATCCTTGTTTCTAATTGGGCTTGGGTACCGTCCGAAAAAGGACCCTCACAAAGATCAAGTGGCTCAAGAATTCGAAGTATTTGTTTATTTGGAGCAGAAGATTTTAGATTTCAAAGATGAACTCGAGGACGAGTTTGTTTTAAGTGGAGATGTCTGATGTAGGACGAAATCTACAATCTAATCTTTGTAATTATTTAATTTTAATATTTTTATGTAAAAAAAAACGTTATTTTAGATTTAGGTGATTTATTTCCTTGTTTTTAGGTGCTTTTACTGATGAAATTTGGTTCCTATTAAGGTTAGGTATTATTTAGGAGTTGCTTTAGAATATATTTTTTTGTCTGTCAAGTTTAACAGAGCCCTTAAATAGACCCCTAAGTTTGTACACTTTCTTAACAATTATTCAATTAATAAAATTCATACTTTTGTCTTTCTATTTTACTGTGGATTCTAGACCCTTTCTACTTGTGGATTCAAGGAACCCTTGTAGATTCGAGGTTATTTTCAGAAGCAAACGTGTTTTGTTTCTTGTTTTCTAGAAGTAGATGTGTTCTGCTTCTTGTCGCTTCTGCATCACGCATCACTTTCCCAATTTTATGACAATCCCCTGTTAACAAAAAAAATATATTAAAAAAAAAACAAACAAACAAACTACACCACACGCAAAGGTTATTAATGAAATTTCAACATCAAAACGTTAAATATTTTTAAAAATCTTATGAAATATAAATTAGCAATTCAACCAATTCTCTACTTTCCCTGCAACTTGTTATAAAACAGAAAATAAACATGTAACATCAATCATATGAAAACTAAAAAATTATGTAATTAAAGAATAAAAATTATTCACAAAAAGAAAGGAAAGCATAGGTAGATGAAAGAAAGGAGTAATCAAACCTTAGGAATGTTTGGAATGCATTTTGTAGTGTATAAACCATGACCATTAAAATTGTGAAGAAAAGTAAACTTGGAATAGAATGAGAACCTCTTCCTATATAAGATACAAAAATACCTAAAAGCATGCATCATAAATCCCGAGAAATCCCTTTCAAATTCTATACCATTCATTGAAAAAGAGGGGAGTTGTATATTAAAGTTCCTAAACCGGTGTGGTAATTGGCAAGATGCACCGTTAGTTGAGTAGGAGAGGAAGGAACTTGGGATTTCTAATTTGCGTTTGATTATTGTAGAAGAGGAGGTGAACCTAAAAATAGGTGGGTTTGATAGTAAAGAAGAGTAGAACGTTTTATTCATCCAAAAAAAAAAGAGCATAGCATTTTAATGTAAAACGTAGAATTCTAAAAGGGAAGGTGAACCTAACGTTTTATTCAGCAAAAAAAGAAGAAGGAGCAAAACGTTTTTTTAAATGAGATAATTATGACATGGTCCCACTTAAATTTAGATAGATGGAGCAAAATTGGACTTCGATTTTAGATTTGAATTGAACAACTGGAAAAATAATTATGGTAGTGGTCCCCACATAAATCTAAACACATGGCACAAAATTAGAACTCTAATTTGGAATTCTAATTTGACTTTCCCTAAGCTTCATCTATTAATATATATATATATATATATATATTTATATTATAGACACAGAAAAATTGGCAAATGTTGTACACATTTCCAACATATGTACAATATTTACCATATTTTTACAAATGTGTACAATATTTCTGTCTAGAATGTAAGCTTACTTTGCAAGTACAATATAAACATACAAAGATCCTTAAAAAATAAACAAAAACAAAAACAATCTCAAACCAAATTAGTGTGCTTGAAAAAAAAGGCAACTCACCAAATTGACCAAACCAAAAACACTATTCATGAGCCTCTTGGCTCTTTTTATATATTTAATCGAAATAGAAATATAACTTATATAAAATTTAGGTAGTTTTTTATGTTAAATTTTCTTATTTAAAATCCATTATTTTAAGTTTTTAATATGACTAATTCACTTGATGGTGATTGAGTTAGATTACTAATATTAATCCTTTTTTTGTGAAAACTAAAACTATAATAAATTTTACACCAAAGAAAACTTACAAACCGATGTGATAATGGAGTAACGAAAACTATGAAGTGAGAATTTATTCTTGATTTTATGAAAGAGAAAGTACATGAGGTTTAATCTTAATCTATATAGAGATAGATATGGGCCATTTGATGTTGGTAATATCGCAGGTCGTGAGCCTAATTATTGAGGATAGAGACATTAGCGTTTTTGTCCTCATTCTCCTTCTAGATTTTCCTAGCATCTTCTGCTTCCTCTTACATCTATCTCTCTCTCTCCTAACAACTCAACGTTTATGATATTTGTTATCATCTTCAACCACCCCCACCATAACAACAACAATGAGACTATTGAGATTTAAGCTAAGAGAGGGAGTCTATGCCATTAACGTGGTTTCAATTTTCTTTTAGATTCCTTATCTATCATGTGTCATAGAGAATGGGAGATTTTTAAATAACAGAGGACCCAAACCCTAAAAATAATGTCATACAAAAGTTCAATTGCACCTCCACTTCTGTCAAATTGTCTAACTCTCTCTCTCTCTCTCTCTCTCTCTCTCTCTCTCTATATATATATATATATATATATATAATTTTAGGGTAAATTACAATTTACCCACCTGTAGTTTAACCAAAATTTAAGTTATCTACCTGTGGTTTGAAATTTGACACTTTACCTACTTGAGATTTGACCGAAATTTAAGTTGATTACCTATAGTTTAAAATCCTATAATGCAAGTGTTCCATTGGATTCTTTTTTATCTTATTTGATCTTGTAATTTTATGTTTTTTGTATTTTTAAAGGAAAGAGACATAAAAGTGAAGCAAAATTACATATTTAGCATTACTTTTAATAGAGTTGAGTTACAAAACTCTAACTGAGCTAACCTTAAGTGGGTAAAGTGTAAAATTTCAAAGCATAGGTAGACAACTTAAATTTCAGCCAAATCACATGTGGGTAAGTTGTAATTTGCCTATAATTTTAATGTGGGTGAAAGAGGAACAAACAAAAAATTGGAAATTTCAAGTCACAAAAAGAGAGAGAAATGGATAAATGAGAGCTACACTCAACCAGGTGATAAAAACCGTATAAAAATCAATACAAAAGACTTGATTAGGAAACCTACATCTTTGCCATTAATACATACATAACAGTCCTTAACAAAAAACTACTACCATGATTACTACACTTCCAATAGTCAAAACACCTTACAAAACAAACACAATTACAACACTTCCAATAGTCAAAACACCTTACAAAATAAACACAATTACTACACTTCCAAACAACTATTAAACTCCCAACTTTGTGAGTTGAATACATACTTCAAAATTAGGTAGCTCATTATAATACCATATCAAATTCAACTATCAATTGATACAAATTTATTACCGAGGGCTCAGTAATTATCTCCCATCTTCCACAGATTTCAATACTTGCTCTCTGAGGCTATCATACTCAGCAGTTGTACTAGTAGAACAACCAGTGCCAACATCAATGTTGAAAGAGTGACTAGTTGCACTAAGCAAGTACTCAGTCTTTTTTTCCATCGACATCAATGTTTCCCAATGGAGTTTTTTCCATACTTCTCAATCTCTCCAACTCCTTTGCCACTTCTTTCATGAAAGGCCTATCCTCCCCTCTCAAACTTAGGCACCTTTTTGCAAGATTAGCAATTTCCTTTAGTTGCTCAATATTACCCTCACTAACAATGTGATCTTCAAGAATTTGAAGTAGGCGATCCTCTTTTATAGCAGAAACAAAAGATATTGCTAAATTTCTATCAATTTCTGGCCTATCAAAAGAAAGTGCCTTCTTACCTGTTAACAACTCTGCCATAACAACACCAAAGCTATATACATCACTTTTTTCTGTTAGTTGGCTAGTTTGCATGTATTCAGGATCCAAGTACCCCAAAGTTCCTTGCACCAAAGTGTTCAATTGTGTTTGATCAAGAGGAACCAGCCTTGAATCTCCAAAGTCAGCCACTTTTGCTGTATAATCATCATCCAATAGTATATTCACAGTTTTCACATCTCTGTGTATAATTGGCATAGAAGTTGACGAATGCAAGTATGCAAGTGCTCCTGCAATCTCTGTTGCAATTTTCAAGCGTTTCTCCCATGAAAGTAAGGATGATAGACTTTTATCATGAACGTGATTGGAAAGAGTCCCATTTGTGATGAATTCATAAACTAGTAAGGGAACTTCTGTTTCTAGACAACAACCAAATAACTTAACCACATTCCTATGGTTAATTTGGGTAAGAACAATCATTTCATTTATGAATTGCTCAATTTGGCTTTGATCACCAATTTTGGACTTCTTTATGGCAACTACTGTGTTATCTGATAATACTCCTCTATACACAGTTCCATAACCTCCTTGGCCAAGGACTCTACTCTTGTCATAGTTGTTGGTGGCCTTTTTGAGCTCTTCTGTAGTAAAGATTTTGGTTGTCTCGATAGACTTTTGGTGATTAGAGAGTTGCTGTTTTAACAATAAGCCACCATTTTGTTGGAAGAATTTTTCTTTGAGTTTGATGAACTTTCTTTTTTTCAATCCCCAATATATCCAAGAACATCCCAGAAGCAGTACTAAGAGGCTGATTATGCTGATACCTACACACATTCAAACATGCATTTTCACTAAGAACAATGTTTTAACTTTATACTTTTGTTAGTATCATTATCTATTTTATGGCAAACATTTTAACACAGTAAAAGGACAAATTAAATATTTAATATACGTATCATATAAAGATGAATCAATCAAGATTTCAATTATAGCGTAAATAGTGACTCAGTGACTGCCACATAAATATAAATCTCCTATGAGCGGCTTTAATAAAATCCAACTCATGTCAAATTATATCAAAACTAAAAATATGGACAGATAAAATAGAACTGGTGAACCAAGTTTTGAATTGACATCCTTTTTAAAAGTACAATGTTACTTGGTTAGCTGAGAAGAAGACAATTAGCCCAGAATATATAATTTCTTTAAAAATATCAAGGCTTATACATATCAAAGATTGAACCTCCCACTAGTAGTACTAAGAGCCTAAGAGGCCATCCATATTGTTTTAATTTGCACCTTGAGCTACCGAACCTAGTTGAGAATCTCAATCAGTAGCCTCGTTTATATAATCAATGTGCGGACCCGTCTAAATTTCTTATTTTCTGCATGGTCCATGACTGTGAAAAATAATAATAATAATAATAAAACATCCTATTGATATCATTTCCGCAACTAAAGAGCTCAACCCGTCACCCAATCAAAAACAAGAAAAAACAAAAACAAAAACAAAAACAAAAACTCTCAAGTATAACATGCATTTAGGGTCTATTATGCATTTAGTATATAAGGATAGACTGCTAGAGTTTTAGTTTTGGACCTTTTGCAATAACATGCATTTAGGGTCTATGATCGACAGACTATAATGTTAAAGTGTTATGAAATTATTATTCTGTTCAATAAAAAAATTGAGAAACTGCGTTTCGGTATGGAAAATAATAAAAGCTATATAATAAAAGTTCTATATATGTATTTTCATACCTTAATCTATATAAGGACAAAAAATTATTTAGTTAAATTAATGGAAAGAATTTATTTATTTGTTTTTTATAATCACCGTTATTAGTAGTTCTCTCTCCAAATAGATAGACATTTAGTATTATTTTAAAAAAAAGAAATTAAAAGTATTACACTAAAGACAAAGTTTGTCTACAAGCAATTGATTGTAGTTAATGCCTATAATACCACTCAATATCTTTTTATTAGGTATAAATTTTGATAAATCCACTATTAATTTACAATTTTTTCTATTACATTGCTTGCAAAATTTTGAAGACATCAAGTATCAATAGTTATGTCATCAATCAAATATTGAAATTTCAAGTTTTTGTAGTATAAAATTATGCATAAAATATTCTTTTACAAATCAAATAATAAATAACATCTTTTTGACACACAAAAATTGACATGTATGTCAAGAATATAAAAAATATGCAATCTAAACGTTAGATTTTTAAAATATATAATCATGTTAATTTTTTAGTGGGAGATATAGTCACACTTCGTCTTTAGACTTTACACTAAATAACTTTTTCCTATCTCAAAGAACAAAGTTTTCCTATGACTAATTTGTAGGTAATGGCTACAAACTTCCACTATATTTTTTTATTGAATGTGAATTTTGAGTTTTTGACAAATTCACCATTATATTGTACTTTATTTTTTAATTATATCATCCATGCTTGCAAAATCTCAAGAAGATCAAAATCAATATTTATGTCATTAATCGAATACTTAAAATTCAAGTTTTTATAACTTTAAATTATTCATAATAATAAGTTTATAAATAGAATAATATAAATAATATTCAATTTAAACTAAATTTGACATACAAATTAAGAATATAAAAACATATAATTCAGCTATTAAAAGTTCAAAATATGTAATTTTGTTAATTTTTTAGCCACTTGCAGGCAAACTTTGTCAATCTCAAAATCCCAACTTGGGGAAGGGGGCACCACCAAACTGCAAACAGTGTAATTTGCTGTCATCGTTGAATTTTTGAAAAATTGCTGACATTCTTTTAACCTAACAATGGTTTGTTTTATTATGGCTTGTAAAGCAGGTCCAGAAGACAACGTGAGTAACGAGACCGAACACGACAATGGTAGCCTAAAAAAGTCAACCTGAAAAGACTAAAAAAGTATCAGGACGAAGAATTTACAGATCTTCCTTTTCATATTAAAATACTTCTTGATAATTTACAAATGAGATTTCTCCATTTTGAGCACTAGATGTTATTTATTTGAAAGAAATGAAAAATAAGAGGATTTGCATAGGAGTAATTTTATAATAAAAATCAATTTTTTTTTATTTTACATTATTAATTTGTAAAAATATTTACATCAAATTATTTATAATATTTTTTTTATTAAAATAATACTTTTTCACCTTTTTTTTATTATTTTCCTTACCTATACACGGCCCCACCACTTCTCTAAATACTCTCTTTATTTTTTTTTTCTTCCCCTGTCTACTTTCTTCTTTCCTCTTCTCCTTCTTTCTTCTTCCACATTTTTTCTTTCTTTCTTCTTCTTTTTCATTTATTAAAAAAAAAAAAAAACCTCTCTCTCTCTCTCTCTCTCTCTCTCTCTCTCTCTCTCTCTCTCTCGGTGCTCTCTTCAAACCTGAAAAAAAAAATCTCTCTACCAAGCCTCCATGGCTCAATACACTCACACTCTCTACTTGAGTTGATTTTAAGTTGGATTTGTGATGATTTTCATTAATTTTGAGTTGATTGTGTTTGGATTAAATTTATGTTGTAATTGGTTAATTGTGGTGGTGGTTGGTTAGTTGTGATGATAGATGGATGTTGGCGGTTAGCTTCTTCTTCTTCTTCTTCTTGGCATTGAAGAGTGGGTGAGAGAAAGTCTAACAAGGCAAGGGAGAGGAGAGAGAAAAAATATAAAATAATCATATAGAAAGCTATTTGCATATAAACAGTGTTTTAGACAGACTGATGTTGGTAGTTTTTGAGTAGAAATGTGTAAAATTGTGTAAAATTTGCAACTTTTTCTATTTTGCATTGATTGGTGCAAGTGCTCTAAGAGGATAAGTCCATTAGGTAGGTCTTTCTGTTTTGAAAAAGGTTATGAGCAAAACCCGTCAAATACTTCTTATATCTTTCTATTGAGTGTCAATTTTGAAAGGATAAAATTTAACGACAAAATTAGTTGTAACTTAAAAATCTTATTCAATATCTTTTTATTAGAGATGAATTTTAATAAATCTATCATTAAATTATATCTACTTCTTATATCCTTTATACTTATAAAATTTGTAGAAAATTAAAGATCAATAACTGTATCATCAATAAAATGTTTAAATTGAAAGTTTTGTAATTAAAAATTATTCATAAAATATAAACTTATAGATCATATAGTAAATAATATTCGATTAACACAAAATTTAACAAATATGTTAAAAGCGTAAAGAATATGCAATTCAACAATTATATTTTTAAAATATGTAATAATGTTTATTTTATCGAGTAAGGTTGTAACCTTAAGCTACAACCAAATTTGTAACTAAATTTTGTCTATTTTAATGTTAAAAACGTAAAGAATATGCAATTCAACGATTATATTTTTAAAATATGTAATAATGTTTATTTTATCGAGTATTGTTGTAACCTTAAGTTACAACCAATTTTGTAACTAAATTTTGTCTATTTTAAAAATCTAAGCATTCAATTACATGTTTTTATTATATCCTCTATTAGAGGTGTGCAGCAAACCAAGCAAAATCAACCCGATCCAACTCAACCCGTTGTTGGTAGGATGCGTTGGGTTATGAAATTTTTTGGTTGGGTTCGAGACTTAAGATTTACAAATTTATCTAACTCAACCTGTCCTACCTATATTTAATATGTATTTAAATTTTAAAAAATATATTAAAAATATATATTATACAATTTTGTTATTTACTTTTTTGCCCCTCTTCCTAAATAAAACTCAAACAAAGTTCTCTTCACATAGTTTGTGTTTGTTTGGTGCTATGCTCATGATTATTTGATTATAAATTTGCTCTTATTTGTAGTGGTGTTATTCTAATGTTCAATTTAATAATAATAATAATAATAGTAGTAGTAATTAAAAAAAAAAAACTGTCCAACCTATGGGTCCGCCTCAATCTACGTGAGTGGGGTGGGTTGGGTTAAACCTCTATGATGAGTTAGGTTGAGTTGAATTTTTTTTAACTCACCATGGTAAGTTAGATAGAAAAAACTACTCAACCCAATCCATGCACACCCCTATTCTCTATACGCAAAATTTCAAGAAAATTAAAGACTAATGTTTAAATTTCAAATTTGTTATCTAAAATAATGCATAAAAAATAATTTAATTGATTGAATTGTGAATAACATTCACCTTGAATGAAATTTGACATCCATATTAAGAACATAAAAAACATGCAACCTAACTGTTATATTTTCAAATTTTACGCTCAATAAAAAGATATATGAGGAGTTTGAAAGATTTTTCTCCAAACTAATTTGAAGATATACCTTTTCCGTCTATGTTTCTCTTCTAGTCGTAAAAGATTAACATATGGCCGTGACCGTGTGTGTTTGATAGGAAGAAAAAGTTAAATTTTTAAATCATTGGTGACCTTTTAATATATGGCTTAGCTAAGAAAAAACCATAACGAATGTTTATGAGTAATGCTAGGACCTTACCTCAAAATCAATCTCAGAAAAATATTTTTAGAAATACGAAAATGGCCGTGATTTTGGTCCATTAATCGTGATAGATTGATCCAACTTGATGATATGTTTTAAGTCAGAAAAAGATTTGATGATATGATAGAATCCTCTACATGGGAGGAGGATGAGATGTAATACCATACTGATGGTTGGGGGAAAAAAAAAACAACTTTTGCTCCCAACCATCTGTAAGGTCCTTTTCCTCCCAACCATCGATTGGGTATTGCATTTCATTCAATAACCTAATCATACAGTAAAGACATACAGTAAATATACTCACCAACCGCGAGGTAAATTGTTAGTGATGGAACACATACTCCTTCAACCTTATGGTATCCATTGATGCACGAACAACGATAACTCCCGACTTCATTAATACAAATGTTGTGTTTTTCCGGGCATTTGTTTCCCTTTTTGCATTCGTCAATGTCTGTAGTTACAAAGGTCATTTAAAGTAACTAAGAAAAATTAATTCAATGTCCAAAAATAAAACACTAAGAAGAAGTATAATCAAAAGAGACAATTTATTTAAACTAAAGAATTTGGCTTGCTTCAACATGTCATTTTATTTTAAATATAGAAAGACAAGTAGTAGCGAGTTTTAATTTTTATTTTTTATTTAGTTAGTGAGTAATGTGGCAATCTCTCATTAAAATAAAAAGAGATTCATTTTTAAAAAGTACTAAAATTAAGCCGAATCTTAAACGAAAATAAAAGTATTGCCTAGCAATTCAATTAGAGACAGATAAAAAAATTCAAAATTTATTGAAATTGTAAGTCCGGATTTGTATAACACTATTTATACATGCATCCACCACCACCACCACCATCATCATCATCATCATTATTATTATTATAATAATAAATCACAACCTATCAGTTTAAACACTAGTAAAAAAAAAAGTAACATTTTTTGTGTAACTAAAATAAGGCAATATTTTAAAAATTCGTGAAAAATATAAACCTTTTATTTTATTTTTAAAAAAAAAAACTTGTTGTAGATAAGTAAGTAAATTGAATATATAGTTATATACCTTGGCAACCATCTTTGAGGTATGGGTTCCCTTCGTAACCTTCCTTGCACTTGCAACGGTACCCAGGACCAGAACCATTTTTGAGATCAGAACAATTGCTATTTGCTCCACATATGTAATTCGCTTTGGTCCGAGCAACTTCACACGTCTCGTTACCAATTGCCCAATCAAGAACCATTGGCAAGGTTCTATTGTTTAGTAGATTTTTTAGATTAGCTGAGGAGAAACTGAACTTGTCTTTCTGGATAATAAAGGCAAAGCTGCATGGATTGAAATTCCAGACATCTTTGTGACTATTAAAGCTATATGCTGAAAAATTAATTTCTTTCAAACCTTCAGGAATATCTATCTGGCAACACCCATTCCCAGAGCAATTCCCATTTACAATATTGCGTTTGTTTTTACATATGGAGAGGCAGCCGATGGAAAACGGTTCATCGTCGAGAATACCATTAAGGTATGCGTAAGTGTCACAGCCAACTGCCATGAACTTGTTTTTGGTGAAAGAAACCGTGAAACTGCGGAACTGGAGGCTTGGTTCCGTGTTATTTGGCAGAGCCATACCCGACTTGTCGGAACAGTTAATGGCGCTATACGCCATGACGTCCATCTCTCCTCCGATGGAAATGTTTTTAACGGGGAAGTCTCCGCTCATTGGTTGAGCTTGGCCGGACGAGTTGCTACAGTCGATAAAAAAGTTTCTACCTTCGTCTTTCCGGTAACAACCTTTAGTTGTGCCAAAGGGATACGGAATTTCTACGCCCCCACAGCGGTCGGAGCAGTTATCCAAGGCTAACGGATATGCTATTGCTGCGGCTGCCATTATTGCTGTTAACATCACACCAACCCAGGTGACTAGCACAAGCATCGAATGGAAACCCATAGCCCCACTATTTTCCCAGAAGAGCATCTAAGATTAGAGTTTTGAAAGTTGGTAAGTATCAGCTTTTAAGATGCTGGATCTTTTAAAAGCTCCCACCAAGTAGAAAAATTGTAGGACTATCAAATTTTTTCACAACTTTTTACAATAATTGTGATATGACAGTGTATAATAGGTAAATGAGAAATAATAAATTTATATATAAATAATAATGAACTGCTTACAATTTATCACGTTATAACGGTAACAAAAACGTTATCAAATAATTTGTGGACAAAATTCCTCATGCGTAAATAAAAGACCTATCATGATGTGCATTTTTATGGACCGGATCCCTCACCTCAAAGGTAGACCATAAAGTAAACCTTTGCCTTTTTTTTTTTTTTTTTTTTTTTTTTTTTTTTTTTTTAAACTTGACACCAAAATATATATATATATATATATGTAAGGTAGACATTGACTTTGACAAGGTCTAAATTAAAATTATACTTAAGTAATACACAAAAGCACCGATTAAACTTTTTTTAAAGTATAATTCACTTAGTTGCCTATAAGGGCTAATTGCATGAGGGAATCTATACGTACACACCCAAATTATTAAAACTTATAATCATTACTTCAATTTTAACAAAGACTACGTCATATCTGAAAAAGGAAAAAAAAAAATTAAGGATCAGTCTATAAACAACTTATTTAGTTAAAATTTAAAAAAAAAAATACTGTAAATAAAGGTAAAAATTAACTGAAATAGTACAATGAGACTCATGAATAATACCAAAAAGTAAAATGAGATCTATAAATAGTAACAAAAATAAACTAAATAATAATAAAAATAAACTAAATAATAAAATAATCTAACTTTAAACTCTAATCTCAAACACAACCTAAAAGTGCGTATCAAATCATATTAAAATGTGGTTTAAATTAGGTTTTAGCTTCTTCTTTTTCTTTTTCTTTTTTTGGGTACTATCATATTCCCACTATCCTGCTTGTGGGCCATTTTGTTGAAAAAAAAACTTTATTTTTTTGATAAAAACATCTTAATTTTTTGTATGTGCATCTGCTGTTGGGTTCTTGGGTCAGTTAAAGCATCCACATCCCAAAATCATATCTTATCATATTTTACCATCACAAAAAATTACTTTATCAATTATACCATACCATTTTACAATACTCCTAATATCCTAACTTTTATTTTACAATAATACACACTAAAATAATATAAATTATACAATAAAATAATATAAAATTATCTACCACTTATTTCTAATTTCTATCTCTCTATCACTCTATCTGCCACACCTCCACACAACAACCACCCTCTCATCCACACCACCTCCACACACAAAGCACCGTGACCCCAAAACCACCATAATCCCAACAAATACCAACCCGCAAACCAACCAAAAACTAACCACAAACCCAGCCACAACCCATTAAAAAAATTATCAAAAAACCCAATCCCCACCACACAGCAACCACCATGACACCAAACCCACACTACACAGCAACCACCATGACCAAAAAACCACCAAATATCCAGGCATAAACCAACCAAAAAACACCCACAAACCCAGCTTCAACCCCATTAAAAAATAATCAAACAAACCTACATCAGCCACCACCATGCCCACTGCCCTCTACCCATCACCACCACGACACCACAAACCCACATCATCCACCACCACCAATCACCCATCCCCACCACCACGGAAACCCTCCACCACCACGAACAGCAAATATAAAGAAACCCACAACCAAATCCAAGACCAAGCAATGTTCAAACTAGCCCAACGCGATGTTAACGAACCCACGACCCACGACTTTCCCAACCTCACCTCCATGGCCAGGGCATCACTGATTCATCATGTCATCCTGGTCCAACTTCTGATCCTATCGGTGGTAACAATCTCAATGACGGCCAGACCTTGCAAGACCCTCTTCATCTCCTCCTACTCTTTCTCCTTCAAACCCATTAACCAACAAAACCCTTTTTCTTCTTCATCCTCGAGATTCATCACTATCGTCACCAAGATCAGCAACTTCAACCCAAAACCCCAACTGCAAGAACAAGCCTTTCCCACCACCACCGAGATCTTCCTCTTCCATGACCCGATCATCAATCCAAACCCACACCGCCACCATTAAGACCACGCCACACGCCACACGCCACGCGCCAATCTCGCCACGTCGTGACCATACCGTTACCACGCCATGACCACACTGAATCCAAACCCAACTCTGGTGGCATGTTTTGAGAGAGAGAGAGAGAGAGAGAGAGAGAGAAATAATATAATAATTATACAATACTGCTACAGTACCATCCTACATATAAGATGGTATACTGTAACAGTATTGTAAAAAAGTTTACAAGTTTAGAAGACCGGATGGAGTGGGTTTTTTGTGCATTGATTGTAAAATATACTAATATATGCCATATACCAATGCCAGTGCAGGTGCTAATGCTCTTAGGCAAGGCTAATTAAAATGCTATTGTTGCGGCTGCCATTATTGCTGATAATATCACCCAAATCCAAATGACTTGCCGCACAAGCATCCTCTGGAAACACATAGCCCTACAATTTCGAAGAAGAGTGTCTTAGCGTATGGAAAACTTCATCAATGCTGGGTTTTTTAAAAGTAGACGGAATATACAATAGTTAGGGGAGGGTCCGGTGCAATAGCCTCATGCAATTCCTTTCACATCATTTTTACTTTTCAAAATTATTAACTTTTTTTTAACTCTTAACTTTTTTACTTTTTTAACTTCCTTGATCTAATGGTTGATATCAAAAGTTATCTTTTTAACTTTTGATCTGAACCATTGAGAAGGTAGTACATTGTGCAATATTGCACCAGGTCTCAATCCAGCTATTGTCAATCACCGATTGGGGTGTCCCAAATTCCATTATCATTCTACTATGTAGGCCATACAAGTCCTTGTCTTTAAAGGGATGTTTGGTTGTGTTGTTTAAACAACAATTTTTATTGTTTAAATAACACAACACGTATTTTCAAAATATTTTTTCACCTACACGTATTTTCACAACACTTAAACAACGTTATTAGAACAACATTACCAAACAGACTCTAAATCTCAAAGTGTGCGTTGCATATGATAGGGGCTAGAGTTTAAATTAAATTGTACTACTTACTAATGAAAGTCTTTGTATTTTATTTTATTTATTCAGATATTTTAGAATTACACCATTATTCCGTAATTTTTGTAGCAATTTATTGAAGTAATTAACTATAAGAGGTTGAAAATTATTTTCATATGAACTTACCAATTTTTCATTACTATTTATAATTAACTCCATCTGAGTTGTGGCTAGTTAGAGGATTGCTCAAATTGCATAGAGAGAAGAGTCTATTTCCAAGACTATTATAATTGTTTATTCTAAAGTGAAATTTCCAAGATAGGTAATTTATATTTTAGAGTGGTTTTTTATTCGAAGAGTTCATCAAAAGATTTTTACTTTGTCACCAAATCCTTGTGTCTTTTTATTACTTTTGGATTGTGGTGACATGTTTGTGGTTGATTATTTACCATTGTTGCACTATCTATTGGATAATTTGGATTATTAAATATGGACTAAAGTGATACTCAATCTACTAATTTGTTAGTTGGGTCTAAGTAAGATTATTCAATAGGTATACAATATGAATCAGGATAAAAATTATTCAATGTAAAGATAGTTTAGTTAATTCAAGGTGACTAGTCTCTTGAAATTAAGGGGGAGAAAATGGTAAGGTGACAATCAAAGAGAGGTGACAAGTGTCCAAGGGTTATGTGCTTAACCCATAATTTGTTGTCATTTTTCTTTAGCCGCCACCTTACCCTTTATGCAGCAATTACTACATACAAGGTTGCAGTAAATCCTTTCCATATAATAAAAATAATAAAAGTGTTTTGTATTTTCATACTTACCTTATAACAAAAAAAAAAAAAAAAACCTAATTAATTCAATTAATGGCTAACATTTAGTATTATTTTTTTATTATCATTAAGGTCAACAGTAGTTCTCTCTCCAAAATAGAAAGATATTGAGTGTCCTTTTAAAAAATAAGGAGTATTACACTAATTAATTACTTTACCCTAGCCCAAAATTTTAACATTAGCAAGTTCTTTTTCAAACACTGTCGTTTGTTTCCATTTTTATAGTTGAATTTTTAAATCATTGCTGAAATCCTTTTAGCCTAAAGATGCTTTGTTTTATTGTTCCTTTTAAATCAATCAATTAGGTCCAACAGAGAAAAAGAGAATAAAGATTATTAAAAGAAAAAGAAATAGAAAAAGGATAACGATGGTCATGATATTTCTCTAGCAGAAAACGTGAGTTACGTGACCATATAAGAAAGCACAAAGAATCTTGAAGAAGAAACAGAAAGCTAGAGAGAAAATTGGAGTTGAAGAAAATTGACTTTCAACTGAAAGAATGAATCTGTACAAGTAATTGTGACTAAATACAAAAATAGAGCAAAGCAAAATATCCCAAATTACACAGGATTAGTTATAGCATGTGTGTTAGTTAGTTATTTCACATGTGAACACATCCTACTTAAATACATCACTAAACTATCGGTAGCTTTAGTCTACATTAAACTACAATACTACAATAACTACACTACAATGCTGTCGTTTTATCTCAAACTTCATTTCTTCTCTTCTTTCTTCTTTTGCTTCGTTCCTTTTCTTCCTTTCTAATCTGATTCACAACTTTGATACTCCCCCTCAAGATGAGAACCAAGATTGTGAATGTTCACAATGCTCATCTTGGAAAGTAGTGCTTTGTGGGAAGATCAACAGCTGTGAATGAGTAGGAGTGAAGAACAATTTAATGACTTTATCTTGAACCTTATCTCTGACCAAGTGGCAATCTATTTCTATATAAAAGGTCCTTTCATGAAACACAGAGTTCTCACCAATATATATAGCTGCTTGATTGTCACAAAAGAGCATTGCAGGCTTTGGATGAAATACTTCTAAATCCTTCAACAAAGCCAAAATCCAGGTGATTTCACAAGTAGTCACTGCCATGGCATTATACGCTGCTTTAGCAGAAGATCTAAAGACTATGGATTGCTTTTTAGATTTCCATGAAATTAGAGAATCACCTAAGAAAATACAATACCCAGTAGTGGACCTTCTAGTGCCAATACAACATGCCCAGTCTGCATCTATGTATGCTTTCAAGTGCAAATCAGACTTGGATGACAAAAGAATACCTTGACCAGGACTTCCTTTAAGGTATTGTAACACTTTATAGGCTGCATCCAGATGAGGTTTTTGTGGCTTGGACATAAATTAACTCAATTTATGTACTGAGTAAGCAATGTCTGGTCTGGTAATAGTGAGATATAACAATCTGCCTACCAATCTTCTATAAACACCAGGATCAAGTAGCAACTCTCCAAAAAACTTGCTCAATTTTAAGTTTTGCTCCATAGGAACTCTGCTAAGCTTACATCCTGTCATGCCTGCGTCTTTAAGTATCCCTAAGGCATACTTTCTTTGGCACAAAGATATACCTTGTTCTGATTTGGCCACTTCAAGACCAAGGAAATATTTCAGGTTTCCATTATCTTTAAGCTTGAATTCTTGATCCAAGAACACTTTAAGTTCTTCAACAGCATGAACATCATTGCTAGCAATGAGAATGTCATCAACATAAACTAATAGGGCTATGAAGGACTGATTGAACTTCTTCACAAACAAAGAGTAATCAGACTTAGATTGCTTGAATCCACACTTCAAAATGGTAGATGAAAACTTGGAATACCATTGTCTTGAGGCCTATTTGAGACCATACAATGATTTGTTGAGCTTACACACCAAATGCTCCCCCTTGCTGTGAAAACCCGGAGGCAACTGTATGTAAACATCCTCATGGAGATCACCATGGAGGAAAGCATTGTTTACATCAAGCTGAACAAGGTGCCAACCCCTCACAGCAGCAATAGCAAGCAAAGTTTTGATTGAAGTCATCTTGGCTACAGGAGAGAAGGTTTCTGTGAAGTCTAGACCTTCCTGTTGAGTGAAACCCTTAGCCACAAGCCTTGCTTTATACCTTTCCACTGTCCCATCAGCCTTATACTTGACCATATATACCCACTTGCACCCAATAGCCTTTTTATGAGGAGGCAAGGGAGTGACAGTCCAGGTCTAGTTAGATTCCAATGCTGTGATTTCAGCAGGCATAGCATCCTGCCATTTAGGGATTTTGACAGCCTCATTATAAGATTTAGGCTCAGGAATAGTAGTGATAAGAGAACAAAAATGGGCATAAGAGGGTGACAAACTAGAAGAATCAAGATATGGAGATAAAGGGTATTTAGTACCTGAAATGGAGGAGGTGGATCCAGTCTTGAAGGTTGGATTGGAATGAACAAATTGATCTTGAACAACAATACTGCATTTATAATCTTGCAAATAAGCAAGAACTTTAGTGATTCTGGTAGACTTCCTTAAAGAAGGAACAGAATTAGGAAGAGGAATAGCTACAAGATCTGCATGAATAGAAGGAAGAGGAACATTTGAAGGTGTAGGAGTAGGAACAGAATTGGGTAAATCATAAATAGGTAAATATGAAGTAGTGTGAGGTAAAGGAGAGGGAGACAGGTTAGAATTAGACAAGGCAAGTGTAGGATCAGAATGACTAGGTGAATCAAGAATAGAAGTAGTGATAGGATCAATAGGATGAGAAACAGAAGGTAAAGAGTCATTAGAAATATCTAAGGAAGGGAAAATATGAGGGAAAGTGATGGTAGAATGAGGTGAGGAAGAATATGTGGAGGAATTAAAAGGAAGTCTCATGAAAGAGAACATCCCTAGAAACAAAGATTTTCCTAGTTGCCAAATTAAGCACTTTAAAACCTTTAACACCATAAGGATACCCCAGAAAAGCACATGAAATAGACCTAGGATCAAACTTAGATCTATTATGAGACAAAGTAGAAGCAAAACAAAGACAACCAAACACCTTTAGATGATCATAGGAAGGAATTTTGTTATAAAGCTTCTCAAAAGATGTTTTGTTGCCTAGGGTGGAAGAAGGTAATTTGTTGACGATATGCACAACAGTTACGACACACTCACCCCAAAAAGTAAGAGGCACATTTGACTGGAACTTTAAGGCTCTTGCAATGCTCAATATGTGTTGGTGTTTCCTCTCCACAACTTAATTCTATTGTAGAGTGGCAACACATGAATGCTAATGTAAAATTTCATGATCAGCATAAAAATCTTTGAGGAAAAACTCTTAAGCATTGTCAGTCCTAATGGCCTTGATATTAGTGTGAAACTATGTGGATATCATGGTGAAAAAGGAAATCAACAAGGGTCTGTTTTTTTATTTAGTTTTCATAAGGTACACCCATGTGGATCTAGTGGCATCATCTACAATGGTAAGAAAATACCTAAAACCATCATGAGTAGACTTAGCAAAAGGACCCCAAACATCACAATGAATAAGATCAAAAGCATTTTCAGACAAATGATTAAAGAAAGGAAAGGGTAAACGTTTCTGTTTTGCAATGGGACAAAGAGCACAATCTTTATTGCTATGTACATTGCTTACATCAAGAATACAATCATGTAAAGCATAAAGTTTGGCATCCGAAGCATGTCCTAGTCTAAGATGCCAAAGATATGGCTTGGTAATGACAGGAATATCAGAAACATTATTAACAAAAGTACCAAAAACAGAATCTAGAATGGAAGATACTACATAATCTAATCTGCAAGAAGTTGTAGATAGCAAGTAGAGGTTGTTATGCAGTTTACCCACTCCAATCGTTTTCCAACAAGAAAGGTCCTGCATAAAGCAGAAACTGGACAAGAAAACAAAGCAACAGGACAAACTTTTTGTCAATTTACTCACTGAGATCAAATTGAAAGTGAAAGCAGGAACACATAACACATTTTCAAGAACTAAACTAGCTGTAACTTGAATAGTGCCAATGTGTGTGACAACAACTCTTTCACCATTAGGTAATTAAACAAAAGGTGAAATGGAACTAGTGATTTTAGTGAATAGTTTGACAAATGGACTATATGATCTGTTGCCCCAGTGTCAAGAACCCAAGTTTGCTTACCAAAAACTATTTTATTGACTAGATTCTTGGCAAAAATGGAATGTTGCATATTCAAGCAAACAGAATCTTGAAAAGAGGCACAAAAGTTACCTGAAATAGCAGAATTGGCTGTGGCAATAGCATCATTGGAATTACCCGAAATGGATGCTTGAGAGTTCAATAGAGAGAGCAACTGTTGATACTGTTCTAAGGTAAAAGGGAAAGGATTATTCTGATGCATAATCTCATATTGCCCTTGATCATCATCAACCATAACCTGATTAGCCTTGGCAACTCTTCCTTTTGGCTTGTAACCTGGAGGAAATCCAACAAGCTTGTAACATTTCTCCATGATGTGACCAAGCTTTCCACAGTGGCTGCACATAGGTCTTCCTTTGCCAACATTGCCCTTGAAATTCTTGCCATTACCGTTGTTTGAAGAAGAACATTGATTGAAAGCTTGGTTCTTAACAGCTGATTCAACAAAAGGAGTACCATTAAAGGTTGAAGACCTTTGCCTTTCCTCCTGGATCACCAACAAGAAAGCCTTATCTATTGATGGAACAGGTTCCATTATAAGGATTTGAGTCTTGACTTGTGAATAGCAATCATTCAATCCATTGAGAAACTGCATGATTGAATCTTCATGATAAAGATGTGCAATCTTATCATTTAATCCACAAGTGCATTTACCACATGAACAACTTGGCAAAGGCCTGAGATTCAATAATTGATCCCAAGAAGCTTGAAGATCAATGAAAAAAGCTTGTCACTGTAAAATCCCTTTGCATTACAGTGGAGATTTGCTTCTGAAGTTGAGAAATTCTTGGTCCATTGGCTTGTAGAAAGCGATTCTTGAGTGCATTCCACATTGCAAGAGCTGTGTCTTTGTAAATGACACTAGCTGTGATATGAGTTGAAACAGAATTCAAGATCCATGATGAGATCATTGAATTGCACTTTGACCAGGCTTGTTTCTTGAGTGGTATGACTGCCATTGAAGCAATGATGGAGCCATCAACAAACCAAGTTTACTCTAGGCATCCAAAGCCATTCTCATTACTCTAGCCCAGGTTGGGTAATTATCCTCATTCAGAGGTTGAGCAACGAGGATCGCACCAGGAGATTCACCACAATGTAGAAAAAATGGACTGCAAGGATCTTCCATTGGAGAAAGTTCGCGCTGAGAGGAAGAATGTGAAGTAGTTTTAGTGTTTGACGCCATTGACAAAGGCTCAAGCTCTGATACTATATAAGAAAGCACAAAGAATCTTGGAGAAGAAACATAAAGCTAGAGAGAAAATTAGAGTTGAAGAAAATTGACTTTCAACTGAATGAATGAATCTGTACAAGTAATTGTGACTAAATACAAAAACAGAGCAAAGCAAAATATCCCAAATTACATGGGATTAGTTATAGCACGTGTGTTAGTTAGTTATTTCACGTGTGAACACATCCTACTTAAATAACTACACTACACTACTGTCGTTTTATCTTAGACTTCATTTCTTCTCTTCTTTCTTCTTTTGCTTCGTTCCTTTTCTTCCTTTTTGATCTGATTCACAACTTTTATAGACCATACTTATATGGCGACGACATTCCAAAAAGGCCAAAATGAGCTTAAAGAAAAAGACTAAAAAAGGGTTGTGATGGGTAGGGTAAGTATGTGTTTCACTTTTGGTAGAGAAAGTGAAGTATAAGGGTGTGTTTCTCTTTTGGTAGTCAGTTTATTTTATTATTTAGCTTATTTTTGTTATTATTTATAGACTCCACTGCACTTTTTGATACTATTTATGGATCTCACTGTACTATTTTAACTAACTTTTACCTTTATCTACAGTACTTTCAGAAAGAAAAAAAAATTCAGTTTCAGCAAAATAAGTGAATCCCAAACAAATCCTAAATATATTAAATAAGCGTGAGTGCGTTTGATTGGAAGAAAAAGTTAAAGAGCATGTCTACCTTTAATTAGTGCTTGGCATACGGATTGACTAATAAAGACTTGAACCTCCCATTGTTGATTGGTCCGCATAGTAGTGCAGCAATCACAAGCTTGAGACCTTTTGTTGGCCAATTTTATATACTAACAGTTTGAATCAATTTCTTTGTCACCATATATATATATATATACACGCAACTTAAGTACAATACTTAGGCGCTATTTCTTAGGTTCTTCTTTTAAGATTCTGCCATGTGGATTTTTTCTCATGGGATAAAAGTGTATTTTTTAATTAAGTAGCCACATGGCTGAATTTTAAGAGGAGAACTTAAGAAACAACACCTAAGGTACTGTACCTAAATTTTTTCCCCATATATATATATATATATATACACGTCTGTGCTTTAATTATTAATTTTGTTAATTTTGTTTTTCAAACTAATTTTAGAACGAAATCAATCTTATCTTTAATTATAGCAACTTAAACTTATAAGCATAAAATCTATATATATAATAATAGGTGAAGCAGAGAGAGTGTGAAATTGAATTCCAAATTAGAAATCTAATTGTGTGCCACGTGTAGACACCAAATTAGAATTCCTAATTAGAGTTCTAATTTTATGCCATGTGTCTAGAATCTGAAATCGAAGTTAAATTTTGCATCATGTGGCTAAATGTATGTGGACTCATTCTCATTAAAATCACTTCTATGTATCGAGTCAAGTGAGTTGCTGTGCTAATTAAGTTTTTTCTTGATTTTGCAGTCAAACGTGAAAACCAAAGAGATTAACATCGGTGATAAGAAAAAGTCAAATTATACAGTCAACTAGTATGTAGCCCCGTGCTACCGCACGGGAATTGATATATTATTAATCATGAGTTTATTTATGTTTATGGGCTCCACTATACTTTTTGGCACTATTCATTGGCCCCACTGTACTATTTCAACTAACTTTTACTTTTATCTACAGTACTTTTAGCAATAATTTTTCAGTTTTACCAAATTAAGCGGTATCCAGACACACCCTAACACAACTTGTTACACAGCATTGTGAGTTGTAGAAAAGTGTCTTTACATGAACCTATTATCATCTTTTTGCCCCCTCACAATTTGCTATATGGATAAATTGTGCTGCTATATGGTACCAGCATAACTTCAATGCATAGAGCGAAGTCAATTTCTCCACTTATTTACAAAGTAATGGAACTTTTTAAAGTTCTAATACTAGTGGAGGGTCCGCCAGGATGAAAAGCAAAAGGACTAGGTTTCTTCACAAACTCTTTTAACAACTCTCTATCTTTTTAATAAATTTTAAAAATTTATAAGTAGTTGTTTATACTCTTAATACCCATAAAATTTTATTTAAATTGAATGTTATTTAGCATTGAATCAATAAATTTATTTTTTATTCAAAATTTTAAACGATAAAAATTTAAATTTTAAATATTTAATTGATAATGTAGCTATTAATTTTTTATTTTTTTTAAATCTTACAAGCATATAAAATATAATAAGAACATTCAATGCAATCTAATAATTAAATTTTTAAAATTTATATATAATAAAAAGATATAGAAAAAATTTGAAATTTTTTTCAATAATTATAAAAATTTGTTTGATTTTAAACCAATTGAGGGCCCACCTAAATATAATATATTCCTCCTTAGTCCTTATCAACAATTTTTTTTGGGGGGGCGGGGGGGTAAAACTCAAAATAATTGAAGTCCCACCTAACCAAAAGTGAAAAAAGCAAAAGTACCCTATACAGTAAAGCTATGTATCCATTGCCCTTTGGAAGTGGAACCCACTATCTCAAAAGCCTGAGAGCTTACTCTGGTCAATGAAGTCCACGCGGTGCATTATCAGTCCACAATTCACACTCATACTCACACTGATCTTTTCTTCCACCCATCGACAAGTAAAATGACCACACTTATTTCACTCACACTGAAGTGTGGGACTCTAACTAAAAGAAATTACGGGTCCCTTTGTTAATTTAAATAACAATTTTTAATATTTAAATAATATTATTCATATTTTTATATATTTTTTTACTTACACATATTTTAAAAAAATATACAAAACGTTATTAAAAATCTCTTCCTCTACAAGTTTAGAACCCAATAATGAAAATATCATTAATCTCTTGTCGGTAAGAAAAACTTGGGAGATGTTTTCATTTTTCACAGTTGGGATTTTAAAATTTTCCTCCGATTATATTATTCCATCATTAATGAAAAATTTTCTCTTTTCTTTCCCTAATAAATCAGTGATCCTCATTTGAAAAAGTCATCACCTCTTAGTAATGTTTATAGAGATAAGCCTAGATTCACGTATTCGAAAATGCATAACATACAAATTGTAAATTGAAGATTTGGTCACTTACTCGTGAATTATAAGTTATAATAAAGAATATCTTTGATTTGACACCACCTCCACATATCTGACCTAATTTTTACTCCAATAAATTTTAGTTCATTAATCACCCAACGTATAAATAATTAAAGAGTTTCTTTTATCAATGTGATATTCCACATTCGGCTCGGAGAAAATTTATCTTAGGTTCAAAGTGGTGGGTGAGATGAGTAAAAGAGGTGCTATTGGAGTTGTAAATTTGTAATGGCTCTGGAGAAAATCAGAAGAAGGGGTGGGTGAGATGAGTAAATGACGTGGCTGGATTGGTAATAGTGGCTCGAGAGAAAAATCAGATGGAGAGATGGGTGTCTGTAAACCCAAAGAAGAAAAAGCTTGCAACTGAGATTGGATTTGACAAGTCACTGACTTGGGCTCCACATACTTGCATCTAATTACAAACATGCCACCCAAACTCATATCTTAAAAATTGGAAACAGCCTCAGTCCTAAACTTGTTTCCATTACTCTCACTCAAAATTTGAGTTTGGAGTACTTATGAAAACATAACCCTAAAACTAGACTAAACCATTCTAAATTCAGTAGGCCCCACGTTTTTTATGTTTTTATTTAGAAACAGGCACACATTATATTCACAATAAATTTGCCAACTTTTAATTAAAATATTAACAGTTTGACAAAGAGATTTTTGGTTTTCATCAAAGCTTTTGAGATTTTGCAATGTGATAGTTTGACTGCAATGACGTTTATGGTGCTTAGAAAGTTCAAAAAGAGTTATTTCCATGATATTGAAAATTCAGTGGGCAACTTTTCCTAGAATTCTCCATTCCAAACCAACGCAAAACATATTTGGAAGATTAGGGCCTGTTTGGCAAGTCATTTCAAATACAAAATTATATATTTTAAACAATATTATACACATTTTTACATATTTTTTACATATTTTTTATCCACATATATATCAAAAACACCTAAAAAGCAAGACTACACTTAAAGTCTGCTCTTCCTTCCATACAGATAATTAGAGCTTTCTTGGAGGAAAGCTGTTGCAGTTTCATTCCGTTGAAATTGAGGTTTTTATTATTACTTTTTTTAAAGGTTTTTAATTAATTTACGGTGAAAATTATTTTTGAGGATGTTTTTATCTTGTTCGGAATGTTATGATAAAAAGTAATAACTATAGTACTCAAATTTGGTTTGTTTACTTTGTTATCAAAATCAAGCTTAACACAAAGCTCGATTTTTATTTTCAAACTTGAATTTTTTTTTAGAAAATTCTTAATTGAAATTAAACTTGTTCAAGAGCTTTGTTATGTCCATTAAAGTTTATTTAACTTAACATAACTTTTACTTATAGTTATTGCATAGTAGCAGCATGATAGTCACTGTAATTTTTATTCAAAATTTTTTCTTTAAATTTAAAATTACACATATTAATTAATCACAGAAAATATTACATTTAAATTAGATTCACAAATAACCAAATCAAAAAAGGAAAATCAAAATCTCTCTCTCTCTCTCTCTCTCTCTCTCTCTCTCTCTCTATATATATATATATATATATATATCGCGGTAATATTTAATGTTGCTATACTCTTCTTGCGCCACCTCATTCATCATGCCATATATTATTTTTTAGGTTGTGTTTTGGTATTATGTTTCTTTCATTTCCCATTACAAAGTCTTCTCCCTCCATTTTATAACTTTAATTGAATTTTGGTTTGGATCAATACTATGAATTTGAATATGCCTACGAATTGTTTAAAAAATAAATTATTATAAAGTCTATCTTTTATTCCTTTAGTTTCATTTTAATTTTTGGTTAAGATAACATTATAATTTTGTGATGAGTTTTGATTACTATGATAATCTCCTTATTTTTTAAGAGATGGGAAATTTGAATAACAAATTTGAAATTTATAAAATTTAGTTATATATTAGAAAAATATAACACACTACAACAAAAGTTAGAAGAATTTGATTCACCTTAAAAAAAATATTAATCAAACACACAAAAAGTAATAGAATTATATATTTGTGGAGATAAAAAGATAAAAAAATACTTGTAAAAATTTTTTTATAAAAAAATAAATAATACTTGAAATTATTGTTATTTTTTTATATATTATACTACATTACATAATATATTTATATACCCAACTAATTATAATAAAAGTGGTAGTACACAAAATAATACCATAGAAGAACTCTACTAGGAATTAGGAAAAAAAAAAGGTCACAACAATATTTTAAATTTTAAATTAGGTCTTCCTTACAGTTACAGTCAACGTGAACTGTGAAGAAATTAAAGAACCAAGCCGCTCCACAATAGCAGAAAGTAGAGCAGCAGCCATACGTTGGAAATGGAAATTTGCTGTGAAAGAGTACGTGGGTAGATGGTGAAATGAATAAGGAGAAACCAAATAGCAAATAGTGTAGCTGCTCAAAGTGCATGCAATAATGAAGTTGAGGGCCCACGTTCTGATATCTCAAAAGCAAGGCCAGCTCAATCAACGAATAAGTTCACATTGTACATCACCTGTTCACACTAGAATCCACTCTACAATCTAAACAGCAAGATTTTGTATATCCTGTACCCGGCATATATACCGGGTACAAGATATACCACCTCAAAAAGCAGAGCCCACTCAACTGGAACCCACCCTATAATTCAAAGAGCAGGGCCAACTGTTATCAGGATGAGTCTGACGTGAGCTTATTTCTTTCTACTTATTTAGCTTCGGTTAAGAATTGACTTATTTTACTAAAATTAAAAAAAAAAAATTTGTTAAAAAAATTGTATATAAAAATAAAAATTAATTAAAATAATATAATAAAATTTATTAATAATATAAAAAATATAATAAAATTTATAAATAATAATAAAAATAAATTAACAAAATTAATCATGACAAATAAAACCTTACTTTAAAAACGAAAATTTGATGCGAAAGAGTACGTGGGTTGATGGTGAAATCACTGAAATGAATAAAGAGAAACCAAAGTGCATGCAATAATAAAGTTGAGGGCCCACCCACGTTCTGATATCTCAAAAGCATGGCCAGCTCTGGTCAATCAACGAATTAAGTCCACATTGTGCATTATCAGTTCGGATCCCACCAGTTTACACTAGAATCCACTCTATAATCTAAAAAGCAGCGCCACCTCAACTGGAATCCACAATATAATCCAAAAAGCAGGGCCAACTGTTATCAACGAAGGATGAGTCTGTCGTGAGCTTATATTTTTGATTATTTAAGTTATATTTAAAATCTGTTTATTTTTATTAAAATTAAAAAAAATTCGTATTATATATAAAATTAAAAATTAATTAAAATAATACAATTACATTTCTAAATAGTACTTAAAAATACAATAAAGTTTATAAATAGGTCTTCCTTACAGTTACAATCAACGTGAACTGTAAAGAAATTAAAGAACCAAGCGGCTCCACAATAGCAGAAAGTAGAGCAGCAGCCATACTTTGGAAATGGAAATTTGTTGTGAAAGAGTATGTAGGTAGATGGTAAAATGGAGTAGAAATCCATAATGTGTACTAATAAAAAAAAAAAAACAAATTACATTAAATCTATTTGTGGTTTAGCCTATTTGTATTTTATCTATTTATGGTTTAAAACTTAACATTTTGTCTTCAATTCGGTTGCCCTCCATTACCCACCTCACCTTTAGACACTAGAAATATAATTTATTACATGATAATTTTACATTAGAATTATTAGTGCAATACAACTTATTCATATATAAAATCTTTTAAATAGTAGAGTAAAAGTTGATAACTACCGCTCTTCCGCCATCTAAGAATGGCAACGGGTCGGGTTCGGGCCGGGTTTTTCTATACCCGAACCCGACCCGCGGGGTAAAGCCCGTAACCCGAACCCGGCCCGTTTAGGGTACCGGGTTTTTTTCCGGGCCCCGGACCCGCTCCAGCCGGGCCCCGCGGGCCCCACGGGCCTCGTTTAAGATTGGGCCCAATCTGTGGCCCAACCTCAAAAAAAAAAAAAAAAAAAATTAAGCCCAGATTTTTTTTGCCTAAACTAAGCCTGCATTCAGTCCAATTCATTAAGCCTATAATTTATTAGCCAAATCACTGAAATCAGTCCAAATTTATTTTTGCCTGCATATTGCCTACATTAAGCCTACATGGCCCAATTGCCAAATCAGTCCAAATCAATCATAAACTACTAATCATAAATCAATAAATCACCTATTAATTACAAATCTATAAATCATAACTAATATCATAATCATAATTCAATAAATTATAACTAAGATTTTAAATCAATAAATTACCAAGCTAAGATAACCATTTAATCATTAATCAACAAAATCATAACTAAAATCACTGTCTAAACATAAAAATAAAATAAATCCTACAAATCCAAGAAATAAGTATCAAAAGTCCAACGAGTCCAAGAAATTAAAAAGCTACAAAATATATCCCACAAGTTTAGAATAATTACAAACCAACAAATTAATCCAACAAGTCTAAGAAATTAAAAAAACTACTAAATTATTACAAAATATTTAATCTTCATCAATTGTGATACAACTCCCATCAATTGTGGCACAACTCCCATCATCTTCATTTGGCTCCCCATCATCAAGAATTGATTGAAATGTACTATCTCCAGATATAGTTAAAGAACCTACAACAACAATGAATTAAAAAATGGAATAAACTTCATCAAATTGTAACAATAGACAATCCACAGTTTTATAGCTACACTTACACATACAACACCATTTGACCATGACAAACATTCCTCTTAATAAAATTATCCACAATCAAAAGGTTATTCATCAGGAGCCCAAACAAAAGTCAGCAGCCCAAAATGAAGTCAAAACAATCCAGTCAGCCTAAGTTCCCAATCGAGAAACAGAGAGCTCCAATCAACACTCTAAAGTCCTGATCGGATGTCTGAAGGTGCCAATTAGCACTCTTTTAGCAAGATGCCTTGATTCATTCCAAGACCAAGCCAAAATTCCCCTTTGCATGTGGGAAGGCCCCAATAATCAGTCATGTGCTCAATTAGGTTGTAACACATGTTGTAATTAGTTAGGACTCATCTAACACATCTCAAATGAATCTTCAATTTTGATAACATGACTCATCCCTTCCCCCCTCCCCTTGAATTCAATAAAAAGAACACAACACATCTTATTGCCTAGAAACTTTTTTTTTTTTTTTTTTGCAAGAAAAAACCATCCAGATCAACAAACATAATATACACTCTCTGTTAACGGTTGGCATCATTTAATTTTCCCTCCATTTCCTCCAGCTAAACGTATTCAAATAAGCTCTCTCTTAGATGCAAAGATCTTAAACTTCTTACTTAAGAAATCAACCTTCAAAGACAACCAATAGGAACAAGAATTCAACTTTCCACATTAAGTCTAATAAAAACTGAAACAACCAAGCAATCAACAGCCAATTCCAATGCCAATAAACAAAAAACAAAATAAAGCAAGACTGCCAAGATTGTATGGCAGTGGCACAAATTAGGCAAAGAAAGACATAATTGTCTAATAGAAATTTCCAGTAAGAGAGCATAAGTGATAACACAGTTCAGCTGAATGAATCATTAACTAGATGCATAATAATGTGACAAAACATCTGCACAACATAATGACGAAAATAGTGAAATGGAGAGAAACATTACAAGTGATATAAAAATTACTTGCATTTATACATGTCAACTCTTCAGGACAAAGGAGAAGTTTGATTAATCAAATTATACGCAAATACTCAGATTGACCAATCAAGCGGAAGTGTGAGAATATCATTTCCTCCATTTGGGCGTTTGGGCACAAAAAATTCGATCAACAAATTCACTACCTATTTTCAAGTTTTAAGTAGTGCAAACACTTCTTAGTACCACTACAGTGCTCCATTTTGCTATATAGACTGCTTTAACTAGCAAGCAACATAATAAGAATATGAAACCAATGGCAGATATTGAATGCAAGCAATAAAATAACTACCCATTTCAACCCAAAAAACTAATTCCAAAAATATCATATACTGTGGGTCCGTGGGAGTCACTCTTGAAAACAGCCACATAATGTCCATCAAGATTACCAAATTCAGAATGATCTTTGTTCTTTAAGAAGCAGAATAAAAGAAAGATAATAATAACAATGAAGATTGCAATGAAAAATGATAATGAGAAGCACCTGATCGGAAATAGGGATGGGACTGAGCGTCGGAGCGTCGGATCGGAGTGAGGGAGTGAGGCGAGGGACGAGCTGAGCTGAAATGAGGCCGGAGGCGTGACTGAACTGAGCTGAAATGAGGCCGGAGCGTCGGAGCGTCGGAGTGAGGGACTGAGGCGAGGGAGGGAGGTGAGGGACGGACTGAGCTGAGGCGAGGGAGGCTGAAATCAAATGAGGGAGGGAGGCGCCGGAGGCTGAAGAGAAGAAATGAGGGAGGGAGGCGACGGAGTCTGAAGAGAAGAAATGAGGGAGAGGGATAACCAGATTAGGGATTAGGGTTAGATTAGGTTTATATATATATATATATATATATATAGAGGGTATTTTCGTAATTTAGGGTTCCGGGTTTTTTAACGGGTCGGGTTTCGGACCGGGTCTCGGGTCGGGTTTCGGGTTTTATTTATAAAACCCGGACCCGGTTCGGGTTTTTTTTTTTAAAACCCATACCCGACCCTATTCCTAATCGGACCGGGTAAAATCCGGCCCATTAGGGTCGGGCCGGGCCGGGTACCCGCGGGTCGGGCAAAAATTGCCATCCCTACCGCCATCACAGATTTTTTCTCCTCATCTCGATTCAAGCGATTTCTTAAAACAAAAGATGATGTGGGAAACTTACTGAACCTTTTTTGCTTAAAAAAAAAAAAAAAACAACAACAACAACAAAAGACTTATCTAATTATTATTATTATTTTCTTTTTTGGGATGAACTTACGTGAATAAAGATTTTAAATTTTAATGTTTTTAGATTCCACATGAATGAAGATTAAAAAATCATTTCTCAAAGGGAAATAAATATATATATATATATATATCAAAATTATATACTTATCAATGTAGAAGTGATAAAGCAATAGTTTATAAAAACAAATAAGCTGTTTGTTCTTATGTAAAAACTAAAAACTTGCAATTTGGTGCAGCCACCAGCACAACCACCGCTAGTCATTGAAACAGGATATTCAACATTTAATGATATTAAAAAATTCGTTCCTGTACAAGACTGATGAAATAAAAAAATTTATTCATTGCTACATGAGGTGCAAAAAGTCCAGTCCATTTATGTCCTCTGGTAAGAATAATTTAGAGTGTTTCTCAAGTGAATAGTGGCAGTTTCTGTTCCCCTGATGCATAAGAAATAATACTTCTTTTAAGAGGTGATATGAAGTGCGCCCCATGCAATGCTGCAGCTCGTAGTATATTTAGGGGTCCAAAATCGACAGAGTATGCCTTCTGAAAACCGTCCAGGATCCCCATCATCATAATATTTGCTGGTTTTCTCTCGGCTTCATATTTCTTTAACACTGTTACCTGCATAAGTTGAATCAATGCACACATCATGTGGTTATAGAGATAATAATTTATTACAATTACATCATCAGGGCAACCAAATAGCTCTAATCAAGTTTTGAGACACTTCTCAAGCCAAAATTGCCTATATCCCGATGTGGTTAGGACTTGGGACAATTAATTGGTAAACATGTTCAGATATATCCATCAGTCCGCCAAGGGCCTTGTAGCTCAAGTGGCACCACCGAGTATTTCCAAAAAGATGACCACGTTCAAATCTCCTCTCTATTATAACCATGAGAAAATAAAATAATAAACAAATATATAAATATTCCCATCAGTCCATTTGTCTAGCACTCTAGCTCTATGTCTTCACCTAAAACAAGTGAGATACTATATTAAAGGTCCTTGCATCCTAAAAGAAGGCAAAATACAACAATGAAATTCAAAAGGCCTCTTTGCAGAATAAGAAATTTTTTACAAAAACACATACCTCTCCAATGTCAGAGCCTACAGCTATACCCTCAGCAATGACCCTAGAAAGAGCAAATGCATCTCCAAAACCCATATTAACTCCTTGACCAGCCAGAGGATGAACAGTGTGTGCAGCATCTCCAATCAGAACAACATGCTTTGACACATAGTCATTGGCATGCCTTAAAGACAAGGGAAACACCATTCTTTCAGATGCCAACTTAACAACTTTTGGTGGAACTTCAAAACAATCATTAGCTGATAATGTCACACCTGCTCTAGGCCAAGAAAACATTTCTCCGCTTCCAAACAAGCTTGACGTAGGATGAGGACCATATCCATAATCCAGAGCATTATTTACATCTTTCACAAATTCATCCTCATTCATTAATTTACGGTTTGTTGACTCTTTTGGGTTCATAGTCCACACAATATTGCTAAAATTATCACCCATTGGCAAAAGTGCAATTGGACCAGCAGGTAGAAACCGTTGCCACGCACATCCATTTTCAACAGTATGTTCCACTGTACATATGATTGCGTTCTGTGAGTAGTTCCATCCAGTTGTCTTGAATCCTGCTAACTCCCTGACACGTGACTTGCCACCATCAGCTCCAACCTGCAATAAATGTCAACAAATTTGAATACTTGTAACCAATTATTATCAGTGACATATGTTATCAAACAGATCTTACCCACTGAATAAAACGGGCAATTATTCATCCTACTATTCATCAAACGGCAATGTAACTTCATTTACATACAAGTGAAAATTACCACCAACTTTGTATATAGGCTATTGCCATCACTCAGTTCCAACTTTGCTAAATGCCTCTGAGAAGACAATGGCGGCCTTGATGATGTGCTGTCCATCCCCAAGGATGAAGGGCTCGGAGGTAGAGTCATTGAAGATAACCTGGAAGGATAGATTGTCTTCTGGAAATCTGTATTCTATTGAAAATTTTCAATTTTCTTAGTTGCAAAAAGTATCATAATTTACAGCAAGTAAATGAAAATTACATTGCACAAGATAAGGCACGTTGAAATTGGCAAAATATTATATATTGATGAGACCTCAAGGAATAAGAATAGCTATATACAATGAATGACCAGGTTGCCACCACATTCAAAGAAAATAGCTGTGCTAGGGAAGAAATTTAAATCGTGTTATTTGGTCGATGTACTTTCAGTGTTTAATTTTGCTGTACCTGACAGTACACACCCTGTGTACATGTGCCATTTGAGCTTTTTTAAAGAAATTTGACTTCTAAAAAATAGGTTTAAATCTCATTATCAACCCATCAGGGGGATAACATCCATCATACTGGAAACTAGAAGGGCCTACAACTGCATCACCAAGGTTTCCTCCTTTTTCTGTTTTCCCTCTCTTTCTTTTCTTATTGATATATATATATATGTGTGTGTGTGTGTGTGTGTGTGTGTTCAAGTGTGCTCCCACGGGGAGGGGGAAAGAGAGATACAAAATCAAAAATGATGCAACACTGAAATTGAAGAACATAAAATAAATAAATAAATAGCCTAGGAATCAACACTTAGGATTTCCTAAAATCAGCACCAAACTATTTAAGGAAAATTTCCAATAGTAATTTTTATTACTCAAGGAAACCATATACGGTCTCCATTAGAGTACAATGGTATTCTTAGATCGTCTATTAGGACTTATCCCTAATCCTGATTGACTTGGGAAAACCCAATTATTGAATTACAAAAATAGCCTTGACTCTATGAAATTAAATAAAATACTAATAACCTATTTAAATAATAAGACCTAAAATCACATAAAATAAAATTGAATACCGAAATGAAATAAAAATAAAATAAAATTGTCTTTGTGCTTCCAGTACCATTCAAACTAAAGACCTCTGCTTTATGAGGCGTGATCCTACCTGATTGTGGAACCCCTTAGGGTTGGGTTCACTCACTTTTTCTTTGTTATATAAGACAGTATTATAAACCTGATTATGTCAGTATTAACAACTCTATATATATATATATATATATATATATATATGAAGAAGAGGTACAAATGACCTTATATGAAGAAAAGAAAATTCCTGATAATCAAATCCCACTTAAAAGTATAATAAAAGAAAATTCATTCTTAATTTCTTAAATTGTTATACCTATTATAATGGTAAGAATGCTATCCAATAGTGCTCACAGAGCCCTGGATGCATCATTAAAACCAAAAGTAAAAAACACAAAAGCCATCCAACACACAAAAATACAATAACAAAACTCTGAGAATCAAGCACAGATGACAACCATAGTTCATAAAAGAAGATGAAAACTCCACCGTTTCACTACATTAAGAAAAATATTACGCACACCATTCAGCCAAGTCTATATACTAAGTGATCCAATATTGGACAAGGAATATTTTTCATCAGGAAACGAATGAATGTAATGGAAGGAAGATTTCTCCATAACAAATACAAGAGGTTTACACTGAATTTATGACAAATTAACAATAAAATTATGTACCTCTATACATGATAGCAGGGAACCATGAAGAACCTTATTCTCCACTACACACCTGTAGCACAAAGTCACTTGCCATTAAAAACTAGAAGATTACGAAAATGATATTTTTCTTCTTCCTCTGCATATGCTTACCCCAGAATTTCTTTATTTATATCCTGTGCATTGTATCTTGTGTATCCTAAGCCAGTATAATCCCAGACCTACAGAAAGTTACGAAAATATAGAAGAAAACATTACCAGTCTTATTTCAAAACATAGCGGACCACTGGGAGAGAGGATATGTTACAAAGAAATGTAGCAGATTATTCAAGTAAAAGAAAATATGACTATATTCTAAGCAAACGAATTTTCGTGGTAAAAATTGCATATACAATGCCTAAAAGCAATTGCAGGGCACAGACAAGAGTAACACCAGCTGCACATCATGCCAAATAGACACTTATAATTCCTAAATGATGAAAAGGAATCAAATGTAAAAATTCCCCATTTCAGCTCCTTGGCAACTAAGGAGTTGATACGGGACAATCAAGAGAAAAAAGAACAAGAAAATTAAAAGATAAATCCTAAGAATCAGCACCTAGTTGCCTGGAATCGGCACCAAGCAAGAAACTTAGGCATCGGCACCTAGGCATCAGGAATTAGCACCCAACATTTTGGAAAAACTCTAATCTGAAATTTCATTAATCAACTGTCTTCCAAATACAAATAAACTAGGAGCTTATATAGAGCTAGAGCTTTCAGGAAATAAAGAGATAAAAGATAAAAACTAATGAAAAATAATTCTAACTGAACTCAAATACTAATCCGTCTAAAATATAATCGCTATCTAAACTCAAATCTAAAAGTTCAAAATAATCCAATCTTGCACAAGATAAATACAAAAATATAAATTCTAATATAATTTTGGTTGGACTCCCACATTATACTCCCCTGGTTGGAGAAAACTCGACATTGAGTTTTAAAACGTTGAAGGATCATGAATCTGGCACATAGCACTTGCTTCAATTCATGAATCATCTTCAGGAGCATTGAGAATAGATAAACCTTGTATTCCACATCAAGAAACTCTTGGGAGTTCTTGGTCTTTTTTCAAAATCTGCTAATTCAAAGCTCCTTCCTATTAACACAAATAAAATTAAATCTTTATCCCTCTTCCATCTACTGGTTATCTCGCCTTCACTTGCTATTAGTTCACAGTTGATCAGAGAATGTTCAGTTCTCCTCCTGAACATGACCAAATTGATACTAACTTGCCCTATCAATGAAAAAAACTTGTGACTGTTATTAGTCTCTAACCTGCATGCATTCACTTATACTTTCAGTCCCAAACCCCAAAACCTTTAAGAAGAATGATAGATAAAGTTTAGCTAACACTAGCTTCAGAGAATGCACCATTCCTAATTTTAACTTAAACTTCATTTTCTAATCTACCTCAGAAATTATATATTAGGAATGTAAGTTATGGCTCCAATGAACATGTCTTTAATTATCTTGGTAAATGTATTAATGATCCATTCTTTTTTAAGATCCAAAATTTTATAATTAAAAAAAAAAAAAAAAAAAAAAAAAAATCTAACATGCATGATAATGGAAAGCATCAATGAGTCAGCATACATAGGAACAAAATGAGACAAGACAACTGAACATGTGTCAGTGACACAGAAAATGGTGAACAATTGAACGAGTCAGATCAACGCATTAAGTTTATAGTTCAAGTATTTTAGTACATCATTTTACATTGAGCAATTAAAAGGAAATCAACTATGAAAACAAACAATAGGAAACAAAAAAAAAAAAAAAATTTGAAGTAAGTCAAACATTGCCACAACAAAATACAAAGTAGCAATGATTACCTGCATTTTATCAAAATATGCATGTCGATGCTGTTCAACGTATCGCCAAGCACCAACATCTACAAAGTACAAATGTTGTTATTCTAAGTTTAAAACTATGCAAAACATGTGTTTCTGTCTCCTTCAAAAGAAGCATTGCTTTCAGCTATGGTGATGATTTCAAGCATGCTCTAAAGCAGGGCCATTTCAATCAGTAAAACAGATATACCACCATATCAATTCCATCTTTTTTTTTTTTTTAAATCCATATCAAGTCCATTACAATAACTGAAAACGCAAAAAAAAAAAAAAAAAACTGCCCAACAGCATCTATATTCCATAGGGAAGGATGCTGAAGCATACATAAGTACTTCCCCATAAGAGTACCCATGGCGACTTTGAGAGGATTAAGAGAAAAAGAGGGTGGCCAGAACATGATTGAGAATGACAAAAATATCGAAGTTGATACCTTTGAAAAGAGATATAGTAGCAGGTGTCACTGTACTGACCCTTGCATCAGGGGGGTCTTCTTTGTTGAAGTAGGGTCTACTCCCCAATGCAGGATTGCTATCAATGATGGCAACATTCAGGTGCTTTGTCAATGGCATGCTTGCTGCAAACACACATAGAAGGTGATGGTTCTGAAATTTTAAGGCAACTGATGGAAATGGCAATATCCTATATCCTCCAGCCCAAACCAAATCTATTTAATAAATGAAAGAATATGTAACAGTACAAGACATTACAGTGCTCAAATTCATGATGAAATTTTATAAAAAACATTGTTCTGCATTTAGATATTGAGGTGAATTAACATGGTTTCACCGACTTAAATTGAGCATATTTTCCACAAGGGAATTAGGTAATAAAGGTCTGGTGGTGTTTAAGAGAGACTAAAACCTCTCAGGAGATCAGATAACCAATGAATTAATAACAGTAGCATAATGTGTTAAGCAATCAATAGGTAATTAATTGACTTGGTCGGAATCTGCTTGTGGACATCACTCTTAATCCCTAGTAGAAAATAAAAAGAAACTACAGGTAGGAAAATAATATTAGGCTTATGACTAAAACAGAACAAGATGTCATATTGTGTAACAAGATTTCAACCAGGTTTAGTCAAACGACCTGCCCCTCCAACATAGGATACAGTTAATTAAGTAAACACAAAACATCACATACCCAAGGAACAAGCTAGAGCCATGCCGACCATGCCTCCTCCAACAATAGCAATATCATAATGCTGAATGTTATTAGAGAGATCATGTGTCTCCTTGTGCTCCTAATTTTTCAAGCAAATTAATTAAAATCAATGTTAGACTTGATATATTTAGAACTCTTTAAGAAGCAATAATTATATTGCAGAAGAGAACAGAAATGAAAACAATGAAGCAGTAAAAGCGTCCAAAAAAAAAAATTCACACAAGCATAGATAGAAAACAAGCTCTAGATTTTAACTTTCAATCCCTGTTGGGTGGCTATGGACAAATGGATGGAAGAAAATCAACCATGAAGACCCGCGCGCGCCGGGGGGGGGGGGGGGGTTTGTCAGATCCAAATCTGGGCAAGATTGAGGTCAATAGTCAACAACGATAGTTCAAGGTAAATATGGAGTAGTCTTTGGTGAAGTATCCAGTCAAGTTAGGGGAGATTTGCATCCTATATTCGATGTGGGGGTGGCAATGGTATAAAAGTGAGGTTTTGGCATTACATTTGGTGCGGGGCTCAACTTTTAAAAGATTTTTTCATGGAATTGTTCTCAATTGTGCTAAACAAGGATGCTTCGGTTCACTCTTGTTTGGTGTTGAATGAAGAGAGGGGGGGGGGGGGGGGGGGCATGATCTTTTTTAAATTCATTACAAACAAGCTTTCAATGATTGAGAATTAGGATGTGTGGATTTATTGTTTGATAATTTGTATGCTGATACCCCAATAGAAGAAGGTCAATATTGTCTGAGTTGGAAAGTTTTTTTTTTTTTTGATAATCTGTTAGTTGGGGGAGACAGGGGATTGAAGCCTGGATGTCTCCATTGGAAACACAAGCACAATATCAATTCTTGGGTTCCACTGGAGTGAGTTAACATGAAATAAATTGTTGACTTCATAGTTCTCACACACACATAAATATATAAATGAGAGATTAATATTACAGGGCTAGGTTGGCCACAATTAGAACCAGATACTCTTGTAGCTGCATCAGTGCAGAAAAGCTTGTGCCGAACTTTTAACCTAGAGACATTCACATAGAGTTTTCTTGCAATTACCCTGTGCAAGCAGATAATATGTTAGGGCTATAACCAAAGGGTATCTGTAACATAAGCAATCGTGAAAGCATACAAGATAACATTGAAAATGCAAACCATTAACAATATCCACCACACTCATATAAAATCCATGACACAAACTCCCGAAAGTTTTCGATCATATGTTGAAAGAACTATATTTTTGAAACATCCGATGAGGAGAGACTCTTTGTCAAGTTAGAATTTGGGTAAAGGTTCCATGACTAGCATAATACACACTCATTACCATTAAGGGTCGGCTATGGATCCTCTAACATCAATCAAACTGACATTTCAAATCCAACTTACATATTAGGGTTCCAAATATTACTCAATGCTCTTGGAGCATATTAAGTTAAAAGGAAAATTCTATAAGATTGCTATATGACCAGCTATGTTGTATGGTACCTAATGTTGGGTTGCTAAGAAGAAACAAATTCATAAAATAGGTGTAGCCGATATGAGAATGTTAAGATAAGGGTAGCTCTTGTTGATGAAAAGATGAGGGAGAGTCGCTTGAGATGGTTTGGTCATGTACAGAGAACGCAAGGGTAAAAAAAAAAGTAAGTTGGTACAAGTTAAGGGAACAAAAAAAATTTAGAAGAAGACCGAAAATAATATTAGTAGAAGTAATAAAAAATGAGTTATCAATTAAGGAATGGATAGAGTATATGACTTCAGATAGAGTAGAATGGACAAAAAGATGGCCAAACAACCCTAACTAACTAATTTGTTGAAAGGGGACCCCAAAATCTGGGATTAAGGCTTGTTGTTGTTTTTGTTGTCTTAAATCATATTGTTTCTCTCACATAAAATCTAGGATGCATGGACACAGACACGGGTACAAGCCCAGGTACTGGTACGATACTGCAACACAAGCAATTTTTGAAAAATTATAACATGATACGATAGATTAGACACCGTTACGACACAAGTACGACACCCCAAATGAAGTGTCCATGCATCCTAGCAAAAAATGGCGGTTCCTACCATGCTTTTTTTCCTATAGCAATAGTCATAGCAGCACACAAAATTTCATACCATATATTACAAAAATGCCCCAAATTTTTTTTTTTTTAATTGGAGCTAAGAAAACAAAAAAAATAGTTTCCATGGAAAGGTCGCTTCAGGAATTGTAACCTATGTTAGTCTAAATCAGAATATGAAGCAACGCAATTCAGCTTCAGTTAAAACAGAAGAGAATGATTTTGTGAAAATTAAATAATAATTAAAAAAAAGAGGCATTCACAACATTTTCACAACAAATTATACTGGTTAGTTGTTATTGATTATAATTTAAACCTACTGCTGAAATTATTTTTCTATCTACCAATAATAACCCATAACAACCTACCTTAGGATTTGTTGCAAAAATGTTATGGATATAACATTTCTCATAAAAAAAAATAATAATAAAAAGGTATGATTAATGGGAAATGTGTACCCAAAAGGTGTGCTCCACCATATCGGTTTCGGTTTCGGTGCGGTTAATTCGGTTATTTCCCTATTTTCTCAAGAACTAAACACAATGCAATTAACATCCCAAAACCACATCATAATCATTGAAAACCCCAAATATTCCTAAAAAAAAAAAAAAAACGAAAGAAAACAATCAACGACAAAGAAATTCTCAATCTTTCTCTCAAAAATATCCCATTTCAAATCACAAAAGACCCAAATGAAAAAACTAAACCAAACCCATAAAAGATAAAGCAAAATCATTGAAAATAAAAAATACAGAACAAACCTGGTACAAAACATTGTAAGGTGCATCCAAAGTCAAAACCTTCACTAGAAACTCCTGAGAATGTCGTGACAAAGAGAGAGGAGAGGGTAAAACTTCAAGAACGGTGGCATCGAGCAGTAGCGTACGAGGGCAGCAAGCGGCAGTAGGAAAAAGAAAGAGAGGGAGAGTTGCTGAGAGTTTGGGACTGGGAGAGGGAGACTGACGAGAGAGATGGAGTGTGAGTAAATAAATCTAGGTTGTTAAAATCGCAAACGAAGTTGTTTTTTTTTTTTTTTTTTTTTTTTTTTTTTTTTTTTTAATTCTAATTCTAAAAGGACGTTGTTTTGGAATTGAAAATAAAATTAATATTAGGTTCAAAACGATGTCGTTTTAGTGTATATTTAATAAATAATAATAAAAAATAAAAAACCTAACATTTTCTTAACCCACCTAGTGCCGTTTTCTTCTTCTTCTATTATGTTGCTTCTCAAACTTGCCTTCTCTAAGTTCTCTTCTCTCTGTTGAAGCATAAAACTACATACACATATGTTAAATTATTGTGTATATATATTGTTAAGAAGAAGACTAAGGGTGCAATTGAATTGAAGAATGGAAGCAAGTGTGGTTTGAAGAGGTTGAAGAAATTAATTGTAATTTTGAAGAGTTAGGCAAAAGCATGTGCGTTACACGTGTGAGAGTGTAGTTAGTTAGAATTCTGTTAGAGTTTTTCCTGCGCTTTTGTTTCTCACTCTGATCTGTAACTGCTAGTATAAATAGTGATTAATATGTGTAATTTAGTTAGTCTTTGTAATTCATAGGAACTTAGCAATAAAATTTTCTCTCTTTCACTCAAAATTTTCTCTCTGTTTCTCGAGTTTTCTTGATCTTTCTATGATTTTCTTTCCTTGATTTGAGACTTCTTGTTTTAGCTTGTGATTTTAACATATATACATATAATGATGCGGTGTGGTTTCTCATCGAAGTGCAAAATAACCACCGCTCGCCGCACCAGCCATCTTCGGTGTGCCTAGATTGCTCCCGACCACCGTACCGGACACCTACGATGATTTGCAGCGGTTAGATCAGTTCAGTGCCAGCCAATTTCATCAATAACGGTTTGATCCTGAATAGCTGATATGAGAATTTTAAGATAAGAGTAGATCTTGTTGAGGAAAAGATTAGGAAAAGTCGCTTAAAATGGTTTGGTCATATACAGAGGACGAACAAGTAAAAAAGAGTAAGTTGGTACAAGTTAAGGGAACGAAAAAAAATTGAGAAGAAGGCCCAAAATAATATTAGTAGAAGTAATAAAAAATGAGTTATCAATTAAGGAATTAATATAGTATATGACTTCTGAAATAGTAGAATGGACATACAGAGGGCCAAACAACCCTAACTAACTAATTTGTTGAAAGGGGACCCCAAAATTTGGGATTAAGGCTTGTTATTTTTGTTGTTTGAAGCATATTGTTTCTCACACATAAAATGGCGGTTCCTACCATGCTTTTTTTCCTATAGCAATAGTCACAATTCTTGAAAAAAATTCATAGCAACACACAAAGTTTCATACCATATATTACAGAAATGCCCCCAAATTTATTCTTTTAAATTTTTATTGGAGCTAAGAAAACGCAAAAATAATTTCCATGGAAAGGTCGCTTGAGGAATTGTAACCTATGTTAATCTAAATCAGAATATGAAGCAAAGCAATTCAGTTTCAGTTAAAACATAAGAGAATGATTTTGTGAAAATTAAATAATAATAAAAATATTTCATTAATGGGAAATGCGTACCCATACATTGTGGGACTAAAATGACTGGTTGTTGTGTGAGAGAGAGAGAGAGAGAGTCAGGGCTCAAAAGTCAAAAGCCTTGGACCGAGTTGAAGGCCAACCTTTGTAGGGGTGACTGCACGTTGAAGGCAAGGCAAGAGATTCTAAAAGAGAGAGAAAAGTAGAGAACGTCTGCCTCCTTTTCCTTAAACATTCGGTGAGTCCACTCTAACACTTAAAACTCAAGTCACGCGTCTAAATCAGAATGTGAACCAAAGCAATTTAGTTTCAATTAAAACAGAAGAGAATGATTTTGTGAAAATTAAATAATAATAAAATGTTTGAATAATGGGAAATGCGTACCCATTCATTGTTGGACTGAAATGGTTGGTTGCTGTGTGAGAGAAAGAGAGTCGGGGCTCAAAATTCAAAAGTCTTGGACCGAGTTGAAGTCCAACCTTGGCAGGGGAGGCTGCACGTTGAAGGCAAGACAGGTGGTTCTAAAAGAGAGAGAAAAGTAGAGAACACCTGCCTCCTTTTCCTTGAACCTTCGATGAGTCCACTCAACACTCAAAAACTCAAGTCACGCGTCTAAATCAAAATATGAAGCAAAGCAATCCAGTTTCAGTTAAAATAGAAGAGAATGATTTTATGAAAATTAAATAATAATAAAACGTTTGATTAATGGGAAATGCGTACCCGTTCATTGTTGGACTGAAATGGTTGGTTGCTGTGTAAGAGAGAGAGAGAGAGAGTCAGGGCTCAAAAGTTAAAAGTCTTGGACCGAGTTGAAGCCAACCTTGGCAGGGGCAGCTGCACATTGAAGGCAAGGCCAGAGGTTCTGAAAGAGAGAGCAAAATAGAGAATACCTGTCTCCTTTTCCTTAAAACTCAAGTCACACGTCTAATTTGACGCATATGATATACTAGCAATTGCAAGGCTCTTGGTATTGGTGTTACTGTGCAATTTATGGAGGTAGACTTGTTAGCTATAGGAATTTAAGATTACTTATAACTCCAAAAACAAGTGAAATCATTATGGAGGCCAGGCATGTGTGAATATTGTCTGAAAAACCACTATTTTATGTGAAATTCATCATTATATATGGCATGATGTTGAGTAAGTTTTAAATTTGGAGACTACTCCCTCAAAATAGTTCATTAATCAATTTGGACGTCTTGATTCCCTCAAAGCAAGTAGCAAAGAATTTGGTCCATAACATATCTAAAGCATGCACTTGCTTTGACATTAGTTTGCCTTTACATCTTTCTATTTTTCATTTTTAGAATTACTTTCTTGAAGTTGTTTCTAAATTCCAATACATTCAATAAGGTGAGTTTAATTATTTCATGAAAACTGCTAAAATTACTACAAATTTTATGATAAAAATCTTATAAACTAATGTGGCAATGAATGTAATTGTTGTAAGTTCAATAAAATAATAAATGAATGTTAAACTTTTTTTTTTTTTTTTTTTAATGGGTGAGCTAGTGACATTAATAGTAGTTCTTCTCTGTTACCAACGGCAACATATCATTCAAATTTCAAAGCATTCACGATATGAAGATGAAGCAAATCAATATCAGGCCTATCAAGTACCAACTCCTACTATCTATATATCATATACTAACTATATAATAAATTTGGATCTCACAAATTGTGATTTAGTCAAATGGATATACTCTCTTTATATCACATGGAAAATCTTTTTACTCTTAAACCCTAATAATCTTTTCCATTTGATATGAATTCATTTCATTATTTAGATTAAATTTTACAAATCTAAAATGACATGGTAGTCTATACAATGTTAGATTTAAAAAATAAAATCTTTTAATCGTGAAATTGACAAAATGGAAAAGACTTGAAATTGAGAGAATAAGGTTATGTTTGATAACAATTTTTGTTTTCTATTTTCAAAAACTTGTTTTTGGGAATATAAAAACAAAAAAAAATTCTTGTATTTTTGAAATAAAAAATATGTTTGGTCAGTTGAAATTAAAAAGATAATTTTTTGAATAAAAAAATAGAAAATACTAAAATATGTTGTTACTAGGATTTAAACTCTAATTCTAACTCATTAAATGAGATAGATTCATTAAATTAAATGCATGTTTTTATTGATTTTTTAAAATTAGAAACTGAAAACAGCCTTTTTGCATGTTTTCAGTTTTCTTCACAAATTGAGTTTTGAGAAAAGTTTTTATTTTCTGTCCATTTTGAGGTTCAAACAAGTTTTTTAGTCTCAAAAATATAAAATTGTTTTTAGAAACAGAAAATAAGGAGAAAAAATAGTTACTAAACATACCCTTAATTCCTTATTTTACATACTTGACATTGTCATATAATGTGCTTCAATATCACATGTCTCACTCTACAGGAATATTAAAATCACTAAGATAGTCTGCTATATGTGAAAGTGTATTATTGACATTTCAAAATTATAAAATATTACTCAATTAAAATGGTATTACTACAATTGAATAGATACCATATTTGAGGCCAACTTGCAATTTATCATTTTATTTAATTTATTCGTCAAACTAATACTATAGTGTGCATCATCATGTTCCTCACTTTAACACTGCCATACAATATATTTACAAGTAATATATTAAAATGGAAGTTCAATAAAAGATCAAAATCAGATTCTAATTGTGCTTTAATTTTGTATCAAATATCATTCTAATTAAAATTTACATGCAATATAATTTCGTACCAAGTGTCCCTCCTCTAATATAAATCTATTTAATACTAATTCGAGCACATTTTAAATTATTTCCAACTTATTTAAAATTCAATTTGAAACTATTTCCAACCAATTTGAATTGCAACCTCAATTTGGTCATTCATAAGGTTTTTGATGTATTTCAATCATTTTAGAGATTTTTTAGGGTATTTTGGGAATTGTACAGGTTTTAATAGTATTTTGGTGGATTTGAGCATATTTCAATCATCCTAGAGGTTTTCTAAGGGTATTTTGGTCATATAAGAGTTTTTAGTTGTATTTTGGTCATTTTGGAAGTTTATGGTGTATTTCAATCATATTAAAGGTTTCAGGGTCTTTTAGAAGTTTCAAGAATATTTTGAACATTTTAAAGGTTTTGGGTATATTTCCATCATTATAGATGTTTTTGCAAGTATTTTTGTCATTTTAAAGGTTTCAATGACATTTTGGTCAATTTGAAGATGTTAGGTGTATTTTCTATACTACTATTTAAGAGGCTTCTTTTGTTTGGAACAGATTTTTTTTTTTGTTCCAAAATACCCTCGCATCGAACGTTTAATAAGTGAAAACTATTGAGGACAAAGCATTAAAAATACTTCCATTAACTACCCCTAAAAATGCCTCATTCAATTGTCTAAAATACCCTCGCATCCAACGTTTAATAAGTCAAAACAATTAAGGATACAACAGTTAAAATATGTCCATCAATTCCCCCTAACAAAATGCCTCATAAATCTGTTGCAGTCTCCCATCAATTTACAAATTGAAATTTAAACCTTCAGTCTTCTACTCATTCACAATTCCAAATTTCCTGTTAACCGGACTTTCATACATTGGCGGTGAGGGATGGATGGAGGCCAGAGCTATTCCTCACAATGGTGATGAATTGGCTATGGGGATTGGTTTATAATTTTGTTGCTGAGCCTCAGAGATGGGTGTGGATCAATTGAGGGATCACAGTTCAATGGTAATCCATATTTTCATTCTTTGTTTCTAGAGAGTTCTAGTTCTCTCTCTTATCCCATTGGCAAAAGCTGTTTTTTTTTTTTTTTTTCCTTTGATTTTTATCAATAATTTATGTACCAATATGGGGTTTATATGGTGATTTTTTTTTTGGATAAGTAACGACATATATGGTGATTTTATAATTGCTGTGTATAAGATTTGGAACTCATGTAACATGTAAGAGCACTCACAGCAGTGGTGCTATGTTGGAATATTGGTATTTTTTAGCTCCTCAACCACAAAAAGCATGCTCCAGCAGTGGAGCTAAATCTATTTTTTTTAACTCCATTGCTACAGTGCACATCTATAGATAGATGTGCACTATTCATGAGAGCTAAACAAAAAATATATATTATTTTAATCCCAGGCCCGATTAAAACAATAAAAGTGGTTCTCTCTCTCAGTCACTCTCACCTCACAGCTCACACCGTGCCTCTCTCTCTCTCAGTCACTCTCACCTCTCTGTCTCAACGTCTCAGACCCACACCTCCGCCGGCCTCAACATCACAAGCCTAAGCCGACCCAAGCCCCAAGCCGCCAATCCACGCCTCCAACCCACGCCTCCGCCCAGTCCTCCATCCCAATGCTCACCCAATGCCGATCAGACCCATCCGCCTCAGACCCACTTCTCTTCCACCGATCAGACCCACGCCGACATTGTCCTCCCCAAGCCGCAAGCCATCGTTGCCGCCCATCTCTCTATTCTCTTTACTGTGATTAAGTGTTTTATTTATTTATTTATTTATTTATTTATTTATGTATTTTCATATGGGTTTGGTGGCTGTGGTGGTGGTGGTTGATTTTGGCTATGGTAGTGGTGGTGGTGGATGATTTTGACAGTGGGTTTGTGGATTTTGGTTGTGGTGGTGGTGGTTGATTTTGGCTATGGTAGTGGTGGTGGATGATTTTGGTTTTGGCAGTGGGTTTTGTGTATTTTGGCTATGAGTTTTGTGGTTTATGGTTGTGGTTGTGGCAGTGGATTGTGGTTGTGGTTGTCATGGTTGGTGGTTTGTGGTGACTGGTGGTGATGGGGTTGTGATTGTGGTTTTTTTTTTTTTTTTTCTATGTTGTGTTGTGGTTGCCAAAGTAGAGTGGTGGTGGTGGTGGTGGTGGTGGTGGTTGTGGCTGTGGCTGATGGTAGAGGTGGTTGTGATTAGTGCTGTGGATGTTTTTTGGGCAGTGAGATATATTATTTTATTGTAGGGGATATATTATTTTATTGTGCTGTTTATATTATTTTATTGTGCTGTTTATATTATTTTATTGTGTTGAAAGCTAAAATAGATTCACTGCTGCAGAATGTGTGTAGGTAAAATAGATAAAGTAACTTTTGGTAGAACTAAAAAGCTAAATTTTTAACTCCACTGCTGTGGATGTTCTAAGTTGTTTAATATTCAGTCTTTTGAGAGAAATATGATGGCCACAATTTCTATGATCACTCGATGTAGTCTTTTACCCTCTCTTTTCTAAGCTTTCGTTACTTTTCAAAGATTCAATTTTTTTAGTACTTCACTAGCCATTTTTTTAGTACTTCGATATATTCACTTAGATAAAGTGTTAGTTTAATTGTTTTCAGAATTATATTTTCCTTTATTTTGATTTTTTTAAGCTGGTATTTTATTCATTTTATGGTTCCCATTCTTTTGCTTGAAGGTATTTCATTTGAAAGTTGTTGATTAGATTTAATAAGAAGGCAACAGGACTTTACCCTTGCTGCCCATCAACGATTGTACTATTTAATTATTTAGCACTGGAAATTGCCTTATTGATTACTAGCCTCTGAAAGATTAATAAGCTGCATCTATTATAATTTAAGATTACTAGATTTTCCAATCACAAAATACCTAGAAGTATGTTGAAAAAAATTATTTCAATCACAAACCCATAACACTCATCACACCTCTAGATATTTTGTGATTGAAAAATGTAGTAATCTCAAATTATAATGAATGCAAATTATTAATTTTTATTTAAAAAAATTGAAGAGCCTCCGAGAGGGCGTGCTAGTATATACATAATTAATTAAATAGAAACCAGGTTGGGTTTTATGTTAAATAGGTGGGCTGGATTGTGTGTGGGTAATAAATGATTTTTAAAAAAGTCATAAATTTGGTATTTCATCCCCTAACCCATTTTAAATAAGTGGGCTGGATTGTGTGTGGGTAATAAATAATTTTTTTAAAAGTCATAAATTTGGTATTTAAGCTCCTAACCCATTTATGACATTCTTGAACACGCCCATTTGCCACCCCTGCATTTGAGCTTCTTTATATTGTTAGAGCAATTGTGTGTTTGGTTGAAAAGAGATTAGAAAAGAAGGAGAAGAAAAAGATGATGACTGGGAAGAAGAGGAGCAACGACGATACAAGGAAGAGCAAACAGGTTACGTTTGAATTAGGCTACATCGGTTTCGGCATATACCTGAATTTTCAACCAAATTTTTTTTTTTATAAATGAAACAAAATTGTCATGTTTCATCTTCTAATTAAAAAAACAAATTTGGTAGCCTCTTTTTAGTGATTAAAAGTTGTATATATAAAAGAAAAAAAAAACCCTAAAATCATGTCGCTTTAGGGTCTGTTTAGATACCGCTTATGACTTTAAACTGAAAACACTGTAGCAAAATAATTTTTAAATGTGTGAATAGTGCCGTAGGACCCAATTTTAATGAAAATTTTACAGAATTCCATACTTGTGGGTTCCGTGAACAGTGTCATAAAACCCACTATTTTTCAGCAAAACACAGGAACGCACGTTAAACATGCATTCCAAACGCACACTTAGTTGGCATTATGGCAAATTGTCTAACGGCAATGGACAACATGGCTGCATTAACCCTGGATGCAAACTTGAAGGGTGAAATTGACAAAATCCAAAATTTGAACACTAAAATGATAATTGACCAAATCCTAGAGGACGTAGAATGAATTTTTATGCTTTTATTATTTTGTCTCAATCTCTTTTTTAGAAACAATCTAACTGTTAAATACACACACATGGGTTAAGTTCAACTTACACCTAGTGTAATTTTAAGTAATGTTACATCACTCAATAACTTATTATAAAATTCATATTTTGAAATCCCACTATTAAATTACATGTTCTATATGTTTTTAACATTCATGCTAATTTTTATGTCAATTGGATATTATTTACCATTCATCTATAAACTCATCTTTTATACATTATTTTAAACTACAAAAACTTGAATTTAAACAATTGATTGATGACATGACTATTAATCTTTGATCACTTTGAAATTTTACAAGTATAGAAAATATATGAAGATATTGTAATCTAACAGTGGATTTGTCAAAATTCGCATCCAATAATAAAATATTGAGTGGTGTAATACTACTTAAAGTTATACCAGGTATAACTTGAATCCAACTCCACACACATAATTACATTCTCTCACCAAATCTATTATTAAAATATCTTCCTTATGTGTGTGTGTGTGTGTGTAAAATACTAATATCTTCATCATATACTAATACTAATATAATAAAAGTTGGATTTATAAACCGTGGTTATGCCAAGTGGCTAATTTCACTAATTAGTAAATTAATTTAGTATTATTTGTTAGGATATATTTACTCAAATTAAGGGATAATATTTAACAACTATTTAATTTAAATAAAACTTTATCATTTAAATTTCAACAAATTTAAATTATATTCAAATTAAAAGTCAATTATAAAAAAAATTCTAAACTTAAATCCCAAACAACAATCTCTATTTTCTTTTCTTTTTTAAAAAAAACCCTGACTTCTACTCCAACTAAAATTTTATTATCAATATTTTAAAAACAACTAATTAGTAAATTAATTTTATACATTTAAATTTCAACAAATTTAAATTCTATTCAAACTAAAAGTCTATTATCAAAAAATTTTAAACTTAAATACTTAAACAGATTTAAATTCTATTCAAACTAAAAGTTTATTATAAAAAATTATAAACTTAAATTTCAAACAACAACCCACGTTTTCTTTCTAAAAAAAAAAATCAACATTTTGACTTCTACTCCAACTAAAACTCTATTATCAATATTTTAAGAATCATTAATTAGTAAATTAATTTTATATTATTTGTTATGATATATTCCCTCAAATTAAAGGATAACATTTAACAATTGTTTAATTTAAATAAAACTAAAAGTCTATTATCAAACTTGTCTAAACTTAAATTAAATCCTACACAACTCACTTTTTTTTTCACTCTTTTCCCCCAAGATGCAACTTACGCTTATGTTTTAATCTAATAAATTCATGTAAATTTGCATGTAGGATATTATACCAAAGGAAATTTACTATAAATAAGTTTTTAATTTTTTTTTTATATTCTCAAATTTTGAACTCTTTTGTGTACATTTTGATTTTGGGTTTTGGTTATTATATTTAATTTGTGAGTGCGTTGAAATTTTTAATTAGACAATCACTAGGAAAAATTGGTATTGAAGAACTATTTTATTTATTATTGTTTGTGCTGAATAGGGCATACATTAAACATAACCCAAAAAGAAATAAACAAACTCATACCGCACTGCATGTTAAGAAACTAACACAAATTACGAAGATAATTTTAAAATATGAAAATAGATAAATATGGATAAAGTCTAAACTCTAAATTCTAAAAAATTAGAACTTATACTAATTTTTTATTAAAATTTTTTATTTATTTTATAATTTTTTATTACTATTAATTTAATCATTTATTTTTAATTTTTAAAAAAAAAAAAATTAGTTTACATATGAATATAATACTAGTGTATATACAGTGGTGGAGCCAGGATTTCAATCGAGAGGAGGCAAGATTAAAATAGTATAGAAAGGACATTAAGTATTTTTTTTTTCTAATAATTATGTGTTACTTATGGGGACCACTAATTGAATTGCCATGAAAAAAAATGGGATAAGCAAGATTTTCACAATGCTTTCACAACAAATCATAAGTGGTAAGTTGTTATTAATTCAAATTCAACCCACCACTGAAATTACTTTTTTGCTCACTAGTAACAACCTGTTACATAAGATTTGTTGTGGTTTCTCAACAAAAAAAAAAGATTTGTTGTGAAAGTATTGTTAAAATGTTTTGGACATAGAATTTCTCAAAGCTAAAATGACTATAAATTCTACTGTAAAATGCTCACAAACTGATATGACAAGAATGTATAACACTTAAGCAATATAATATATAAATGTTTGAATGAATTTTTTTATGATTGATAACACGTCAATTTGTAAAATTTATAGTATTCATAGCATTACTCTACAAGAAAAGTGTTGTAATAGTAAACTGAAAACAATGATTGAGAAAAAAAAGGAACAATAATATGGGTGAAGACGTAAATGGTGAGATAAAACTAATAAGAATAGTAAATTTGGTGAAAAAGTGATATGGTTTGGTACATGGGAGAATATTTTTTTTCCTACTTTCTTTGTGTTAAGGGTCTGTACATGTATTAAAGTGGGAGTCTTTTTTTTTGTTAAGGTAAAGTATCGAAGAATAGTTCATAATATACCTATTTCAATGATTTTTTTTCAAGGAGAGAGGGGGGCAACTGCCCCCCTTGATCTCCCACCCCACGACTCCGCCCCTATATATGTATATATATATATACACACACTAGTATTATAGACACACACGTGTGTGTCTGTGATTTTAATTAATTTGTATAATATTAGAGCATGATAGGATGGTGGACCTCGCTAGGCTGCTAGGATTATAAAAGGCCCAAATGCATGCTACCCAAAGCATTTATTCTAGGCATCGCCCAAGTGAGGGAACTGTCTGCCACCCATTAGGACTGCATCTTGTATGACTTTTCCTTCTTCTTTTTTTTATTTATTCCTAAGGTTTTTTAAAACTTTATATTTTATAAGTACAAGGGGAGAAAGAGAGGTAGGATATGAACCACATACATAAAATATCACAAAAAATGTTATTACTGATGAACTATCACTTAAATCCCGCTCTTTTAAACTTAATTTTGTTGTGATACAACTACGTACAAACTCATTTTTAGAAGAAGGTAAGCTAGAGTAATTCAAAACACCAAGTTATGATGCAATAATTAATTCAAATCAAGTGGTAATTCTCTATCCATACAAGTATATAATTTAGATAAGAATAAAGAATGAAAATCCATAAATAAATAATAGAAAGAAAAGTCAGAAACGTCGGATTTTTATATAGGATATAGCTTCATGGTTTTTTAAGTTAAGAAACCATTGAGATTTGTAACTATATCAGCCAAATTACTCAAATTAGATCAATCCCCTTAATTAGTAAGAAAAATTTTAAAATTCATAAATAATAAATTTTTTTTTTTTTTTTAAAAGGAGAGAAAAGGAAGAATAAGAAGTTAAGAACTAAGAAAGACACTTTATTGCTAAGGAGAAAGTCTTTACCTCTCTCCTATACTTATAGGAGGTTATAACAATTTTCTTTATTGCAGATTTTTGTAGTTGTTTAATTTGTATGGTAATACCTAAATTTTAAAAATAAAAAAATAAAGTAAATTACATTTTCCTTTAAAATAGATTTCCATTTTTACACTCTAAAATTACATTAATTTTACCCTTTTAAAAAAATTCCATTCAATTCTTCACCTCCTCAACCATGCCTTAAATCTGTAAATTAAAAGTCCCAAAAAATGTATCAAAAAAAAAAGTCCCAAAAAAAAAGTCAAAACTTAAGAATATTAATTTAATTATATATTACGTATCCAAAAATCAGTAGCCCCAAACAAGGAATTACACCCCACCAACTTCAAAATAGTATCCAATAACCTTAAATACAATCCAACGTGTCAAAATCTCATTGGCTGCCAAGATGGGAACAAAATAAACACCACATAATATTTCAATACCGACTGCATGCCCTCTTCGTGTCTTTCACAAAACGGCTCTGTCTCTCTTTTTAGTTATTACTTATCCCCATACTACAAAAAACGCTCTCTCATTAAATACATATATTATCTCTCTCTCTCTCTCTCTCTCTCTCTCTATTTGTTTGGTTCTTTCTTTGTATATGTTTTTGTATTGAGAATTTTGTGTGTCTATCTAGCTAGAGGAAATTAAGAGAGAGAGAGCGAGAGAGAGAGAGAGAGATCATCATGGGTAGGAAGAGAAGTTCACCTATGAATGTGTTGTCTGAATGGGTGAAGAAACAATCTATGAGGATGAAGATCTGTCTTGGTGCAATGGTTGCACTTTTAGCTTTGGTGGCTTTGAAGCTTACCATTCATGATCACAACCACTTCTTCATTGGCTCAGAAATCATCCATGCTTTGGGGATCTTCGTCTTGATTTACAAACTCAAAACCAAAAAGACTTGTTCTGGTACATGCATCTATGTTTATATACCTGCACTGCATGTCTCTTCCTAATCTAAATTATATCTCTCATCTTTATTTTTATTTTGTTTAGGAAACCCAGAAGATGTTTTTGTTGATTTGTTTTGTCTGGTATGTTGAATTATCATTTTTTTTATTTACTTCTTTTAGAAAAAAATTATCTTTTTAATTAATTTGTCAACATATTTTTTTAGATTCTATGTTGTTTGGTAGAATCACATAAAGTCCATAAACTTTCAATTGTTAAATTTGACTATTTAATTAACAACAACAACAACAACAACAAAAAAAATTGACTATTTAAATTTTAGATCATATTCAAATAGATTTTGTATTTTTTGGACAAACAAATTGTCCTTTTTAGTCTGACACAATAACAATTTAGTTCCATGACCTTTTCAGTTCTTATTTTGACCCAGGTCAATTCTTACATTTTGATCCATGGAGTTTGAAGTAAAATAACATCATTAGGTGTACTTTTAATGGAATCCTAACAATTTCACTTTTAATCCAATCCAAACCTTGGAAGGTCAAATGTAACATCTATACTACTATTTAAGGGACTTCTCTTATTTAGACCGGACATTTTTTTGGTTTCAAAATATCTCCACAGTCTACATTCAAGTAGAGACAAAACTGAAAAGACAAAACTATACTCGGTAAAAATATATCTTTAACCTTCACGTATTGCCTACAAAATATGAACATTTTTCTGTTGGTTTTTTCAAAATTCAATCTGAACTACAAGTTGAAGTTGTCATTCACCGGTTTTTTTTTTTTTTTTTTTTTTTTGGTGGTTGTCGGGTTTGACTAATTATTTTACAGTTTTTTATAATTGGAAAATATAGTAATCCAAAATTATAATGAATGTAAATTATTAACTTTTACCTAAAAAATAGAAGAGCTTTTGAGCACGCACTTATGCACGTGCTTAGAGGCTAGTATCAATTAAAAGTATGTGGACTAAATAGTTATCCGACCAAAATTGTAAAAGGTAAATTATAATTTTCCATTTTATTTTTCTTTCCCAAAAAAAAAAATAAAAAAGTTGATTTACTTTATATTTTATTGACTAAACATCATGTCTACAGAGGGCATGCATATCTGGGATTTAAGTTTATATCAATGATCATTCCATTTTTAGATTTCTAAGGGAGAAATAAAAGAAAATTAGCTATTAAGGTAAGTAGCACAGCTAGGATCAGTCCTTTTTTAGTTTTCTAAGGGGGGAATAAAAGAGTGATTATCCATGAAAATCAGCTATTAAGGTAAGTAGCACAGCTAGGATTTTAATTTAGGGATTAAAAGATAATTTAAAATTTTATTAATTTAGAACTTATCAAAAAGAAAAATATAATTAACGGAAAAATGTAAACTAATATAATTAACAAAAATAACTAACAATGAAACGAAACAAAATTTTGTTATTATACAACATATTATGCGGATGCAATTTGTAATTTGTGATAACTCAATGGTAATAACATCTTTTGTGGTACTACAAGTTTCTAGTTCAAACCATCTCAGGCCCTCCCCATTCCCCTACCTATATAAAAAAATGGATGTGTGCACAACTTACCAATTCATGAAAAACAATATTTTATAATGCGACATTGCATATGGTTATGAGAATTTGGGATGTGGAATTAGAACTTGAGGTCTCTATTTCAATTTATTATTTTCTTTCTTTATACACCAAAATCAACCCAAACTTTTTTTTCCCATATCCTATTTAGCACATATTGGGGGCCTGTTTGATCATGCCTTAGAACTTACTATTTAAGCAGTTTTATGGAATAATAAGAAATTTTGTAAATGGCTCATGTTTGTGGTATTATGTATTGAAAACATGCTACCATATGTTGTTCTGCTAATTTCGGAGAATAGAAAACTTGAATGATAGGAAAACAAAAAGCTTCAATGAAATTTTTTTCTAAAATAGTTAGTGCAAATTATTTCATATTATGTTCTTATTTTTTCCTTTTTTGCCATGTGACTCTTAACAACAACATAAAAATTGTTTTAATGAGAGAATTTATTCTTTTTCCATTGCATTTCTTGAAGTCATGTAAGGTTTCAAATGTGACAAGCACGGAACTTTTTATGTGTTGAGTTCAACCTATTAAGTTTGAGTAACCTATTAAAGTATCGATTCCATTTGATTGGAAAAAGAAGGATAGGAAGGAAGCTCCAATTGGAGCATACGTTACACAGTGTATTGGTAGTTTCAATAATCATGTTTTGTTGCCTTGTTCAGGCCTCTCATTAAAGACTCAAGAACTTACAGCTCTGTTCCTAGCTGTAAGATTGTTCTGTAGTACTATTATGGAGGGTGACATTCACACAATTTTAGATTTAACCACCCTAGTGTCAACATTATGGGTTATATACATGATCCGGTTCAAGTTGAAGTCAACCTACATCAAGGAGCTTGACAACTTGCCCTTATATTATGTGGTAACAACATCTCAACTTGTCCTGTTCTTTATGTTGTAGATTTAAACATTTAGTCTATATTCATTCCTTTGAATTTTTCATGATTTACATTCCTTATCCTTGCTATAATAAGTATTTTTTAGGGGAGATAAGCAAAGAAAAAACAATTAGAATCACAGAATTTCCTTTTTGCTTTTGATTTAGTATCAAGATTATTAAACATACTGCTAGGAAATTATCTTATGTGGTAAACAATAATTCCTGATTCATTTGTTTCTCCTTAACTATTGCAATGAAAGTAAAGCCAAGGAGACTACATTTATAAGAGCATCAGACTACTTGTTTGGAATGTCTACATTGTGCAATCTATTGTATTTTACATGTTTGACCTTTTGTTGAATGCTCATCTTTTTAACTAAATGTAATTAGCCACGGTAAAATATTACCTAACAGTTGAAATTAGTATGTGTTTAGAATTCTGTCAAGGATCTAGTATGGGATGGTATATTAAAAAATTGTTTTTCCTTAGCTTTTTTTTTTTGGCGTAAATACACTTTTGGTCCCTACATTTTGGGCTGATTCTCAATTTGGTCCCTATATTGATTTAGCTCCTAGATCAGTCCCTGATTTCATAAAATCGTTTTTATTTTAGTCCCTGCCGTCAACCTGGTGACAGAAAATGCTGAGGTGGCAAACGGAATGCACTGTGTGCACAGTAAATGCTGACATGACTATTATAATAATATTAAAAAATTTGATTAGGCATTCTTTAAATGCCACGTCAGCATATAAATTAATAAAAAAAATTCAATTTCTTGATTTTAATTTAAACTGAAAAAATTAAAAACAAAAAAGCTTATTTTCTTATTTTCTTTTTATTATTTTCGAAAGAACAAGGGTAGGATGTTCTTCATGTTCTTCGGTTTGCCCAAAAATTAAAATAATCTAAGATTTTCTTCTCTTTTCTTATATTTTCTTAGCAAATAAACATGCACAAATTCATACAAAATTCCCATCCTCCACCGAAACCTCCAACATGAAGAAATCATCAAACCGACATGAAAAAGCCAACCCAAATAAATCAACAAACCTCCAACCCAGAAAAATTATCAACCCCGAAACCTCCAACCAAGAAAAATCATTAAACCTCCAACCAAGAAAAATCATCAAACCCCGAAACCTCCAACCCAAAAACCGAAACCTCCAACCCAGAAAATCATCAAACCCACATGAAAAAACCAAACCCAGAAATTTAAAACAAATCAACATCCACAGGGAAAAACAAACCCAAATAAGAGAGAGAGTGATCTGATTGGTTCTTTTCCCCACTCTCTTAGCAGCCAAACACACAAAAAAAAAATCATCATCTCCTTCAATTTCGTAACCCTTTACCAGACCCGATTTGTGACCCAAATGCCTCGACCTGGCGACGGAGCTCCAATGCGGTGACGCTGGTCTCGTGCGATGGAGGCGATGGAGGCGATGCACGTGCCGATCTACTTTGAGTGCTACGACGTGCACGACGACATGAAGAGAGTCCCCAAGGAATTCATGAACTCGATGAGGAAGAACAAGGTGGGTTTCTAGGTAGATCAAAGAAAGAGTGTTGTTTTATTTGGCCATGGGTTTTTGGTTTGGAGCTTGGTGTCTTTTGCCATGGGCCTCTCAGTTTGGAGCAGAGGGTTGGAGTGGAGCAAATCAAAGAGAGAAACGGAGAGTGAGAGAATTCAAGGGGCAGAGAGAGATATTTGGGTTAGGTTTGTGAGTTTGGTTTTTTTTTTTAATTTTTTTTATAATAAGCTTTTTTGTTTTTAATTTTTTCAATTTAAATTAAAATCAAGAAATTGAATTTTTTTTATTAATTTATATGCTGACGTGGCATTTAAAAAATGCCTAATCAAATTTTTTAATATTATTATAATAGCCACGTCAGCATTTATTGTGCACACAATGCATTCCGTTTGCCACCTCAGCATTTTCTGTCACTAGGTTGACGGCAGGGACTAAAATAAAAACGATTTTTTGAAATCAGGGACTGACCTAGGAGCTAAATCAATCTAGGGACCAAATCGAGAATCGGCCCAAAATGTAGGGACCAAAAGTGTATTTACGCCTTTTTTTTTTTTTTTTTTGGGTATTGCTCCTTTGTATATGTTGAAAGGATGTATGTTGTACCATCGTATGGAACAACATAAGCATTGATGTCAAGTTATTTAGCCGTTCTTTCAAAATGTCTTATTAATTTTTTGCATGTTTTATTGATATATTGCATTGAACACTCATAATGACTATCATTTAATCTTAGATATTCAAAAAAAAAAATCAGATAGCTATTCTTTAAGCATGTATAAAGAAAGATGAATTTAGAATGTTCTACTGATTATTCTATGACAGGTGGTGCCTTGTGCTATCCTTGCCATACCTATCCACCCTTTTACACCTCATTTCCTCATCACTCGAATCTTTTGGGCATTTGGTTTGTATTTGGAAGCCGTTTCAGTGCTGCCTCAACTTCGTTTGATGCAAAATGCAAAGGTCTTAACTTCGTTCCTCTCTTTACAATACACTCAACTGTTTATGGATTTCTAAGAATTACTACTAATTTGATCCATTCTAGCATATTTTTTCAGATGATTGAGCCATTTACGGCCCATTATGTGTTTGCAATGGGAGTTTCAAGATTTTTGGCATGCGCTCATTGGATAATTAAGGTGAGACGTTGTAGGATCACATAAAGTGTTAGTAGTGTATGTTTTGCATGAGCAACTAAATATTCCTTAATTTCACTAATAACATTCTTACTTTATTCGAGTTTTGAAAAGTATTTAATGGGAAGAACACCATGAATTATTGCCTGGACAAGCTAAATGACATCTTTACTAATGTTGTTCCAATAAAAGAAATATAGAGAACAAATCATCTTTAAAAACAAACTATATCCTCATGGCTTTGTGAATCCAATCTGGGTTTTTGTCCTCCCTAATATCCAAGTTTTATAAAACAAAGACACTTAATTGGTTTACAATTGGACAATTCATAAAATTGTTTGATTTAGAGTTCAACTTTACTGATACAATGTTTTATAGTCATATAGTATTTGCAAGTATATAGCTTCTTTTACTTCAGAGGGCAATCTTATTGTTGGCATTGGATTCTCTACTTATTTTGCAATATATACACTATCAAACGTTGGTTTTGAACAAACTACTCCATTCTATTTTTCCGTAAGGTTTCAACATTTGTTATGCGTAGGGACCCCATATTAGAATTTTTTTTATTTAACCCAAGGGTTTGTTCTGGTGGTTCCAATGTCTCATGAGATCTACAAGGTCTTGATTTAGAAATCCTATCCTACATCTTAGGGTCACCCCCAAGGGATTCCTTCCTATAATTACGTGGTGTGTGTAGGATAGGGAGACTACACCCACCCAAGGTAATAATCAGATACTTAGGGGCTCTGAATACCCACGCTAGCAAAAAAAAAAGTACATATATTAGCATTGTTAATTTATCTTTAAGCTATCCTCCACCACACTTGGATTAAAGTTTAACTTCCAAGCACTAACTCATGTGATGCTCTCCTTGGGTATGTGAGTATATGTCTCAACACTTGTTTATTAATCTTACTTCTCCCTCTATGAGTCTATGACTGCTCTAACTTGACTGAAAAAATGCATCCTTGTGCTAATTGGTTCTAGAAATTTGCACCATGTCACTAAGAGCATTATAGCTCAATTGATTTGTACCTCTTAAAGTTTCCAAAGTTTAGATCCCCCTCTCAATTTTAATTATTGAATTATCAAAAAAAATTCAGTAACAGGAATTTGCACCATGTCAAAATTCAGGCCAGTTAGCATTCAAAACAAAAACATATTATCTTATTAGTTATGAATTAAGCCTTTGGAAACATCAAGGTAACTAGAATCAATTCACAACACTTCAATCTAGTTTGTGACATTAGGCCTATATCATCATCCTTAGAATAACAAGAAATGGGACTATCTATGCTTATCTAAAGTTATTAGTGACATGAGCATTGATTAATTTCTCACTTTTTTGCTCCATTCATTAGTCTATGCAAAGTCCTATGTGCTGTGGATCACAACACATAGAAAGATAAAGCAAAAATTTTGCAAAATTCACCACCTGTATCATTATGTTGTGCCTAAAAATTGTGGTAACAAATACAACATTTTTGCCATTTGCAAGCAGATTTATGAGACTCGTGGGAGGTATTTGTATTTGATTGGTAGCGGCTACATCTGGTTCTCGGCTGCTTTCCTCTCAGAAATAGTCCAAACATTCATCTTGGCTGACTTTTGTTACTATTACATCAAGAGGTAAGTCCCCTTCCATATGTAATTTTTGTTATCTACCTGTGTTGCCCTCCAACATATATCTAATTATGTCACATTGTCTATGTCCCTCCTATCTTTCAATTTGCAGTTTCGTGCAAGGCCAACTTATAATGAGGATGCCAGTTTAGAAATCAGTCTTGGAGATTGTAACAACGTACATTTGGTTACCTACATACATTGGCTTCTAATTCAAGCACACATTGAAATGAAAGTGAATGTTCAAAATTTTGACCCTTACTATCTTTGTCTTTCCCTGTTTTTTTCTTTCTCATGCTATAAAATTTACAAAGATTAGGGTTACATTTTATAAGGCTTTGATTCTTATATCTTAATGAGTTGACCATGCATCATATTCCCTTACCCCCTTCTTTCTTTCTTTCTTTCATTCATTCTATCTTTCTTCTTTTTTTGTGTGCATCATGAGCCCTCATTTTAAGGAGTTCACAAATTTCATCATATAAAATCTTTATGTGATGTTAAGTTACAATCAAAATGGCTAAAAAAAGTTGTTTCATAAAAGTTCTTCATGCATTTTGTTTTTTGTATCAGCTTTTTTTTTTTTTTATAAATTGAACAAAACTAGTTTTTTTCTTAAAAATAAGCTAACTTTTATCTTTTTGTCACGCATTTTGCATTTAAGTTTTCAAAAATTATATCTTTTGTCTCATATTTTGCAAATAAATTACCAAAAAGCTTGGGGATACAAACAGACAACAACTTTTTGGTTTAGCATTTTGGCTTATTTGTTTATGCATAGCTTTTTTAAAACCTTTAGGTACAATTACACTTCAAAAAATTTTCAACAAACAAGCAAATAAGGGATCAGCAAAAAAATTCTTCTCCATGGGCACAAAAGGAGTGAATAAAAGCCTATTATATCTAAGATACAACCTTGGCATGAGATTTTAGTTTACATTTACTGAACCAGTAAAGGTAGTCATCACTTATAAATATAGTTTTTATTTTTATTTTTTTATAAATTGTTATAGGAATTTGAACATTGGTTCTCCTAATAAAAAAGAGCGGTCAATCTTACTGAGCTAGGCTCTTGGCATGAATATAATTATCTTAGATCAAGCTTTTTTTGTGTGACAATCCTAAATTTTCATTCAAATACGATTGTAAACCATTTCTCGAAAGAAAGGTAATTAAATTCAAATTAAAATAGGTTGGATCAATTTGCAATTTGTTTAAGCTGATAATAAATTAGTAATGACTTCAAGGATTTGGTTGTCTATTTTGGGGTTAGACTGATTGGGCTAAGACTTGATAAAAAACTTTATGCCATTTTTTTGGGGTTGGGCTTGACTTTTAACCTATTTTTCTTGCATCAAATTTCTACTCCCATAAAAGAAGTGTTGAAGTGGGCCGTGTGTGTGGCTTGAATTGCCACAAGCCCAAGTCAGCCTAAGTCACCTTAGTTGACTGAATCCTATTTGTAATAGGAAACCTCTTCTGCCGACTTTGACATATATATATATTAGGTTTGAGAGGAAGAGCATCCGTGTGAATTAGAGTAATTCCTAATAACCTAGTAGCAGCCGCATAAGAAGAAGAATAGTATTTTCTTGTCTTGTGGGTGAAAGAGAGTTAGGGTGTATTGGGATTTGGGTTTCTTGAGAGTGTTCTTGTGCACTATTGTATCTCTTTATTTTTTATAGTGAAATTTCTCCGTCGTCCCTGTGGAGATAGGCAGTTTGCCGAACCACGTAAATTCTTGTGTTCTTTGTGTGTGCTTGTTATTTAATTTCCGCTTATTTACTGTTATTGATTTGAGTCCTGTGGTGCTATCTACACAACAAGTGGTATCAGAGCAAGGTTTGAATTCAATTCTTTGAACACAGTAAAGATGTCAAGCACAAAGTATGATGTAGAGAAGTTTTGTGGTAAGGGAAATTTTTCTCTTTGGCAAAGGCGGATGAAGGATCTCCTAATTCAACAAGGAGTTCACAAGGCCTTGCTTGGGAAGGAGAAGAAACCGGAAACGATGAAGGATGCAGAATGGGTAGAGATGGATGAGAAAGTAGCTAGCGCTATTCATCTCAACCTAGGTGATGAGGTCATTCATAACATCCTAGAAGCAAAGACCGCAAAGGAGGTTTGGGAAAAACTAGAAGGTCTTTATATGAGAAAGAATCTGACGAACAAGTTGTACGTGAAGAAGCAATTGTATAGTTTACATATGAAGGAAGGTTTAAATCTGTTGGAGCATCTCAACACGTTTAAAATGTTGAATACCCAATTGTCAAGTTTTGGGGTGAATTATGAGGACGAAGATAAAGCATTACTCTTGTTAGCGTCGCTTCCTACTTGTTTTGATCATCTAGTGACTATGTTGATGTACGGGAAAGAGACTATAGTACTCGATGAGGTGACTAATGCTCTCTTGTCACACATAAAGATGAAGCAAGATGGTGATGGTTCTCAGGCTGATGGACTTATTGTAAAGTCTGAGTCAAGCAATAGGGGTAGAAGCAGGTCAAGAGGACGGAATTCCAACAGGAACAGATCACAGTCTAAATCACGTGCAAAGAAAGATGTAGAGTGCTTTTATTGTCACAAGAAAGGGCACTACAAGAATCAGTGTAAAGAGTTGAAAGAGCATTTAGAGGAGAAGAAGAATGGAAAGAAGCCCCTAGAATTAGCTAGTGTTGCTGAAGAAACATCAGATGATAGTGAAGTTGGTGCAGATTTACTTTCAGTTTCATCAAGTAACAATGTTCTATCAGAATCTTGGTTTTTAGATTCAGCATGCTCATATCATATGACTCCAAAGAAAGATTGGTTTGACACGTATAAGCCTTACAACAGTGGTATGGTCCAAATGGGTAATGATGCTACATGCCTGGTTATTGGATTGGTACCGTGAAGATCAAGATGTTTGATGGAGTTGTGAGAGTTCTTAGTAATGTCAGACATGTTCCAGATTTTAGAAAGAATTTAATTTCTTTAGGAGTATTGGATGATTTGGGCTATTCATACTCATCAAATGGTGGAATCATGAAGATTACCAAAGGTGCTTTGATGGTGATGAAGGGACAGAAAGTAAGCACGCTTTACAGATTGATTGGGAACACAGTTGTAGGAAGAGTTGCAGTCACCACTCCGATAGAGTCCAGCACTGACGACACAAAATTATGGCATATGCGACTTGGCCATATTGGTGAACGTGGTATGTTAGAGTTGCACAAGAGAAATTTATTGAAAGGGGTGAAGACATGCAAGCTAGACTTCTGCAAGTATTGTGTGTATGGGAAGCAGCATAGAATCAGTTTCAAGACAAGCTCTCATACAAGTAAGGGTGTTCTTGACTACATTCATTCAGATGTTTGGGGCCCAGTATCAGTTTCTTCTCACAGCGGTGCTCAATACTTCGTCAGTTTCATTGATGACTACTCTAGAAAGGTATGGATTTATTTTATGAAGCATAAGTCTGATGTGTTTGGCATATTTAAAAGGTGGAAAGCACAGGTTGAGAATCAAACTGGCAGGAAAATAAAATACCTTAGAACAGATAATGGACTAGAGTATAGAGATAAAGAATTCATAAGATTTTGTGAATTAGAAGGCATTACTCGTCATTTCACAATTAAAGGAACTCCACAGCAGAATGGGGTTGCAGAGAGAATGAACAGAACCTTAGCAAAAAGAGCTAGATGCATGAGATTGAATGCAAGGTTGTCTAAGGTGTTCTGGGCAGAGACAGTTAACACTGCAAGCTTCATTATTAATAGATCTCCATCATCAGCCATAGATTTCAAGATTCCATAAGTGGTTTGGTCAAGTAGACCAGTTGATTATTCGAGTTTAAAAATCTTTGGTTGTCCAGCTTATGTGCATGTGCAGAGTGGAGAGCGTTCTAAATTGGATTCGAAGTCAAGAAAATGTGTATTTCTTGGTTTTGAAAAAGGTGTTAAAGGCTACAGGCTTTGGGATCCAATCTCAAAGAAAACGGTGACTAGCAGAGATGTCATATTTGATGAAGCCTTTATGTTGAAGCAGAATGAAGCAGAGACTTGTGATGATAGTCCACAGGAGAAATTAACTGTTGAGGTGGAGTTTGACGAGAATAGTTCATCCAGTGATAAAGGTGATGCTAAGATTGATCCACAGCAACAACAAGAACAGTCTTATTCAATTGCTAAAGGTAGAGAGAAGCGGGTTCACAAAACACCGCAGAGATATGGCTTTGAAGATATGGTTAGCTTTGCTCTCATAACTAGCAGTGGAGATCCATTGTCTTACAGGGATGTAGAAGAGATGGGGTCACTACAGAAGAATAAGATTTGGGAATCATCTAGTATGTTGACAAAGCCAATTCCAACAGACAAGTTCAAGGGCTACTTGGACTTGGTTGATGTTTGCAACTTGTAAGCCCTTAAGGGCTAAGGTGGAGGCGATGGAGGAGTTTGCTCATGTAGCTTGATCAATTCAAGCCAAGGTGGAGATTTGTTGAAGTGGGCCGTATGTGTGGCTTGAATTGCCACAAGCCCAAGTCAGCTTAAGTCACCTTAGTTGACTGAATCCTATTTGTAATAGGAAACCTCTTCTGCCGACTTTGACACACACACACACACATATATATATATATATATATATTAGGTTTGAGAGGAAGAGCAGCCGTGTGAATTAGAGTAATTCCTAATAACCTAGTAGCAGCCGCATAAGAAGAAGAATAGTATTTTCTTGTCTTGTGGGTGAGAGAGAGTTAGGGTGTATTGGGATTTGGGTTTCTTGAGAGTGTTCTTGTGCACTATTGTATCTCCCTATTTTTTATAGTGAAATTTCTCCGTCGTCCCCGTGGAGGTAGGCAGTTTGCCGAACCACGTAAATTCTTGTGTTCTTTGTGTGTGCTTGTTATTTAATTTTCGCTTATTTACTGTTATTGATTTGAGTCCTGTGGTGCTATCTGCACAACAAGAAGTGTGTTCGTCTTCCTTACTAAGAAGAAAAAATTGTCATGACTCAAAATTAAAACAAACCAAATTAATTTAAAATTAAATATGGCAATTTATCATTCTGTATATCTCTCTTGACATGCTTTTTGTGATTTATTTTCTTAGCCATTAGAACCCCCCCCCCCCCCCCCCCCCCCCAAAAAAAAGATCCCTTACTGAGTGGTTAAGCTCACTCACTTCTTGCTCCACATTTCAGATAAGTGCAGTGGACCTTTGTAAGGAACCGAGTTGGTGATTGTTAAGAGTTATATGATAGAGACTACACAATATTAAAAGAATATGTTATTTTAATCCTTTGCTATGATTTTTGAGATTGTAAACTCGTTACATTCTTTAGATGATTACGTATTTGGAAGCCTTTATTTGTCATGTTCCATAGTGTGATGAAATTTTTGTGAGATTTATTGTTTCTAGTATTTGAATGATAGTTTTTCTCAACAACAAAAAAAGGGAAAAAAGAAGAAGAGGTAAACTACATATTTGGTCCTTAAGCTTTACACTATATGTCAATTAGGTCATTGACTTTTTAAATGTCTCAATTTGGTCTCTAACCTTTTAGTATTGTATCAAAATGGTCTATGTTGTTAAGTACTGGATGAAAAATGTTGACATGGCTAATGGTAAAATTAAAATATTATTTTTATGCCACATAGATTTCCACATAAGCTGCCACGTGGAATTAATTTAAAAAATCGAAGTTTTTCTATCTCACTCTAACTCTCTCTCTGTCTCTTATATATCCCTCTCTCTACGCTTACTGCTCAGCCTCCATGACCAAAGCATACTCAAGGCTAAGCAAATACAAAAATACCCATTCCAAGTCCAAATCTATTTTGATGGAGCTCCTTTTGTCTCATACCATGTAACTTCTTGGCTCCTTCAAAGCTCCAATGATCGAACTCCATGAAAGAAGTCAATAAAATAAAATACAATCTATTCACACTGTAGATGTGTAATTTGTATCCTTCATTCTCTTTAAATAATTTTTATTAATAAAAAAAATTTATATATTAAAAAGAAAAAAAAAACCTTCATTTCTATTCCATCAAATGGAAAAATGAAAGAAGGGATAGTATTGGGAAACTTAATTTTAGAAGATAGAAATAGAATAGAAGTTAAAATACCCAGACCTTTGCAAAAATAATTTGTTTTTGATTTTGCAAAGCTAAGCTAAAAATACCCAGACCTTTATACCAAAACAAAAAATTTTAGTTAGATCACATAGAACACTTACTCATATCTATACCCATTTACAAATCATCTTAGAATTGGAAACATCCAAACCTAGGAATCCATTTTGAAAAACAAACCAAAATCCAAATCAAATCATTGTAGAATATGGCTTGAATTAGGAGTTCGACTCCTTGTTGGATTTGGATAAGGAATGAATTTTATTCCTTTTGGGCTACTGTTGTTTGAAGTTATCAAGTTTTATTAGAAGTCTTGTCTACCACTTGATTTTGAGTTCTATTTGGAATATGAGTGATTCTCCTTTTGTGTGTGGAAAAGAAGTCTAGTCCTTCTTGAATTTAGATAAACTAGCCGACTCAAGTCTCCTATATAAGCATAGTGCTACTATGAAAAATTAGAGAGAAAGAGAAGAGAATGTGTGTGTGTGAGAAAAAGGCTCTCTCTTTGTTTGGTTCTTTGATATTTGTGGGTTGCAATTTGGAATAGTGAGAGAAGTTTGTTACTGCTTGGTTTTGGTTTTGCAGTTTAGTGATTTGCTCTCTCTTGGTGCATTGCAACTTTTGGATTTGATTTGTAGCTCTCTCTTTGGTTTGTGCGCAATTAGTATTTGGTATTTGTGAACCTTTAGTTCTTCGATTCGTATTTGGTTCTTTGGTTTTGTATTTGTGAGAGAGAGTTATTTGGGTGTATTAGGGATTTGGGTTTGTGAGAGTGCCTCTACACCAATTTGTATTATCCCAAATTTGTTATAGTGAAATTTGTTCGTTGTCGCCTGTGGATGTAGGCTATTGCCGAATCACGTAAATCTTGGTGTTTTGTGTCTATTTTCTTTTGGATTAATTTTCTTCGTTCCTATTGTTAGTTTGAAGATCTTTCACAAGCCTAAAATATTTTCACAATTAATCTTAGTAATTTGAGCTTCCGCTATTTTACAACAATCATACCATCTATATGGCTTGCAAAAATGAACAATACCCACAAATGCAAAGGCCTTCATCCACTCGAAACATACCCATCTGAAATCACCAAACCCATCTTTAGATTCCCCTTACACACAGTTCAAAGACAGATAGAGGCTTAGAGCTTCGATCTTAGTAGATTGATGAGAGAGAGCATGTAAGAGTGAGAGAGTGGGAGGATACAAAAGAGGGTTTGGATTTGGCAACCACTGGTGTGATGACGGTGGCAAGCTGCAGAGAATAGTAGTGGTGTTGAAGGAACTCAGAGAGTGAGTTTCGGTCATGCCGTCATGGAGGCTGAGCATAGAAGAGAGAGAGAGTGATTATGAGTTAGACAAAGAGACCGAGAGAGTTAGAGGGAGTGAATTAGAAAATTGTTGATTTTTTTTATTAATGCCACATGAAAGCTTATAAGGAAATTGCTGTGGCATAAAAGATAATATATTAATTTTACCGTTAGCCATGTCAGCATTTTCCATCTAGCACTTAACGGTAGAGACTATTTTGACATGATACCAAAAGGTTAGGGACCAAATTGACACATTTAAAAGGTCAAGGATCAAATTGACATTTAGTGTAAAGGCTAAGGACCAAATATGTAGTTTACCAAAAAAAAAAGTATTTGAATGATAGTTTTGATTATTTATATTATGGGTATTTAATTTTGTAGCTTAGACATGGTAAATGGGATGAGTCGATTCATTGGGTTACAGGACATAAACTAGTCATCTTCTATAAGGAAAAACATAAAGTATTGAACCATTATATAACCAAAGGGAAAAACATATTCAAGACACTATGCAAATTAGGGGTGTCAATTCGGGTTAGCATGCCGAGGTAGAAGTATTCGGTTAAATGGCTCAACCCGAACCCGACTCATTTAATAATCATGTCATGACCTTTTAACCTTAACATGACCTATTAAAGAAGCGGTTGACACAACACAACCCACCTAACACTCGTAATGAATGGGCCATGTTGGGTTGACAAAAATGTAACACGACCCATTTCAACTTGCTTAATATTAAACAGGTTGGGTTAACACATATTCAATCAATTTAACTTGCTTCAAATAAGAAGAATGTGATTAATATTGTTATGAATTTAATAAACAACAAATCTAATACAAACTCATAGCATCAAAATACATATTAAGCATGCAATTTGGAAGTTAATAATAATATCAAATACTTAAAACACATCATCTAAAAGTTCAAAACAACATCAGAGTATTAATAATTATTAAGCCCATAATGTAGTACCATCCATCTAGAAATAAGTTATTTACATCCTAGAAGAAGTGCATATACTTCAACCTAAATTCAAAATAATATACCCACTATCCACCCCACTAAATTGGAACCCCCATCACCACCCAAAATCAACCAACTACCATCGACCATCATAACCATAACCCAAAATCAACCAACCACCACGGGCCACAATGACCAAACCCCAAAATCAACCCAACCCCAAAACCATCGCAACCCACCAATATTAGCCACCACAACCCATCAAAATCAACCCACAACCAAAAAAAAAATCCACAACAATAGCCCAAAAAAATTAATAGGAAAAGTGTGAGATCGACAATGTGGCTGAAGAAGAGGCCGAGATGGTGGCGTGTGGCTAAGGAAGAGGGTGAGATTGGTGGTGGTTAAGGAAGAGGCTGAGAGAGAAAGAGAGTAAGAGAGAAGAGAGTAGCAAACAGGGAGAGAGAGAGAGAGAAAAGTTTAATAAAATAATAAGAAATATTTTTAGCATTTTTACTGTACAATTTCATTAGCATAATTATAATGTAGCAAATGCCAATTTATTTGGCATTTGACACATTTCATGAAGCCTGATTTTTTGTGTTTCATGGATACTTGATGCCAATGTTCTAAAATAAATGCTATGCCAATTTTTTGTTATTGGTCCTTATGAGTGGGCAAAAAATTAATTTAAGTTGTGAATTTAAATTGGAACTAATAACAACCTATCATATGTGATTTGTTGTGAAAATATTGTGAAAATGTCGTGAACTTAGCATTTCTCATGTTCTAAACAAAAATAATTGTGAAAATGTTGTGACTTATCAGTTATCATTTTGTAAACAAAAATAATTGGGAAAATGTTCACATTTTTTTAATAGTTTTCTGGATTTTTTTTAATTAAAGAAACTTTAGAAAATCAAAACCAGAAAACCCTCTATACTATCGCTCTCATTCTCTGTCTCAGTCGTCACCCCCTCAGTTAGAGTCTCTCTCTCTCTCTCTCGCGCACGCTATCCTTCCCCTGCCACGACTCACAGTCAGGTACTCTATTTCTAGTCGATTTAGTGGTTTTTTTTTTCTCTCTTCACAATTCTACTCTCTCTCTCTCTGTGAATGGTCTCTATATGTCTTTAATCTCCACTTTCTCTCACTCCTTTAGGATCTCTACTTTCATCAAAATCAAAACCTAACGAAAGAAGTCTGAGTTTTAGATTGTTTGATCTTTTTTTATATTATTATCTGGTAATGGTGTTAATATATATGGTTTAGATTCTATTACATGGGTTTCCTTTAGATTGTTTGTTTGCTCTGCTACTTTTTTTTTATTAAAAATTGTTGGGGTTCGGGTTTCTCATGCTTTGTGTGTTTTTTTATTATTAATTTCTCTTTTTTTTATGTGCCTTTGTCTATCTTTTATATATAGACATATTAAGCTAAAAAAATTTTGGTTCAAAATTGGTCTTTCGTTGACTAGGATTGTTCCATGAGCAATATTCAATAATGGGTTTATGTACTTGTGGATGGTAGTGTGTGATTATTTGTGTCAATAAAAAAAAAATGTTGTAGATTGGCTAGCGAGTGTTTTGTGCTTTCATTTTGATGTGTAATCGTGTGTTTTATTAGAATGGATAATCCTTTTCGGTGTCTGGTAAATGTTTGAGATTCACTTCAAAAGATTCAATGAGTCAGTGACGTCCGTTTTGATCTAAGTTATACTTAATTGTGTAGGATAATATTACATGGTAATCAAAGGAGTTTACTTTTCAGTAAAATAGTTTTAGTTGAAAGAAGAGCTTGTTCGAATACACAATGTGTGTTTTGAACCATTTCTAAGTAATCACATCTAAGATACAAAAGATATAAGAACTCTAGATAAAGATGATGTAGTGACTGCTGATACTACGTACCCATGGTAAATTGGTAGTCATTTACTCATACAAAGATCTTAAAATAGATTGCTTAAAAGCGAGATTTGAGTGTTCAGCCTTAGAAAATAATTCTTTTGTTTATATGTCTCCAAATTGTCCACAATAATTTATTTTAAGGTTATTTTTTGATGCAGAGCCTACTCCTATCCAAGATAATCACGTTTCTGAGACAGTAACTAAATTGTCAAAGGCTGTTGATGGAGAAGTGTACAATGCTCCTAAAAATGTACAAGCTTTGATTGAAGAACAGGAAGTGTCGGTTGCTAAGGTAGTTGATGAAGTTTCAGATCAATGGCAAATAGTGGCTGAAACTAAGGCTATGTTTGTTTCGTGTAAAACGTTCTCCGGAAAATACATATTTTCTGGAAATGCTATTTTCCGGAAAAGGAAAATATTTTTAAGTGTTTGGTTGAATTATGAAAATTGTTGTTGAAAATATTTTCATGTGTTTGGATGTATTCTAAAATGCTATTTTCCGGAAAATTTTTCACATTATTACAAAAAATTTCAACATCACATCCAATTCAACAACAATTTCCGGCAGCAAATTCCGGCAACAACAACACAACAACAACAACAACAACAACAACAACAATAATCAGTTCATCCAAAAAAAAAACAACAACAACAATCAAATTAAAAAAAAAAAAAAAAAAAAAAAAAAACGGAGAGATCGAGGAAGAGAGAGTGTGGAGGCGACGGGTCTGGGTCGGCGACAAGATCGAGGTTCGTGGGTTGCTAGGTTCGTCGGTTCGTGGGTTGCTCTGGGTCGAAGGCAAAGGGTTGCGCTGGGTCGAAGGCGATGGGTTGCTCTGGGTTCGTCGGTTCGTGGGTTGCTGGGTTCGTCGGTTCATGGGTCGAAGGTCGCCGGCGGTTGCTTGTGCGATTGCTCCTGGCTTGGTCTCTCTCGCTGGCGGTTCGTGGGGCTTGGTCGCTGGTCTGGGTCTCTCTCTCTCTCTCTCTTTCTTCGTGCTCTCTCTCTCTGTTTTCCGGAAAATAGCATTTGAAGTGAAAATAGAAGGTGAAATGAATTTCACCCGTGGGAGCTCTATTTTACGGTCAAAGCTGAAATGATTTTCAGTTGACCGAATTTTCCAAATCAGCCAAACACTCAAGTTTTACGGAAATGGTTTTCCGGAAGTACTTTGAAGTCAAAACAAACACACCCTAACTGTAAAATGGCAGATAAGTTTACCATGATCGAGAATGTATTTGAAGGAGTTCATAGATTATGGACCCTCTAGTGACCAATGTAGAGTTGTGGACCATTTGCTAGTGTTGCGCAAGGATGGGTTGGATGAGTTATGGTCATTGAATGAAGGAAGAGAATAGTAGATTATGAGTTTTAGAACTACTCCCAATGGAGGGGGAATTTGAAAACAAAATTTGAAGACCCTAAATTGTAGCTAAATTTCTTTTATGAAATTTTGAATTTTCTTCTCATGACACCCAAACAAGGAATTTTATCTGAGAGAATTTTAAACACAACATGATAAGGACTCTCTCTTATTATAGTGTCCTAATTCATTATCAATTAAGATTTTTTTTTTCTCCTAAGATTTTTTGTTTTCCCTCTACACTCTAATTTGAAGAATACAACACTAACTTCATGAAGTTTTTGAACATCACGAGAAAGTTGCCGTATATATTTTTCGATTGTCAAACGTAATAGGCCTTTTTGGAGTTAAAATTGTATCTCAAACAGTGACATTATAATGACTAATTTAAAATTTTAATTAGATCATTAACTTTGCTACGTATCTATTTGTTAATGGCATTATTAGCATGCATCCTTCTTTTCTTGGAAATAAATGCAAATCAAGATCGATTGATGATTGGGATGGGGATTGGAATGATTCGGCATCCTATTATTAACAATTTTATTTCATCTGTCTTTTTTTTGTTCTTTTTTTTTTTAATACACAATACACTATATGTATATTAGTACCCCTAATCCCTAACACTTACTAAATCCATACATAAAAAATAAAAAAACTCAATTCAAAATAAAATCATTGAATACTCTTTTTAATACAATTATTACAACAAATAATGCGCAACCTGTACTTCAAAGAATTTAAAAATCTTTTACTTGTAACATCAAATTACAAAACTATCAACTTGCTTTTAATTATTTGTTAATTTTTAATGAATGTAATAAATTTTATTGTAAACATAACATTTATCTAAACATAAACTTGCTCTTAAACATATGAAAAAATAAATAATTTTATACATTCATTCCTTTTTATGCATGATTTTATACCATGTTATATACAAAATTGTAAACAAACCAAACAATGAACAAGCAATATGGTGAAGAAATGAAAAACACCATGGAAAACATTTCAAAGAGAAAAATCACTACAGAGTAACCTACCATGACCAACAAAGGAATTCATAATAATAAGAGAAGTTTAACAATGTAGTATAAAACTTTTATACCGACTCTACTTGCTAGATAAACTTACTATAAAAACCTTCTACAATTTCAAAACATTTGATATCTCCCTCATATGGATGCCTTCACAAATGACTCGCTTGCACTTCACAACTAAAACCTCCTACTAACTCCAAAACCTCTTGAAAAGTTTCTTCACCATAGTTTTACTAGGCTTCTAGATCTAAACTTTGATTAACTCAAATACACCATCGCAGTATTTAGTTTTCAATCTCTAAATTTGCAGGGTGTACAGGATTTGTCTTGGATGATTCCTCAATATGGTTCTGTGGGGCCAGAAAGAGTCAGCTAGCCCTGGCCCACTTCGAACTACGCCCAAAGACCCGCGCCGAGGAGGCGTCCAAGGTCCGAGGACGAAAGTATAAAGCCCAATTGCCCAAGAAACAGTGCCGAGGATGATTCCGTCCTCGGACTGCCGAGATCATAAAGTGGACAAGCAGCACACCATCAAAGGGAGTCTTCCCGAGCATCCAAAGAGCAAATAGCAAGTATCAAGCGCCAGCAATGGAAGCATGGTGGAGGAGCAAGTCCCAGATGAACTGTCACCTCCACATTAAATGCCCTCAACTAACGCCCTGGCCGCATTAATGAGGATAGGACCCCTGAACAGTACTGTCTTGGGCGCTACAACCCACAGGAGGAATGGGAATGCGGCTGATGGGACAAACTCTCAAGTGGTAGTCTAGCTGATCAACAAATGTAAGGCTAGGATCAACTGAGAGGGATGTATATAATGTAAGGAGCCCCTCTTGAAAAGGGGACGGACGGAAAAACGGAAAAACCAGAATTAAGAAGTACTGTAGCGACTTGTATTCTCTCAAACCTTGTAACCAATCTTCAAAGAAATAATAAGAACTTCAAGCTCTGAAAGGCCAATCCGAGGAGCATTATTGTGCATCCCAATTCACGCTTAAGTTATTATACCCACAAGTAACCATGCATGGTCGCTGCATTCCACACTAGGGCCTAGTTCTTGAACCTATTCTCTATAAATTCATTGCAGGGCTAGCTGGACTTGGGTCCACTCTCTCAATAATAGAAGTGCCCAAAACCGGTCCCTACAGGTTCATAGAAAAGTGAAGTCAAAGTATAACAATTACTTTTATGATCTATATTTCCTCAATATGTAAACATTTGATATCTCAACTTTTACATATGATTTCTCAATAATTGAAGTCAAGTATAACAATTACTTCTATACTTAAAGTAGGTAAGTCATGAAATTTTGAACTAACAGTTGACCTTAGTAACTAACTAATATGAAACCTGTGCTTATGCACTGGAATGGTGAATTGTAGTGGTGCTATTAATGTTAGTTTAGTTTATTAAACATATAGGACATTAGTTTGACTAGGATATTTTGAGGTACTAAAATGATTTTTCCTTGCAATTTTTATGATATTAGTTACATCAAGTTTTCAATTACACTACTATTACGTATATAATTTTGAAAAATCACTATTAGATACTACGTATACAATATCAATTCACAATCATCGTCTGTGAAATTCTACTAAATACAATACAAAATAAAAGAATAAATTTGTTCAATAGTATCTCCTAAATTGAATGGAGATAAGTGCATAGGATCGTTTAGCTCAACTACAATTGTAATGTCCAAGATCTTCGCATACAAAATATCTGAATAGAAACAATAAAAAAAAAAAATATGCTCATTATTTTAAAGGAAAAATAATAGCAAAAATCTAAACAATCTAATTTGTATGGAAAGCTAAACAAAAGCAAAATCCAATTTTGATTAATTAGATTTTCTCTAAGTTTTGTCTTTATATATATATATATTTGTTACACAAAAAAATGTCTTATAAATATAAAATTATTCAAACTCTCTATTCCTTTAATTTTATTTATAGAATTAGATATATGATTAGGTTTTTTATGATCGGTTTTACTAACATATACCCTTAGGGCATACATTAATAAATCATTGTAAGAAACTTTTTATGGGAAAAAGAAAAAAGGGACTAACTTTTTTGACAATTTTTTCAATTTTCCATATAAAAGTTTCCTAAAATGGATAATTAATATATGCCCGAAGGGTCCTTTTTATAATTTATTTATATTAGACTTCTATATATAGATAACTCATCAATCCTGATTCTTAATTGATCGAGCCTCAATCAAGGGATAATTGAACTTCAATCAATTATAGGTCGATCGAAGAGTAGTCGAATCTTCATAAATTATTTTATTAAGCTACTTTTTGTACAAATAGTCTTGAACTTGATGAAAATGAATGAATTGATTAAAACACATTTGACCGTTACATTGTCAAGGAATTTTCTAACTTTAAACATGTATTGAGGGTATTTAGGTGCTTTTTGGTGGATATTTAGTCATTTTAGAGTGTTTGTGATATTTTTGTTATTTGAAGGGCTATAGGGAATTTTGAAAGTTCCAAGTATTTTGATTATTTTTAGATGTTTCAAAAGTATTTTAGTCATTTTATAGTTGTTTGGTGCAAACACGGGAAGGGGTTGAAAGTAGAAAATGTACATTTTTTTTATCAGTATTTTATGCGTGCACCAAATACCTAAAAGTAATGAACTTGTTTTATGAAAAATATTTTATGTTTAAACAAACATAGCCTAAGTTTTTCCTTTTTACCATTTAATTTACTAAGATTGCTAGCTTATTATTAAATTATTTCATTAATTTTTTTTTTCATTATTTAAATGGTCCAACAAACAAAAATAAATCACAAACTACACCCTAATGGTGATGTGATAGAATAAATCTAGGTGATAAACTATGATTGGTTGCCTGTCACTTTTACATGGACCCATCCCTTTTCTTTCATCACTCATAGCCTACTACATCATAGTAGTGGCAAAATTGTGGCACAAAAGGATGTGATCCTAGATTTGTTTGACCTGAAAACTTATGATTAAATCTAACTTTGGATTTGATGTATAGAAGAGTAGTGCTTATATGTATATATTTCAATAGTTAAGGTAAGAGAATATAAATCTTGAATGTCTTCATTGAAAACACCAAGAAGTGCTAGTTGAGTTACAAGTCGCTTAGCTGAAAGAGTAATGCTATTAACATAAAATTTTTCACAATTGCTCACAATTGTTAAATTGATAAGTTATTAACTTATTATTGATTATTCGACCAATTACTTGCACAATTTTATATTCCACCATTAATATCTTGTCATTTTAGGCCGTATTAACATTTGTTTTGAATTATATTGTTATTCTATACTTATTATTCCATAAGAAAACTATAAACTCATTAAATTTTTTTTTAAAATGACAAAGTTTAGCGAGTTGTAGCCTAGTGCTATAACATTACTCAATAAAATAAGTATTACTACATATTTTAAAAATCTAACCGTTGAATTGTATGTTTTTTACGTTCTTAATACACATGTCAAATTTTTTGTTAATCAGATATTATTTACCATATGATCTATAAGTTTATATTTTATGTATAATTTTAACTTATTAAAACTTGTAATAACAATTTATTAATGACATAACTATTGATCTTTAATTTTCTAAAAATTTTGCAAGTATGGTAGATATAAGAAGAAGAAGAAGATATAATCCAGGCATACTTTGTAATAAATAAATAAATAAATAAGGCAATTTCAATTTCACTCAAATGTAAAAGTTGTGGACGGAGAGATGAGCTCGAAAAAGAGTCCAAAAAGTTTGAAGTGCGGCTCAGTAATATAAATACTCTCAATTGAACCCGAATTCTCTTTCACATTTCACACTCGCGCCTCTTCTTCACCATAACCAAACCCTAATAAAAACCCTAAAAAACAAAAACCAAAACCCAAAAAAAAAGAAAAAAGAAAAAAAGAGAGAGAGAGAGAAAGCGAGGTGTGAGAGAGAGAGCAAAGCACAGAGAAATACCCAAATTTCTCTCACTCACTCACTTTCTCCGATCCTTTTCTCTTCGATTCAGGTACTCTTTTCTCTTCATTTCACTTCAAGAATCAAGATCGCCTTTACTCATTTTCAAAACCCTAGTTTTTGTAATTTTTTTTTGTGTATTTTAGCTGTCGTAGGGTTTGAATTTTGGCATATAAAATGTATGTGAATTCAAGTTAGTGTTTCAAAAAAAGTAATTTTTTTTTTAATTTACTGTTTTTGGTTTGATTTGATTTGATATGATTTGATTTCCAGAGATCAATTTATTTCAATGGCGGCTTTCGTCGAGCAGGCGGAGGTAGCTGTGGCGGTGGCTGTGGCCGCGACTCCGGGTGCTGATGTTGTATGTGTTGTTATTGATGTATATAGAATGTTATCAACAGTTAAGTGTGTTGTGTTTTGTTTTGTGGGTTTTGATTGGTTTTTGGTTAAATTTTGTGGTGAAATGTAGGTGGGCAATGCTTTTGTTCACCAATACTACCTTATATTGCATCAATCGCCAGAACTTGTTCATCGGTTTTACCAGGATGTTAGTAAGATTGGTCGTATGGAAGAGAATGGGACCATGAGTATCACAACCTCTATGCAAGTGAGCTCCTATCTTTGTGTGTATAATTTTTGTGTTTTTGTTTAGAAGCTTAATTGTTTGCATGTTGTGGATTGTGTGATTCTTATTTGAAATATCGTGGGTTTCAATTAGTTTAATTGATAAAGTCTAGACATGGGTTCGAATCTTGCATACACCAAAAACCTAATTTTAAGCTTTTTGAAAATGGGGTAGTTTGAGAAAGCTATACCTAGGAAAAAGTGAAGTTTTAAAAAGGTGTAGTTGGAAAAAAAAAATTGTAGTTTGATTACGCAATTCACACTTGGTGTCTTGGTTTGATGATACAGTGTAATTATAATGGACATGATTTAGGTTCAAATCTATAAAATCATTCCTTTTTGAAATATCTTTTATACTTTCTGAAGCCTAATGGGCAATGGCCTACATGTTTGAACTTGCTTTGTACTTTACCTGTTTGCTCTATGTGACCATAATTTATCTCTGGTTGCTATTAATATGGCAGAAGAATGCAGAAAATAACTGTTCGGTTGCTAACCATATGATTGAAAAAAAAAACAAAAAGGATTCAGAAAATCTGATTTGTTTTCAATTAATTTCTCCATGACCTTGTAGAGAGCATTCCAAAAGATTTGAAATTCATGTCCTGTAACTCATGTTTGGATGAGGACTTTTGAGGTGTAAATTTCCAATGTTAATTTCCCCTTTTTCAGAAAAAAAGTGAGTTAAAAAAAGATTGAATGGAGTTTGAACTTGGAATTTATAAGCACTGAAATCCCAGGATCAAATTCAAGAGGAAGATAACATTTCCAAATTCTACCAATGTTACTATTCTTATTCAATCCTACCTTTACCACTCTTCACACTACCACTACTACCACCACCACCACCACCACTACTTTTGACGTCGCCATCACTACCACCAACACTGTACTCATCATTGTCAATGCCACTACTATCACCCCCCATCAGCTGCATAACCACCACCATCAACAACAATACCATGATACCATAATACCATCGCCACCAAATGATTTGCACTGTCATTGTCATCATTGTTGTAACTCTAGCCAATAGGTTCTAACTCAAATGGCACCTTGCCCCCTTGCAAAATTGGATGCTTGTGTATTCATCTAACCAATAAAAAATTGATTTGATGGATTGAGATTCACATCAATTTGAATCCCATGGGTTTGAAAAGTATTTTTTGAATTTATCATTCAAACATAATATTTTAGAGTGGAAAAAGGGGTGGTTTGAGTAACATTTTGGTATTAGTTATAGCCTACAAGTTCTTTTGTATGTATAATGTTGAATTGGAAATCAGGAGAGTTGAAACCCTGATCCCTCTATATATTTTGATTGATTTTCATTGATCAGGCAATCAATGAGAAGATACTCTCACTTCATTATGGTGAACTCAGTGCACAAATCTTAACTGTGGATGCACAAGATTCTTTCAACGGAGGAGTCCTTGTTCTTGTGACTGGATATTTGACTGGAAAGGACAGTTTGAGGCGCAAATTTACTCAGAGTTTCTTCCTAGCACCTCAAGACAAAGGCTACTTTGTTTTAAATGATGTGTTTAGATATGTTGACGATGGGAGCCAAAGTTTCGTGAATGATGTTGAAGTGCCCCTTACTCCTGACCCTGGTAATGTGAAACACATTTTACAATTCAAAGTAAAGCCTTTTGTTCTTCTTTAACTGATTTTTAGGATAATTTTGTTTCAGAGCCTACTCCTGTTGAGGAGAATCATGTTTCTGAGACAGCAGCTGAATTGTCAGAGGTTGTTGATGGAGAAGTATACAACCCTCCTGAAAATGGACAAGCTTCAATTGAAGAAGAGGAAGTGCCGGTTGCTGAGGTAGTTGATGAAGTTTCAGATGAATGGCAGATAGTGGCTGAATCCAACTCTAAAACTGAAGAAGTTCCAAAAAAGTCATATGCCTATATTGTAAGCATTCTTCAATCAAAATTCTATCCTTTTAGCTTGCTTATTCATTAAGTGTGTGGTTTCATTGGCAGCTACAGTTGTAATTTCTATGTCCTGGATGTGGGCAGAAGTTATATCTTTTACTTCAATTTGTTGTTGCAGGTTAAGGTTATGAAGGAGAGTCCAGCTGCTCCAACTTATGCTCCTCGGAGGTCTGTTTCCAAGAGCCAAGAGCAGCCAGTAATTGCTGGACCTCCTCCTCCTCCTCTGGTGTCTGAGACACCGGTTTCCAGCACAAATGCTAATGAAAACAGTAGTAATAAGGATTCTGAAGGTGTGCAGTTTGTTATTGTTGACTTTTATTTCTGCTAGTTAACTCACATTATTATCTGCATCATGGTTGTTGTTGTTGTTTACTCTGCATGGGTGTATTAATCTAGTTAATACGTATACTTTGCATTTTATGACCAGCCGAAGGTTACTCCATCTACATAAAAGGCCTCCCTTTGAATGCCACACCTTCCCTACTAGAGAATGAGTTCAAGAAGTTTGGACCTATTAAGAATGGTGGTATTCAAGTTAGAAGCCAAAAGGTATGTCATATGTTAATCAAATTTATGTTGTTCATTGTTAGCTGTTCCCTGAGCATATAATTATTCTCCATGTGTCAATACAACAGGGATTTTGTTTTGGCTTTGTGGAATTTGAGGTGGCAAGTGCTGTGCAAAGTGCAATCAAGGTATACATCTGTTATTCTGGGCTGATCTGTTTTCTGTTTCTCTGTTTTCTTGATATGATTGAGCAGATGAATGGGCCATAGCTTCTTTCATTGGTTGACTTTAGGACTTCTTAGATCCTGTTGGTGTAAATATGAGTTTATACTCATTTACATACTAAATCTAAGGCTGTTTAATAATGTATGGGACTTTGTTATGACTGGGATATGCTGTTTATATTTCTGAGTTTTTGGTTTAATTGAGCAAGTTCTCTGGAAGGTGCAATTCTGTTGTGCTGTTGTTCATCGTTTTTGCCTTGGTGATATGTTCTTCCTTTTTCCTTTACCTTTTACCTCTCCTGTTATGTTTTACATGATGGAGTAGATGGATGCACCATAACTTGTTTCATTAGTTAAATGGGATATGCTGCTATAATTCTTATATTTTTTTTTTGTTATATAGGTTCTTTGGTTGTATTCTAATTTCTAAATGCAATTTTAAAACCTACTTGGGCGATTAACTGTTGCTGCCGATGAGATTTTGTTTTGCAGTATGTCATCATCAATAAAATTGCAACAGTAGTTGATACAATAATAGCTATTGTTGGAAACTAGTCAAAATTAGCAGTTTGTCCAAAAGTGATGCATAGGGTAGTTGGTAGCAAGTTTAACCAGGGCTATTATGGTTAATTGTATTGCTTGAAGAGTGAGCTGGTGACCCTGTTGTGCTTTCCTGATGTCATCTATTGGTACTGATATATTCCATGGTGGCTGCCAATTTTGTTCCCAGACTTGTTTCAGCTTATGACTTACCAGTTTAATAATTCTTGTGAAACCCATCTCCATTGCCCTCAACACAGCCTCACTGCAGCTACCCATCTATCTGATTGACAATTTGAAAATTTGGTGCTATAGCATTTAACATAAATCTTCTTCCCCCTCGCTGGATTTGGCTTCAAAGGCTATGCCACTCTGGTTTTGTTTTCTCCATTCTCCATCTGCTTTGATGAGGACTCACTTGCCAGTCTTCATTGTATGCCTTTGTGTTGCTGATTATCCTCTTTTCCTTGGTTTTTTCTTTCCTGTCCATCAGGTTATAAATACAGGATGAGATTCAATAAATGTAGAGTTCTCTCCCCTCCAGTGGGGAGGTTTAGTGTTGAATTTTATTAGTTTTTATGGATTTTAAACAAAAAAAAAATCTTATCAGTGTTCTTTAATGATGATGGTTTCCAAATTACACATGGTAACTAAGTCTAATTTGCAGTTTCCAAATTACACATGGTAACTAAGTCTAATTTGCAATTATTACTCCTCAAAATATGTTATTTAGAAAATTATGAAAGGATGTTGCAATTGTTTACTTAAAAAAAAATCTTTTGTTTACAATATTGATGCGTTAAGATCTTTTTTTTTTTCAATTTTTTTTTTATTATTATTTTTTTATTTTAACATGAGGGTACTATTAGTCTACTATTCATATATGTTGTATGATGTTTCAACAGCTTCTATTGCTAATGAGTATGGTTTTGATTGCATTATTTGTATTAGATCCTTTCAATCGATTGTTGCATCAGTTAGCTACTTAATTTTATTTTGAATTATTGCATGAAATAATATTTCTGTTGATGTTTAGGAGTCGCCCATTGACATCGGTGGACGCCAGGCTGTTGTAGAGGAAAAGAGGTCTACCAGTCGAGGTAAGTTGGGTTTTGTAGATGAATTTTACCCATTCAAAAATTTTTTTTTTTTTGGGGGGGGGGGGTTGGGGGTAGGAGTTTTAGGTTTCTAGATTGAAAATATTAAATGTAAATAACAAAGAATTTGTTGGGATGTTGGCGAATTTGTGTTCTTTTGGACATTAGATCAGGTGATCTCGGATTTGCTTATTAGGAAAAACATTGGAAGAGAATGTTCCTCTTTCTAAGTAGTTCATGTTAGACACAGGAGGTCTTTTACTGTGGGAGTTAGCCTAGGGAAATACATAACTATGGGGTTAGGGGGAGGAACGTGCAGGTCTCACAATTTTTTCTGATGGACCCATTTTGTCGCAAGGGTAAAAGGGCATTCTTGATTGAATGAATGTAGCTTTCATCTCATGAGTTATTTCTTTATACAAATCTTAGCAGACGTGCAACTAATTGGATGAATGGTAATGGATATTCATGGTATGTTTATTAGGTTAGGTGCCACCTTGATTCCATGACATCTAATAGTGACTGCTTTTTTAATCTCCAGGGAACGGTAAGGGACGATTTTCATCTGGAAGGGGGAATGGATATAGGAATGAAGGAGGCAGAGGAGGGCGTGGAAATGGAAACTACGGAGGTGGCAGGGGCTATGGTCGGGGTGACTTTAATGGCAGGGCTGAGTTTGGAAGCAGGGGTGGCAACCGAGAAGGATTTTCAAACCGCAGAGGTGATGGATATCAGCGGGCTGATCATGCAGGTGGCAACGGTGGCCGTGCAAATCGTGCTGGTGGATTGACTGTTAACGCAACAGCCAGAACTACTGCACCTCGGATACCTGCTACTGCCTAAGATACCATAGCTTTGTGAGGAAGATAGCAGTTAGAAGATTTTTACATTTTTCTGAAGTATGGTGCTTTATCAAGTGATTGGATCTTTTTCAGATGAGCTACATGAACTTTGCTTTAGGATTTTTGTTTTTTAATTGGTCAGTCATGGGTGATAATCATTCAAAAACTCTATTCAGTATACTAGTAATTAGTACCCATTGTCCAGGTGCATTGGTGTGTTGTGGGTCACCTATTTTTAGCAGTTATTTTTGGAGCTTTGCTCCTATATGGGAATGACAATATGGTTAGGCAATGGCATTAGGTCATCTTGAATCAAGATTCTTGATATGGGATTCTTTTTTGTTCGATTCATTTTTTATTTTTGCAGATATAGCTCGTGTCAAACTTTTTAGTTTCTTATAGTTTGAGCTGTTTGATTTCCCAAGTGAGGAAATGTAGCCCTTGACCTTGATGTGTGCACCATTGAATCATGAGATAAGTTGTGTGTGGTAGTGTATCAAACAGAACGGCTCAAATGGATGAAATGCTCCTAGTGAAACCTCAGGCCTGATGTGTTTGTTTTTTCATTGTTCTTTAGGATTCAAGTAATATATTTCTTATGCTTGTATATTTTGTTTCTGCTCATCTTGGTCCCAAATTAATGGCTGCCTTTAGTCTGCAAAAGTTGGCTTTTTGTATCAAACTTCTCTCATTGATTGGTGAGCATCATTTTGCTTCTCCTTGATTATCTGAGATCTCATCAATCATCACTGAGTTATCTTGCCCTGCTACACAGGAATTTAATCCTTACAAAGTTTGATTCATGTCACTGGATTTATTTCTTTCCTTAATTTAATTGTGCTTTCAATCGTGTTTGTGATATTTTTATTTCTAGTTTGATATGAAATGGAAACAAAAAAGTTTCCTAAGTCTATAAATATAGAAAAGATAAAATAGGTTTTCACTAAAATGTTTTTTTTAAACATTTCTACCAAAAAAAAAAAAAAAAGCGGTTAAAATACCACAATGAGAGAGACTGCTCCGCCTACCTCTAAGGAAACAAATGCGTGGATCTTTGGGCTAAGGGAGGATCTGCTACCAGCGACCCCGTTTTTTGTATCAGTTATTTTCGGACGCTTGGGGTATTTCTTACCCAAGACTTTGTAACTTTGATTCTATTTAATTAAATTCCCTTTTACCAGAGAGAGAGAGAGTGCCCCATAGTTTTTCTATCCTTCACATTCTAAGAGTTATAGAATGCAACTCGATTCTTAAGCTTTGGGAAATGACAACGTTTGGACCCCCTAATATTTCTATCCAACATGTATTTTATTTGATAAAACAGTGCTCAAATTCTTACATACCTCAAGTCAAGTAGAAAGATATTTTTCCCATAATCTTGTCGCAAATTTGGACAGCCCCTAACCAATTTTTTTTTTGAGGGCAACTCTTTAGGAAAGAGCCATCTTTGAAAAAGCCAGAATACTATTACTAACCATTGAATTCCGACTCATCCGAAACTTGCTACCTCCCAGCATTTACCAAAATTGTCTTAAGCTCATTGGTTGGGAACAAGCTTCGACAGGTTTCCATAAACTAAACACGTAGATCTGTTTTGGGAAACCTAGGGCTGCTTGTTGAAAGGAGTCCCTACAAATATTGGTCGCACAAATTCTCTTTTGGCAGAATTGTGTACTTAAAGAGATGGAAATGGACTCATTCTAGCACTCAATTCTAGAATTTTAAAATTCAAATTAAATTAGGGAAATGTTAACGAGCACCGTGCGGTGCTTGTTAAGATTTCTCTATATGGGTCTCACTTAATAAAAAGGGAAAAAAATTATTAAAAGGATTGTCAAAAAGATTAAAAAAAAACTGTTAAAAATTTGTCAAAAAAGATAAAAAGCTACAAAAAGTAGACAAAAAGTTGCACAAGAGTTATTGTTAACGTGCATCTTACGGTGCCCGTTAACACAACCCGTTAAATTAAATGCTAAAGTTGTTGTGGATCTTCTCACCTCATGTACTAAGTTTGTGTTTTAAAATGCCACCCATGCAATATCCTGAATTTTGGCAGTAGTTTGCTATTTCAGCATTTTATGGTGACTCAGAAGTCAGGTCTATCATAACTGTAGTGATACAAAAAGTAGACAAAAAGTTGCACAAGAGTTATTGTTAACGTGCACCTTACGGTGCCCGTTAACACAACCCGTTAAATTAAATGCTAAAGTTGTTGTGGATCTTCTCACCTCATGTACTAAGTTTGTGTTTTAAAATGCCACCCATGCAATATCCTGAATTTTGGCAGTAGGTTGCTATTTCAGCATTTTATGGTGACTCAGAAGTCAGGTCTATCATAACTGTAGTGAAGAAGATCACCATGCAGCATTGCTAGCTAAGGTGGGAATTAAACAGTAGTGAAGATTTTGTGTTATTTGCAAGGCCTATTATTTTTGGAGAATTACTTACCCCAGAGGGCCCAGACTATTTTGTACTTAATTTTGCCTTTACTAGCTTCCTTTAGATAGAGAGAGAGAGAGAGAGAGAGAGAGAGGATGGTGACTTTTAAATAATAAAAATCGATTGTCCTATTAACATTTCGGTCAAGCCATTAATTGGCTGCGAAACATGGTTCTCTTTTTTTTTTTTCTGAGAAAGTGAAACATGGTTCTCTTGATAACAATAAGTCTTTATTATAATTAATGGACTTTGGCCCCGTCGAAAAAAGAAATTAACCTCTCTTTCTCTCTCATGATTGTGCTTACTTTATCATTTGTGGTTCGCATTCTTGCTTTGAACAATAAGCAAATTAATTGAGCCCATAGGCCCCATACTATTCATGTACTTCCTCATTTACAGGTTTACTATTAAGGCCACAACTGTGGACTAAATATATTTGGATTATGGTTACTAGTTGACAAATAGAATTATATGAACGTATCAATTGAAGGGAATTATAAGCCTCATGTAATCATTCAAGGGGAGAGGCGAAAGCCAGACCGGGGAGGGGGGGAGTCCACTTTGTAAAGGTTAATAACTTAAGATAACTCACCCACAAATTCGAAACTCAAAGATGATCCCTTTAACAAGGGTTTGATTATTAAAATCGAGCAGTGTCTAACAAACATCTTTTACATGAAAGGCATGAACCAATAGTAAGAAAATATTTCTTGTAACTGAATAAACAGTAATTTTTATTTATCTTCTAAAAAAAAAAAACATTTTGAACATCTAAAATATCTACGAGGGTTGCCTACCCCAATGCAACCTTGTGTCTAATGGAACATTGATGTTTAAGCATTCACATTTGTTAAACTAAATCTTACCAATTCCATGCATTGATTTGATTAGTAAAAAGATCTTAATTCTACAACACCAGGACAAGCCATGACCTATAACTGTGTTATAATATAATGAAGGTGATACATAACAAATTAAAAATGCAACCCTGTGCTTGATCTTTCGTGCTGTCTACTGAAAAAATATCTAGGACCACACCCTTTTGTGCCACAACTTTGTTACCACTCGAATGTGACAAACTATGAGTGATAGAGAAAAAAATATGGAATCTTGTGAAAGTGAAAGACATTCAATCAAAATTTGCCATGTAGAATAGTTATAAAAAGGATGTAGTAGAGGTTGTGGACTTAGAAATATAAAACAAGATATGGTAGAAATTGTGGTCTTAGAATTACTCATGTCAAATAAGTGATACGAGTTACAACACCATATCACAATCACTTCATTTAAGGCATGAGTCCACTAAAACTATAAGGATGCACTAAAACTAAAAGGTTGCAGTGTGACATGTTTCAAATATTTTAAGATCACAACCACAGAAACTTCTCGTAAGACAATCATATAATTGGAACAACAAATCACATCTTGAAGCATATCAATTTAGTAAATTAACACGGTGGCACCACGAACAGCCAGAATTGTTTCCTCAACTTCACCGTACAAGGTGTACTGTCTGTCCAGCAAGAGATGCAAAACTATGCTGCAGTTAAGAGTCCAAATGCACAGCAACAATGTTCGCGTGCTACATGGCTTACAAGTCACAGCATACTGTAACATAACTGGAGCCAGACCCAATATTCGTGTGGAATATTGATAGAGACCTTCCAGCAAATTCAAAACCATTATTACTAGAACCTAATTGTATTGCTCATGGTGTTCATAAAATTCGAGAGAAATTTAGTGCCCATTTGTTGGCACTTTCAAACGGCAAAAAGCGCTTTTTGAAACCAAAAAAATAAAATGTACGTTTGGTAAGGTTTTAAAAGTTGTTTTTTTCTAAAAAACTGCATTTTGAAATGTGAAGAAAGTCCACTTTAACACTGGACAGCTCTTCAGAGCCTTTTGCAAAAGCCAATGCGCGTTTCATAAATATTACTGTTGAAGGCAGTGTTCAATTACCAAATTGCCCAAATATTTTATTGAAAATCCAATTTTACCCTTTGATAAATCAAATGATAACACCTCACTGGAGCTCACCTCATGCCAGATTCCTCTTATCTCTCTGCTTTGCTATAGAACAAGCCTCTCTGTGCTGCTACAATCCTCTCCGTGCGGCTGCAAGGAAAAGTCTCTCTTGCCTTTGTCATCCGTCAGCGATTTGAGAAAAACATTTTGAAGGACAGTAAGTTCAATTGATAATGTCATGGAGATTGTGTAAGCACTTCTTGGAGTGGACAGTAAGTTTGCTATTGAAGCTTCCTATGTCTTAAAAGGTCACGTAGGGAAATGTTTCTAAATTTCAAGGTGCCAGAGTCATAGTTGCAGTGGCTACAAGGAATGATTTGGAACCAAAAGAAGTGACCAACCTTATGTGGTACTCTATATTAGCTTAGGACTAATATTAACATTATGTTGTATTAGCTTAGGGCTAATATTAGTTTTATATTGTATTAGCTATGTTGTATTAACTTTAAATTAAGTTATGCGATATTTAGTATTAGATTTGGACTAATATATGTGTAATGTAAACACATTTGAAATTTGCATTGAAGTGTTGTTGTTGCCTTTTCTTACTTTGTTGATTATTATGTTGCTTTGTATTAAAGCAGTATTAGCAATGGTTGATTATTGGTTACTTTGTTGTATAGGCTACACAAATATAAATGATTATAATGGCAATTATGAGAGTAGCTATATGAAACTGTTAATGGAAGGGGATTACAGAAATTACTGTGATGATCATGATGGTGGTGACTTGAATGATGACAATTATAACAATGTTGACAATAACGATGATGGTGATAACAATGATGATGATGATGATGATGATGAGAGTAGTGATAGTGATGATGACAGTAACTAATTCTAATGATGATGATGATGATAATAACCACGATTTATGAGAAGTTTTACCAATTTGTGGCAGTTACATGTGAAGCAGTTGTGACATATTTCAATAAGTAAATTAATAAGACTCCCTTATCTACCAATAATATATTATTATTATTATTATTAAGTTTTTTTTTGGTAAGTATATGAAGCAATGTATAAAATAAACTCATATATATATTGTCATTTTTAGTAATTTATCTCTCAAACTGCCACTTTTAATTGTAAGTGCTAGCTAAACACTCAGGGCCTGTTTGGTTGATTAGTTTGAGTAATGTTGTTTGAGTGTTTTTGATATACGTGCGAATAAAAAAGTGTGTTAAAATGTGTAAAAAATTGTTTAAAATGTGAAAATGTTGGTTAAAACTAACCAACCAAACAGGCCCTCAATTTTTTCAAAAAGCATTTTTTAACAAATTTTACCAAATTCTCAGCTTTTACAAAAAGCTCAGTTTCATACCGCACTTTTTAAAACCCCCACTTTTTCAAAAAGCACAATATCAAAAACCTGGACTAAACTCACCCAGTCATATAACCATTATTATCATCCACGCATTTCTCACACAGATATCCACCGCATCATTAGATTGAACCTTATCACCGATACACGGATCCCTTCAAAAGTCCAACCTCACTGCAACATTCGTAACAATCTAAGGATTTCAACAAAATCTCAGACCTAAGATCAATGCAGGTCACAAATACAACATAACTTCATTCAGATAATTATTTAAAGCACCTGTATCTCTCTTTTTTTCTGAATAAAGCACTAGTATTCTTAACTACATTAATTAGATCCTCCATACAATCCACAAATAAAACACAACTGGTCACAACCTGCAGCAATTGTTTAATGAGCAAAGCAAGATATGTAAAAATGTACCTTAAAACAGTACAATAAACATCTCAAGTTGAACCACATTCTAAACAACACAACAGAACTGATCAAATTGTTTGTCCTTGGACCACATTGTCTTTTTCCTATGACAGAATTTTAGAAACAAAAATTTACTCCCTCTCTTTCTCTCTCTACTGCTGTCGGACTTCGGCTTTCTTTTTCAGCCAGAGACGATCCAGTCCACTGTCAGCATCTCCCTGCAAAAGAAAATAAAAGAAATCAGAAGAGTGAAATACCCAAATCTATATGAATTCATAATGCATGCAAAACGTATGTGGATTACTAAAAGCAATTCTTGAAAGCAGAGTTCACGCAAAAGCCAAACTAGAATTAGAAAAACCAAGCTAAATAAACAGGTAAAAGCAAAAAAAATACAAGTTCTATGCATCTATTAATACATATGTTAGCAATAAGTATTTTTTTTTTAAAAGCTCACCACACAACCAACCATATCAGTCACAAAATACTTTCAAAGCAAGAATAAAAGAAAAAGGGAAAATTGCACACACCTCTCCTGAGGTTTAGTAAATTTAAACTAACCTCCCCCAAAATTCGAATTGTACAGACCTCCCTTTTCAAGATAATCTACACTCACCTCCCTTGCAGCTTAACAAGGTTAAACACAGAAAAAGAAAAATTGACAGAAGATGAAAATTCCAATTTTACCCTCCCTTGATTGATTCAATTCGTTAAAACTTAAGATGAAAATTCTTAAGAACCAATTCCCAATTCTCTAGTTTTTCAACCCTAAATTGAACCAATTTATTTGGTCTGCAAATCATCCTATTATAATCTTTTCATATTACAGCCATAATGTGGCACATAATTTGATAGTACCACACACCCCACACACTTATTTGTGATAGTATTGAATGATGTACCCAACTAATGTGCCCCTAAGGTCTGACAAAAGAAGACCATTGGTCGAGTAAGTTGGGAAATTATAGCATATAAAAATACATATACTAGAATTTCATTGTTAATATCGCAAACGAAGAAATTGCCTCAAAACATTCATCAAAAAGACGGTTTAGGGACAGAGTGCGTTTGCTAACATAACAAATACATTACTCAAATCATATTTCACAAACCAGAGAAATAAAAATAATATAACCCAAATGAAAATCTCTTTAAAAAAAAAAGGATGTGCCAGTAGTAAAAGGGTCTGAACTATCAGAAACAAGGTCAAGTTCAGGCGAGTGATACTGGCGAGTTGAATATTGCAAGTTTTGTAAATAATTTGACTGGATCGTCGCACTAGCTAATCAAGATCCAATCAAGAAGCTGTACCTTGCTTTCTTCACTTCCTACTATTTGCTTCAGAAAAAGCCAAACGCACGCACGTGCATACACACACCAATAACTCAGTATCATTTACTTTGTGATAAATAGGAATTTTAATTTGTGAGGTTAAAAGCATAAATCTATCAAACTGTGTTAATGAGTTTTAACAGTGTTAAGCTGCAAGTGAATTGAGTGTAGCTTATTTGAAAAGTAAGGGTAGTCTTGTGTACAATTCAAAACAAGGGAACGTGAATGCAATTTTAGAAAAACTCAGGGAAGGTCAGTGCAATTTTACCCAAAAAAGATCAATCAAAGACAGACTTCAAGAGTCACCATCAGAAGTGAAAAATAGAGTAATGGACGCATAACACTAGAGTAATATCTACCACAATTAATGGGAAAGACCAAAAAGGACAAACAAACATAACCTTTCAAGAAAAACTATGCACAAACCTTAGGAATCACTTCCACTAATCAAACACCAACAAATTATCACACTGGGAGAAACAAAGAAACACATTGCCTACTAATCATCACCAACGCATCCATATCCGGTTATGTAAACTACTTAGTGACTAATATTAACTAAGCACATGCAAAAATTTCTGATTTCACTCGTTCATTTTCAAACTTAATTTGGATGAATTCATATGAATAGTTGATTTCACTGCTTCAATATTCTCTCTTTTTTTATTGGTCTTAAACCCATGACCTCACCTTCCACCTAACACTGGCAAGGGTGGCAGTTAACCTGGAGCTGATTGGCAGTACTGTTCTTATAAAGCATGTTTTAATTGGACAATTAAAAAAACATGAAGTAGTTATTAGAATGATGTGAGTAACACCATACACATCAACCAGTACCCAAGTGTTCTAAACAAAAGGAAGAGATGAAGTTATTCCCTTCTAGGCTCCAAAGGGTACTTTCCAAAAGAAAACAATGGTCTATGAATGTTAACCACACCAAAGTCACGAACAGACTTCATTCACAAAAGAAACACAAAATAGGAAATTTCTATCTCCTACTTAGCAACACATTTTGGCTATTTCTCAAAGTTCAGGGAAGTTTGAATTTAACCCAAATGAAATTATCTGCAATGCAGTCATCAACCTAAAACAAGCTAAGCAAAGCAATTCCATCCAAAACTCTTTTACAAACTAAACTGAAGTCATCCATGATACATGACACAAACTACACACAAATAGTTATTACAAGTAATAAAAACAAACCTGAGCACGGACGTATCCGCAGAGAGCAAAGGTGGAGAAATGGCCATTGTAGACGCCATTCTCATCCAAGTGCCCAACATTAATCTGAACAGACGCGTGATCCTTTGCGGTAATCAGCCTGTTCGTGGCCGAGCTGCATTCACATTTAATCCCATTCCACAGATGTCAAATTCACCATTACTATTTCAGCAAAAAACACACATACCCACATACACAAAATACAAAAAAGTATTGAATTTTTAATACAACAATACCATTTCCTGGGAATGTAAAGCTCAGTGATAACACCCTCTTCGTTCTGCATCTTTTGGCTTTATTTTGTGTCAAACACTAAATAATTAATAATCTGAACCAACAAAGAAGAAAATTTGATACATAAATCAAAAATCGCACAAAAAATTAGACTAACACTGAAAAAATAGAATTTATATTCAATCTAAAATTTCATACTTTTCTTTTTCAGGTTTTCCAAGCAAACAAACATAACTTTTTACTTTACAGAGAATAGAACAACCGAATAGTCAAACAAAACCCTAATTTTCTCTCAGATCTAATTTTCACAAAGAGAGAGAGAGAGAGAGAGAGAGAGAGAGAGAGAGAGAGAGAGAGAGAGAGAGAGATTACCAGTGGAGGCGAAGAAGAGAGCTAGGGTTTCCAAAAGCACTGGCGAAGAGACAAACTAAAACCCGAATTTAATATTTATACTGTAAAACTGGGCCTACGATATAACAATATGAAAAGCTACATAGAAAACCCAAAAAGTGTCTCTTTTTTGAAAAATTGGAGAATTGAAGCCCATTTGAGTTTCCATTAAAAAAAATCCATATATGGGCCTTTTTCTTTTATCCAAGACAATAACCCATAAAAAAATTAGTTCAAATAGAAATGAAAGTAGATGTCAATTAAGCCCATTCTATTAGCTTAATTGTACACTATCCTCTATACGAAAAAAGTAAGAATGGCAACGACATGGGACGGGGTCAGATTAGAGGTGTCTTATTCTTGTCATGTTCTTTCTTTGAGGCAGGGAAAACCCGCACAGAACAAGACCAGTTTTGGATGGTTTAGGGGTTTATGGTCAAATTTAGCGCAAATGGTTTTTTGTTTTAATCAAAATAGTGTAAGAAGTTATAAGAACTTGTTCATATTTAACCTCTATTTAAGTAGTATATAATATATGTAGTTTTTTTAATAAGAAAAATACATATTTATCCTCTATTTATTTAAATAGTATAAAATAAATATAGTGTTTTTTAATAAGATAAACTAAAATTCTATTATATAAATCCATTTTTTTTTTGGGTGACATTTGAGTTTTCATCAGTGGCGGCTTTAGGATTATTTTCTAGGGAGGGTCAATAAAAAAACATAAACTATACAAAATTTAAAATAAATGAGAACTTGAATATATTGACATCATTAAAAAAAAAAAAAAAAAAAAAAACCCCAAATACATAAAGTTTTACAATTGGCTTTTACGAGATTTCATATATTGAAATCGTTGCATAATATCCTCATTATCAATTCTAAGAGCTACATATGTACATAGCTAAGTAATCATTCATCCACTAATCTCCCATTTAATAGATTTATTTCAAAAATTTTAATATCTAAATGAGTTTTTTTCTAAGGTTTAAGATTAACAAATTTCTACTTTTTTTTTGGGGGGCTTTTTATTTTATTTTTCCAAATTTTAGATCAAATTGGTTTTTTATTGGACTTTTTTTTGTGTTTAAGAATGCTAAGACATTGTTAAGATGATCATATTCAAGCTTATTTCTATTGAACTTAAAAAAAAAAAATCTAGAGTCAGGGTGTTCAAATTTTTTTATTTTCGTCAAATTTTTTATTTTAGGGCGGTCAAAACAAAATAAAAAAATTATATAATCCTAGAGTCGCCCCTGGTTTTCAAGGCCAAAACTTTAAATTTTGGTAAAAATACAATATTGGTCTCTAAAATTTATGGGCTGTTTAGTTTTTAAAAAACCATCACTCATCACTCCTTACTCAATTTTCATCACTCATTACTCATCACTCATCACTCTATAACTCATCACTTATCACTGAAAATACCACAACTTCCTAAGGTGACATGTTTGGCACTTGTTTCCAATTTTGATAATTCAAAAAATTTTACTTTTTGTGGGACCCACAGATTGACTTGGTGCAGTTTTTACTTCTTATTTCTTTTTTCCTTTAACCCCTAATACCCAAACTCACCGAACCCAGTGAAAAGGAATGAAAAAAAGAAAGAAAAAAAGAAACCAAACCCAGAAACCCAATGTGAAAAGGAAAGAAAAGAAGAAAAAGAAGAAGAAGAAGAAGAGAAGAATAGAGAAACCAAGCCCAGACCCAGCGTGAAAGAAAAAAAAAAGAAACCAAACCCAGAAACCCAATGTGAAAAAAAAGAAAAAAAAGAAGAAGAAGAAGACCAGACCCAGCATGAAAGGAAAAAAAAAAACAAAGAAGAAGAAAAAGAAACCAAACCTAGAAACCCAATGTGAAAAGGAAAGAAAAGAAGGAAAAAAAAAAGATGAAGAAGACCAGACCAGATTTGACTACTCTCTGATTGTGGGTCCCTAAAATATGTTTGTATTTATCAAAATGCCATCATAACTCTGTTTCCATAACTCAAAAACACCTAAAAGTTGTTTTCAGTTTCCATAACTCATCAATCAAAAATCAGAGAATTGAGTGATGGAAACAAAAACTAAAAACAAATCCAAACAAACCAAACAGCCGTGGGACCCACTAATTTTGAGTTATAGGTGATGAAAACAGAGTGATGGATGATGGAAAACACTAAATCCTAACAACCCCTTACCTGCTAAGGCCTAAGCACTTTTGGTCCTTTAAGTTTCAAGTGAGCAATTTTAGTCCCCAGAGGTTTTTTTTTTTAATTTTTTTTAAAGAGTACTATTAGTCCTTATGTCAACTTTCATTAGTTTTTTGGCATGTGTCTAACGGAATAATGATGTATAATTTGTTCAATGATGGCAAATGTTTTATTATGAACAAATTGCATGTTTGACCCTCTCCATTCCAAGCTCTCTCACATCCACAACCTCAAGTCTACCATTCTATCTAGCACCACCATTGGCTTCGAGGCTCCACCCATACTTCATATGCCTCCTCTTCGACTCCGCTCCCCAACCCCTCCTCTTCACTGACACAGGCAGTGACCTTAGAGGAATAACTTAGCCTCCATAAAAATGAAAATAAAAAAGGCAACAAATTTTCCAAATGGGTAAACCTAAATTCCAATATCAAATCCATATTTGACAAAGATTGGTTCAATATCTAAGTTTGAATTACAAATCCCAAAAGAAATGTGATCTTAGGTAGGCGAGTTTGACTTTGAATCTTTGATATGGGTTTGGTGTGTGGGATTTTTGAGTTTGATAGGCACGAGGCATTTTGGATGGGGGTTGGTTTTTGTATGTGGCTTTGTTGTTTAAGGACTAAGGTCTATATTGTAGTTTTGTTGTTAAGGATTATGGTCTGTTGATTGGATAAGGTTACATCTCATTCATGGAAATTGTTGCTTTTTATGGAGGTTGAGTTTTATTAGGTTGTTGCTAGTTTCGACCAGGAGGAGGAGGGAGATGAAGTACTGCTTGGAGCTAATGGAGGAACTATAGACAATGGCGGACTTAAGGCGGTGGGAGTCAGAGGAGAATACTTCTTGTTCAGATCTAGAGTGTGGTGAGGTTTGCTTACATGTAATTTTTTTGGGCCAAAATGCAAAACACACCCTAGGTTTCACCTTTTGTCATTTCAGTCTTCTAAATTTGATTTTTGTCATTTCAGTCCTCTAAGTTTTAAGTATAGTTAATTCAGTCTTCCATTAGTTTTCTGTTAGGTACTATCGTCTACTTACCAAAACAACGCTGTTTTGGATATATATATATATATATATAAAGAAGGACTCAAGGGCATGGTGTTGTTCCCCTAGCCCTTGAATATCAAAAATTGCCCCACCCCCATAACCTAGAACCCCAATTAACTGAGAAATTTGAGGGATTGAGGAAGAAAGAAAGAGGGGGAAAAAGAGAGAGTGAGAGATCGAGAGGGGGAAAGAGAGACCAGAAGGGGAAGGAGAGAGACTGAGAGATTAGAAAAGGGAGGGACTGAGAGAGAAAGAGAGATTAGGAGAAGGGGAAGAGAGACCGAGAGGGAGACGAGAGATTTCATGGCAATTGCACTTTGTCGGGCTAGGGTCTACTTAGTGGCTCCACTTTGCCACTTCAGGAGGCAACTCCAGTTAATATGGATTTGGGTAAGTTCTGAAAACCCAAAATTTTTGCTTCCAGTCCTCCAAGTTTTTTGGGCCAAAATGCAAAACACACTTCTAGGTTTCACCTTTTGTTATTTCAGTCTTCTAAATTTGAGTTTTGTCATTTCAGTTCTCTAAATTTTAAGTATAGTGAGTTCATTCTTCCATTAGTTTTCTATTAGGTACTACTACTACCATCTACACCAAATCAACACTGTTTGTTTTTTTTTAATTTTTTTTTAAGGACTATCAAAAATTGCCCTAGTTCAAAGGGAGGAAGAGTTTCTTTGATCAAAGAACCAAACTTGATCCACTAGATGTCAAAACTAATGATGACCTAAGTGCAGGGTCGGCCTAACAAAATTTGGGGTTTAAGGCGAAAATTTTATATGAGGCCTTTTTAAATGTAAACATTAATTAAATAAAATTATATAATACTAATTAAATTAAGACTAATTTGATGTAAATACAGAAATTGACGAATAATACTAACTAAACTAAGGTTAACTTCATATAGAAGATTAAATATCATAGTTGAACCATACATTTAAACAAAAAGAACTAATATATATATATATTTTTAAAGAAACTTACTTTAACTGGGATATGTAACTATGCATAGTTAAGTGTAGTTGTAATCTAAATTTTAATTATATATATATATTGTGGGGCCAGAAAGTCAGACAGCCCCGGTCCACTTCGAACCAGGCCCAAAAGCCCAAGCCGAGGATGTATAAATGGTCCGAGGAGGAAAGTAAGAAGACCAGCGCACAAGAGACTGGTCCGAGGACGGCTCTGTCCTCGGATCTCCGAGACCATATAGTAAACGGGCAACACACCGTCAAGGGGGGTCTTCCTGAGTGGCCAAAGAGAAAAGAGGAAGTACCACACGTCAGCAATGGAAGCATGGTGGAGGAGCAAGGCTAGGACGAACTGTCACCTCCACATTAAATGCCTTCAACTAACATCCTGGCCGCATTAATGTGGAGAGGACTCTAGAGCAGTGTTGTCTTGGTTGCTGCAACTCACAGGAGGAATGGGAAGGTGGCTGATGGGACAGGCACTCAAGTAGTGGCCTGATTGCTCAACAAATATAAGGCTAAGATCAGTTGAGAAAGAAGTATATAAGGTAAGGAATCCCTCTTGGAGAGGGGGGAGAAAAAAAGAAAAAGGGGGAAGACGGTAGCAAGTTGGATTCTACCAGAAGCAATTGTAACCAATCACCAAAGGAATAATAAGAACTGCAAGCCCTCAAGAGAGGGGCTGAGGAACATCATTGTTTATCTTTATCCATGTCCATGCTATCTAAACCCACGAACAACCATGCATGGCCGTTGCACCCTTTACTAAGGCCTAGTTCTTGATCCCGCTCTCTATAAATTCATTGAAGGGCTAGCTGGGTTTGGGTCTACTCTCTCAACACGCGGAAAGACCTGAACCTGGTCCCTACATATATTTTTTAAAAGAAAAGGATATATAGATATTATTTGGTGTGTGGCTTAGTAGGAAATTAGTTTACAGAAATTAAGATCTCAAACTATTAGAGGAGATTAGTCATCATTGATGATTTATCACATTTGTAGCATTTTTTTTTGAAACATTTTAGGGTTTCAATTGGTTTAAATTTTTATTGGTCTCCTATTTTGGAAGCCTTGTTAGAAATGAAAAAGAAAAATACTAAAAATACTACAAAATGTTCACAATATAATGTGATAATGACTGTAATTAATGAATTTCAACAACTTTATTTATTTGTATTTGAATTACATTTTTATGTGATTGATGACATGTCAATTAAACCTATAGTAAAATTTGTGATATCTTTAGCAACATTCTTAAAAAAAAGTACTGATTATTTAAAAAATGTTATATTTATATAAAATTTTGGGCCTTTTACGGAGGGAGATGGGCCTTTTTTTTTTTTTTTTGGGTGGGGCCTTAGGCCTAGGCCTTGGCCCGGCCCTGCCCAAGTGAAGCTGCGAGTTTGACACGTGTCATTGCCGCAGCAAGAGAAACCTACCCATATCTCATCCCATACTTGCTCTTCTTCAATTTCTCTACTTTATCTTTAGGCAACCCGCTACTTGCAATATCTCTTACACAAAAAATTAGAATAGAGACAATTTCTTCTGTCATGAACATAACATCTCTGATAGACCGATGCACTTTTAAGTAGAGAATTCCAGAGGCAACTGGAGAGATCCCACCTGAGAGATTGGACCCGAGTTGTTGAAGGCAATTGAGACTTCAAGGATTGCAGTTGTTGTGTTCTCCAAAAACTATGCTACTTCGGACTAGTGCCTTGATGAGCTGGTGAAGATTGTGGAATGCAAAAGGCTTCTAAATCAGAGGGTGCTGCCTATTTTCTATGATGTGTCTTAATCCGAGGTGCTAGAACATAAGGGAATTTTTGCGGAGTCACTCCTAAATGGGCCTATAGACAAGATGAACAATTGGAGAGATGCATTGATAGAGGCCGCAAACTTGGTATGCTTGCATTTGGAAGCATATCGGTAATATTATATTACATAAGCTCTTGTTTATGCATATATAATATATATTTTAATTGAATTTCATATTAGATGACTAGTTTTGTATAATTTAATGTGCACAATACATAATTAACATTTATCATTCTTTGTTTTTCCAATTACCAAATTGTCAAAAGGACATCACAGGAAGTGTTTCTCTCTAGACTAAGTGCTAGCAGCACCAAACCTTAGACTTCTGTAGAACTTACGTTCCCCTTGGTGTGTAGGAATTGTTAGTAGGAGAAGGAAAAGCTCTTTTTATCTTAAAAGAGAAGTGTGTAAAATTGATCAAGCCATGAAAGCAAAACGCAAGGTGCATTTTTTGCAGTTCATAAGACCCAACATCATTCTATGTAACATTCCAGATTCCACAATATACAGTTAAAAACTAAAAATAATTTTTCTTTTTGACTTGGGCTAGGTTTTTTATTTTTTATTTTTTTTAATTTTTTAATTTTTTAATTTTTAAAAGACTCAAACTAGTTGAGCTAACTCGTGGAGTACCTTGGAAGGGGATATATTTGGCACAAATGTTTTTGGTTATTGATGTTCCAATCCAAATAATTAAGTTGATAATGATGATAGTGATGTGGTCACTCACTACGAAGGCAAATTTGGACAAATTACAAGATCTTTCAATTATTCTGTGTAAAAATAAAATTATATCTTGAGAATATTACGACAAATTCTTTTAGTCATTAATGAGTGCTTTTGAATTTTGAAGATTTTCATAATTACTTTTTTTTAAATTTTTTTGAAAAGATTCATAAGTTCTTTATTCAAATCAAATAATAACATGAGTTGCAATAAACCTCTTGCAAGTCTAGTAAGCAAATGATTTTATTCACCTTAAACCAATGGGTAAAAATTATATGTGTTAGGGTTAAAAAAGAAATACTACTCATTGAGCGGCTCAGTTCTAATTGGGTCTCAAACAAGCTCGGAAGTTTCATTTTCATAGGAGGATTGGAAATCTTGGGCTCTAAGATTTGATTCCCAACTTTGACACGGAAGACATCATTTCTCCTCATACTTGGTTGTAGATGTGGCCCAAAGTGAGTCGAGTTGGTTTCTATGGTACTCTGTTTTGTGGGTGAATACTTTCTTTTCCATGAGGTGCATTGGTTGGAATTGCTAAGGCGTTTGCAAAGCCTTAATAGTTCGCTCCCTTAGGGCACTCGTTAAGAGACAAACCTCCAAGTATTGTTTTTAAGTGAGACTAAGGCTAGTGACAAAACGATGGAAAGGGTCATGAAAGCCATAGGTTTTGCAGAAAAGATTGTTTTAGGCAGTGCCGGTAGATCAGGGGGCATATGAATGATGTGGAAAAATAACTTCAAAGTAGATGTAGTTGATTTTAATAAAAATGTTGTGGCTGTTAAGATTAATGATGGTGCATGTCAACAGGCATTGATTGGGTTTTATGGTCTTCCTTACTCTACTAAAAGAAGAAAGGATTGGGGGTGAAAATGGCCAAATACCACTATTTTATAAAATTTGTAGCAAAAAAGCACTCTTTCAGAACTAAATGGGAATCTATCACTTTTTATGTACTCGAACTCAGTAAACTCGAGTTCTAAACGGTATTCGAGTTTACTAAACTTGAGTTCCTAGTTTCGTTCCACCGTGGCGCTGCTGACCTAGAATTTGTGTAATTAAAAAAATAATGTGGTACTCGAGCTTGGTAAACTCGAGTTCCATGCAACACAATATTCGAGCATACTAGGCTCGAGTTCTTTGTAAATAAAATGGTGGTTGTTTTTTTTTTCTACGGTAATCGAGCTCACCAAGCTCGAGTTCCTTGTAATATGGAACTCGAGCTTGGTAAACTCGAGTTCTTTATAACTTTTTTTTTTTTGGATAATCGACAAATTATGTTTTTATGGAACTTGAGCTTGGTAAACTCGAGTTCCTTATAACTTTTTTTTTTTTTGGATAATCGACAAATAAACATAAACTTAAAAATAAGTAGTTTTTTTTTTTTTAATGTTTTTATTTATTTAAATAGAAGCATTGTAAAATATAGAGATTTTAATTTCAAAATATGAATTTTTAGGCCACTCATACCCCTTGTTCATTCATTTTTAACACACTCATCAATTTCTTACTTCTCGGAAGCATTATGGTCAAATTGGTTAAAATATTGGGGTTAAAGAAAAATCTCACTCCATTTTTAGCCATGGGCACACCGAAAGAAGTTTAAGCTACATATTGTTACTTTATTAATCCTGTTCGGAATTACCGTATGGTCAAATGATTGATAAGTATTGCAGAAAGAGTGGACCACTCGGATATAAAGAAGAACTTAAGCTTTACCACATTTGGATATGTAAGTTCTTGACTTGCAGTGTTTCTAATAAGAGGAATGTGAAACAATTTTTATGTATATCTAAATGTTTGGCTGATGATGTGAAAGTCGCTTTGGCAACTTTTTCTCTTGGCGAGTTGTAGCACCCCATGTTTAGATATTGTTCACTATTTCTCATAAAACACCTCTTGAAATTGTGTTCTCTAAATTTAAAAGCCAAATCTGTATGCTTTTTCATGTTTAAATTTAACAATAATCGAATCTATATTTCTACATTGATAAAATATGTTTCTACAATAACAAAATTTGCTCTTTGCACATAATGTTTACTGTATATTCAAATCTGCTTACTGTATTCATAAAATCTATTTTCTGCATTAATTAAAATTGTTCATTGTTTTCTTATAAAAATTGTTCACTGCATTCTGCATAAACTATTTCTAGCATTCTGCATAAAATTATTTTCTGTTCAGCATTATTTAAAAAAAATTTCACTTTATTTTTTGCATAAATTATTTTCTATTCACTATTTAAAAAATTGTTCACTGTTTTCTCATAAAACACCTAGTGAAATCATGATTTCTAAATTTAAAAGCCAAATCTGAATGCTTTTCATGTTTGAATTTCACAATAATCGAATCTATTTTTCTGCATTGATAAAATATGTTTCTACATTAATAAAATTTTGCTCTCTGCACATTATGTTTACTGTATATTCGAATCTGCTTACTGCATTCATAAAATCTGTTTTTTGCATTAATTAAAACTGTTCATTGTTTTCTCATAAACATGTTCACTGTTTTCTGCATAAACTATTTCTAGGATTTTGCATAAAATTATTTTCTGTTTAACATTATTTAAAAAATTGTTCACTCTCTTTTCTGCATGAATTATTTTATGTTCAATATTTAAAAAATTATTCATTGTTTTAGTGAGCTCGAGTACATAAAAAGTGGTACATTCCCATTTAGTTTCGAAATAATGCTTTTTTGCTACAAATTTTACAAAATGGTGGTATTTGGCCATTTTCACCAAGGCTTGGGAGAACTTGGGAGCTATGTTATTAGTTATAGAGGAGCCTTGGATTTGCCTAGGGGATTTCAATCTAGTAATAGATGATCAAGAAAAAGATAGAGGTAGGAGAGCTAGAACTTCAGCGCCAAATTTTCTCAAGGAACTGATGTTTGACCTGGGGGCCAACGGTAGTCTTTCAAATGGACTGATAAGAGATGGGGTAAAAGTTGCATTAGACAAAGGTTATGGACACAGGCATTGGTGGCATAAATTGAAGAGGCATTTTCCCAAAAGCTACTATTTACCACCTTGGTGCTGTTAACTCAGGTCATTGTCCTTTGTTGTTAGATAATATTCCAAGTAATTTTTGTGCTCCAGGACCTCTCAGATTTGAAGCAACCTGGGTGAGGGATTTGAGAAGCTTTGAGGTGATAAATCAAGCTTGGTCTAGCGAATTCAAAGGATCAGATGCCTTTAAACAGTGCGGGAAACAAGAAGTAACCTGTGATGCATTAAAGAAGTGGAATACAGAGGTGTTTGGTTTTAGTAATATCAAAATTGCTAGGCTGACTGAGAAAATTAGAAATATCCAAATGAAAGAGACCAGAAACTGGAGATTGAAAGCTCAGTACAAAGATGAGTTGAAAGAGTGGTTGCTTAAAGTATCTTTAAGCAACCGCTCATTTTGTAGTTACACATTCAAAGTGTACGTGTTTACATGTGAATGTATCTTTTTGTAGTTACTATTTCTCCTGGGTTAAGAGAGAGCTTAATTTTGTAGCACATTATCTTGCAAAGTGTACATGGGATATTAACAGTGGCCTCAAGAATCTTTGGCCGATGGTGTGATGCAGCCGTGTGATCAGAGCAGTTTTTTAAACACCCCTACATCACTTACCAAAATACAAAAAAACAAAAACAAAAAACAAAAACATAAACATAAACAAAAACACAAGGAAAAGCAAGTTTCTTTGTTTTGCAAGGAATTGGCCGAGCTGATTGTTTTCATCTTCATTGGAAGGTGTCAAAGGACCTCGGGTTCTCCGACGAGACAACTTCAATGTCCTTCGACGAGACAACCTCGTACCACGACTCCCAGAACCTCCTCCATTATCCCGCCTAGATGACCTCGTACCACGACTCCTAGAACCTCCTTCATTATCCCGCTGTGAGGAACCAACTCCAACTCTAAGCCCTTCAAAACATTTCTCCAAAGTTTGAATAAAAGACTCTGCCAACTGGGCCCTCTGCAAGGATATATGATCTTAGAACCCAACTTCACAAATTGCAAACATGGAATCTACAAAAGATAAAAGAGCAAGAACACACCGAAGAGACCTTTTGGTCCGATTGGGTATAAACAGCTTGTTTTAGAGATTCAATCATCAACATGCACTCATCAAAAAGATCAGCCCCAATCTGCATGAAGAGAACTATAAGGAATGCACCAAAAGTGGAAAGCACTTGGTGAATGCAAAACATACCGGGCCGGTCCATGGAACATTTGGAGCTTGCTTCGGCCTTTCAAGTTGCATACATCTGATAGATCCATCTTGATTCTTCACTTGGCATGACCATGTAGGAAACTGGGGGTACCTCTCCAGGAAAGAACCATTAGGGTCTTCAACATGACTAGAGGGTTGAGAAGCAGTCCTTTCAGGTAATGAACCTTCATAATCAGAACTATGCCCTTCAGAATGACCGGCAAAAGTTTTCCCATCAACTTCAAAATTCACATCTGTTCCCTTTCCAGTTTCAAATAGCTGCCCCAAATTCTGACCAATGTTAGAAGGTGGTACTGCAATAGAGTAGATCTTAGGACCCTTGGTGTATGATCTCACAACACCTACACTACAGTGAACCTTGATACAATCATCTTTGAGGTAGTCAGATGTCTCTAGATCAGTTCTTATGAAAAATCGGTCGTAACCCCTACAACATCCAACAAACTAAACTATTATACCACATTTGCCACTTGATTACATTAAATGAGAAATGGAGCCAAGGTATACAACTGAAAATGATTGCATGTAGGTCATAAGTATAACATGATAGCATAAAAACATTACGCCCACAAGATGCACATAGTAGTCATTGAATCAAACATAGTTGTCACCTGAAAAGTCCATGGCAGGTATCACGCCTAATCAACAAGATTTTGTTATCACAACACAATTTATGGTGAACTAATTAGATGTCACAAATATTACATCTTGCTTCTATTAATCTCTTCAATAGCTCAAAATGAAACCATACACAATAAATAAACATTAACTACATTTTCAAAGTATTCATCTATGAAATTATATATATCTAGCCAAAGAATTACATATAAGAGAGTTCAAAACTCCTTACAAGTACTCAAAAAGAGTTCATGAATTAGAAAAACACCATCTGTCTGGTTCCATCTAATCCTAATGCGATATGGAATAATAAGATTATTCTACTGATCTCAATTTAATCTCATGGATATGTTTGTTGTAACATTGTTTGTTGCTAAGCTCTCTAGAAATTTATGAGTCTAACAATAGATGCTTGTTGCCTCATATTTTATACATCATTTGTACCTATCAAAAAATATATGATGTAGAACAACCTAGGCTTCCCACCTAGATTAGTCCTACCGTAGACCTTAGGCTTCCCACCTGAGGTGTTTGGAATCACCACCAAACAAACACAATGCACTCTCTGCAAATAATCTCAATAATAATAATAATAGTCTGTAAAATACAAAAGAAATCATCTGGAGCTTTATATACAGCTTCCAAGAATCACAATGATAAGGATAAACTCTCTTAAACAAATCCTCAACAATCTCAAATACTAATATGATAATCCTAACAATCTCAAATACGATAATCCTAACAATCTCAAATACTAATCCAATACTAAAGATAAACCCAAATAAAGATAACATAAATGATAAAGATAATCTCCACAGATGTGCTATCATGTGGTGCCCGCACCAATATATTTTATACATTATTTGGCTTTCTTATGTCAGATAGCTAGGAGGTGGGAAAGAGTTCATGTAGCAGACCCCTACTAGTCGAGAGAGTTACTCATCCAGCAAGCTAACCTTATACGGAATAAAGGCGTTATTGATTAAGGTAATACACAAAAATTTTGAACAGTTTTTGCCAGGAAATTACGTCTTTACATAAACAAGAAGGGGTTCTCATATTAACAATCCTAGCTCAGCTCTAAAATTCAAGCCCAGAAAACCATTACCTATCAAATTCAACAAGCATACCACCACCCACTTGTACATATCAACCTCTTTCAAAACTTCCAGTTCCACAAGAACAACAAAAAAAAGAAGTGCCGCTTACTATTACTTCAAAAATTCCTAATCTTGCCATTGGTTTCTGTCCACAATTCATGCAATTGCTCTTATACTGAATCAAATTATTATTAACTATAACAATAAAAACGGTAACATTGTGCGTAATTGTGTTTTGTCCAGGGCTAGCATCATAGAAGCAATTACTCCTTGTGTCTTATACTAAAGAAACTTTGTAAATGGTATGCTTTTAATTTAAAAAAATAAACATGATAATTTTTCATGAGTCATTAAGTCATTCAAAATGAAGTAACAAATGCAAGCATGGCCGCATACTATTTTCAAACAAACATCATCCAACAAAGAACCCTTTTAGAGAGAACTTATATACAATACCTTAGGTGCAGTCATACAGTACATTAGGTTCCCCAATTGAATAGCATTGTCCACTAAAGCACAAACAATTCTATCTTTTGATTCTTTTCCCATTACCATACAATTCAAAATAATCATATGTTTGAATTTAATTAATGGAAAAGTTAGTGAACCATTTTAAGAAAGTTTTTATGGGAAAAGGAAAAAAAAAGTAATTAATACTTTGACAGCATTTTCAATGACCATATAATTTCAAAATAATCATGTGTTTGAATTTAATTAAGGGAAAAGTTAGTGAACCATTTTAAGAAAGTTTTTATGAGGAAAAAAAAAGTAGTTAATTTTTCCACAGCTTTTTCAATTTTCCCGTTAACATGACCCATTTCAAAAAATTGTTATGTTTATTGGGTCATGTAACACTCATTAACAAGTGCCCTACAGGATTTAATTCATCAACAACTAAGAATGAACTTAGCAAAGAAACAACAATCATGATAATTAACATTAACACACTAAGCAAAAATAAATAAATAACTCACTACATAAACATAACAAACACTATCATAATCATAACAATTATAATCAAGATCACCAAAAAAAAAAAAAAAAAAAGACCCAAATTTAAAAAGAATAATCGATTACCACATTCTACCGCGATTTCTGATCGTGTGAGGCCTCTCTTTCCCATTCTGAACCTCATGCCTCTCTTTCCCACTCTGATCCAAAAGCTTCAGTTCAAAAAGCGCTCTCACATCAGTGCCTTCGCTCGCCAAAACTATAAACAGCGAAACATACGTAGCATTGTCCTGCACATTATAGCCGTCCGGGTAAAAATAAATTGCCCAAGAGTACCCGCCGGCGGTGAAAGTATCGGACGCCACGCATTTTCCGATCCCCATACCTTTCAAGAGCGGGTACCCTGAGATGTTGAACAGGTGGGACCCATTCACCGTCTCGGTCATCGACGTCGATGTCGTCGTCGGAGTCGGAGTTGGAGTCGACCCAGACAAAGAAGATGAAGAAGAAGAAAACATCGGCTGAGAATTAGGAGAGACAATTCGTCGCATTTATAGCAAGAATCTGGGTAGAGATAAAAATTTCGACGTTTGGTTGGTGAGAAAATCTAGTATTTGGTCAATTGTTGGAGAGAGAAATGGTTGAACGATGACTTTGAACTGTGGGATTGACCAGAGAAATGGTGGAACTCAGTAGAAGAAGAAAGAAAGAAAGAAAAAGAAAGAATGAAAAAAAAGAATAAAGAAAAAATGTTGTTAGTGATAAAGTGGGTACGAAGAAAGAAAGAAAGAAACAAATAGGAGAAAAAAAAAAAAAAAAACAGAAAAAGATAAAAAAGGGGTATGATACTATTTCTTGGCAGCGATAAGTCAAGAAAATGAGTCCAAAAAATTTGATTTTTTTTACCATTTTCTCACTATCGCTTATCAACTATAAATTTTTTTTTTTTTTTGAACGTAAAAAATAGAATTTTATTCAAAGCTAAGTATAGGTATTACATAACCATCCACCAGAGTACACTAGTGGGAGATAGGTGGGGCAATGCATGCAGCTGCATGTCCCCCGACTAAACAACACAACATGGTCACGTGCAGACCTCAACAAACACAATTTAGGCTTAAAGTACAAGTACTTATCTAAACTCCAGGACATTTCCGTAGGCGTCGTTTCTCCATTGTACGCAGTCATTGACAGAGACGCTGGTAGTCTTGTAACAGGGTCATCGCACCTCTCAGGATCTCGCAAGGTTGAACTTGTTTTTTGTCAAAAAGGCACCTGTTACTAGCATTCCATATGGACCAGGAAACTATAGCCCATACCTCCAGTTCTTTGGTCGAGAGCACAGCCATCAATTCTCGCACCAGAACGTAGATGTCCTCCGCCTCTGAGCTACGCTTCTGTAGTTTGCCTGCCACCAGCGCCCACACATTCCTAGCCATAGGACAACTCCAAAGTGCATGGGCGACTGTCTCATTCTGTTTCTGACTTATTCCACAGACTGGGTCAATGGCACCTTTCTACGACAGAGATTTGTGCGTTTAGGGAGTATATCAGAGCATGCCCGCCAAACAAAATTCCGTACCTTAGGGGGTATGTGTAGCTGCCATATACGATTCCACATCTTCCTATCATCCCGAGTTGATGAATGCTCCCTTTGTTCCTGTTGTTGTTGGCGGACCGCGACTTGGTACGCCATTTTAACGGAGAAAATGCCTTTCTTATTTTCCTTCCAGAGTAGTTCATCCTTGGTGTGTGTGTCCCTGAGATTGATCCGTTGAATGTCCTCCACAGTAGAGTGCATGAAGTTCGTGTGAAGGACATGTTTGTGCCACTGCTTCATGCACGGGTCTATAATTTGAAAACATCCAAATTATGTTTTCAATTTCTATCATCCAAACTCAAAATTTTGAGTTTTTGAGTGATAAAAACAAACATTCAAAATCAAGCCAAACACTACATTATTTATGGGACCCACAAATTTTGGATGATAGATGATGAAAACCTAGAGATATAACTAAGTTTTTGGACTATCCAAACAAGCTCAAGTGGCCAAAATGTTTTTTTATTTTTTTTTCATTGTACATTTTCACTGTTTTTTTTTTAAGCATAAAAACATACTTTTTATTTTATTTTATATACTTACTTTAAATACATTTTCTAATTTTTTGATGTGTTTTATATATCAGATTTTTTTCCTTCCAAATCTGTAAAATATATATATATATATATATATATATATATTTGATGTATTTTTGCATTTCCTTTTCTTTGAAGCCATACATTTTTTCAATCTAAATTTTGCTACAAATTATGTTATCCATTATTACGAACATACGAGGTATATCCATTCTCTTTGTTGTGGATCTTTGAGTTCTTTCCTCCTATGAAGTGGGTCTTTGATATTTTCGACAAATGTAAGAATTTGAATCATGATTAAGAATTAAGAATTTTCTTTTAAAAAAATTATATTTTTTAAACCAAATAATAACATATTTATTTTAGAGTTTTTTTATTTTTATTTTAGAAATATAACGACTTTGATCATCTTTGTTTTAAAACTCTTAAAGCAAGGAAACACCTTTCTTTTTTTCATTTCATTCAAAATATGAAAGTTGTTTTCGGATCAAAATTTGTATATGAAATCCAAATTGGTTATGTGTTCAAGTTCAACTCATGTTCAAAATAAAATAAAATAAACTAATTTTGAAATTCTAATACTCATATCAATAATATTCGCTTACAACCCTACACGTATTATTCATTACCATATGTTCGTATTAACTTAAGTATATTTCATCTTAAACCACATATATTATTCCAAGGTAATTTAAAATTTTTAATACTCGTATCAACAATATTTGGTAACAAACCCTACAGGTATTATTCATTTTCCTAGGTTTGTATGAATAATATATTTCTTTTCAAGCCAAATGTATTGTGCCAAGGTTTTCATGTTACTCTCTCTTTTAATACTTGTATCAACAATATTCATTTACAATGTTTTAAATGACTAAAGTGAGGTGTATAACTTTTCTTATTTATAAGACATCCACAAAAATCCTAGAACGATGTTGGAAATTTGGAAGTGAATGTGATATCTCTAACAGCAAGGACTGCAAATTTCCAATAACAATGAATTTTACAAAATGTCATAATATCCATCAGTACATCATCAAATTAATTACCCTTCATTTTGTAAGTATCTAATACAGAATCATATTCATCCTCCATGTGGCCAATAATATACCAATGTCTCCATTAGAATTTACCCAAAAAGAAAAAAGAAAAAAAGAAAAAGAAAAATGGCCATCAGATTCCTTGCGATTAAAGCCTCAACAATTAGATGTCACATGTTTCTAGCTGAAAGAAAAAGAAAAAGGAAAAACAAACAAACAAATTGGAAGATAAGAAGCTTAACAAGAATATCACATAGACAAATATCAAAACCCATCAGGAATATAAGGGAAGAGCTCTAACCAGATAACCAAATTTGCATGGAAGATAGACAGTAAAAACTAAAAAGCAATAATGAAAATAACATATAAGCCCTTTAAGCTAATCTAAAAGAGAAAACAAAAAATTACTGAAAAAAAAAAGAAAAAAAGAATCTAAGATTAACACAAAATTAGAGAGAGGCATCTTTTTTTCAGGTTCAACTGAATTGACCCAACTCAGCATGATCAACCCGATCTTTTTGTTTAAAAAGACTTACCTCTACAGGAAACTCCAAGAAAGAATGCATAAATCAACAATTAGGTGGATTTACAATTAAACAAATACAAAGGTGGACCATCTAGAGAGATTCTTTTATAAATAAAAATTAGGCTCATCAAGGAATATGTATCAACTTTACATCTATTACTTCTTTCTAAACAAAAAGCCTCTACAATATACAAATTTTGATGCTGAAAAGTAATAAGCACTTACGACAATTAGCTTTCACATTCGTAGGGTCTGTTTAGAATCTGCTTATTTTGCTGAAAGTATTGTAGATAAAAGTAAAATTTAATTGAAATAGTATACTGAGACCCATGAATAGTACCAAAAAATGCAATGAGGCCCATAAATAGTAGCAAAAATAAGCTGAATAATAAAATAAACTAGTTTTTTAATTTGGAGCCAAACACTCATGTAGCATCCATTACTGACTTGAAGGGTTTGAAACGAACATTATTGCTTTGGAAGCAGCCTGATTGGCTACAGAAATAATAGATAGGTGGTGTCGATAATAATATTAGTGTTGATGCTCATTTGGACTTGAAAAAATGATGTCTCATGAATAAGTTCACATTCTTCTTCCACAATAATATTAGTTTTGATGCTCATTTTGAGAAGCCCAGTAGAAACAAGAAGCCCAACAACATGGGCAAAAAAGAGTTGGTGAGTGGAAAGAAAAACCATTAAGCTCAAGCGGCAGGAATAATAGGTCACATGCCCATGAAATAAAAAATGGGCCTTTAGGAAGCAAATGGGCCTAAAGGAGCCCGGAGAGAGAGAAGTAGGAAACTCATGGGCAGTATATGACATAGAAAAGTAAGAATGGGCCATAGCAAGCCCGAAATAATGCAAGCAAAGAAAGTAAGGAGTTGATGGCAAGCCCATGAGCTCCAAGGATGAAGGATGAGGTAATTGGGCCAAGGAAGCCTAAATGAGTTAGTAAAAGCCTATGAGAACACAGAGTTAGGAAAAGAGCCAAGGAAACCTAAGGAAAGCAAATGGCCCAAGGATGCCCAGGAAGAAATAAATGGGACAAAAGCCCAAATGACCATATTAAGTCACTGAGAGAAGAATAAGTAGCAAGCCTAAAGAGGCCCAGCAAGCTAAGGTCAAATAACATCACAGCAGTAATGGCAGAATGGAACAGTAGGAAAAGGTAGCAAAACTGCAGAAAGGATTAAAAGGGAAGGCTGAAAAGAGGAAAAACCCATCATCAAATAAAGCCTAGCCCCTAAGGGAAGCAAGCCATAAAAGGATGGGAAATCAGAAAACAGCTCACACCATAAGAAGTCAAGGACGGACGGCAGACTGTGTAGACGAGCCTCCAGACCACGATGAACACGTAGGCAGCAGGCAGATTTTGGACATACATAGAGGTGAAGCATGCGCAAGGCCCATACATCACCAATCTGTATCCAACCAATACAAGACACAGTGAGGTCATGGGTCAAAGGTAAAAAGGCATGGTCTAACGGTGAGGAGAGGGGGAAAAACCTATTATGGAGTTCCTACTCAAGCTCTTTTGGGGGAAATGTCCTGTTGGAATGACATACTGCCCAAAAGAAGCAAGGATGAGTTGGAACCACTAGGTGCAAGCCATAAGGGATAGAGAGAGAACACCCACATCGTAACAGGTAGAAGGGTCACGACAGACAAACAAACAAAATAGCCTTCTTTGTCTGGTAATGAGAAATGGCACAACCAGCACAGATAAGTGGTGATGGCTAAACGACTGACGAACTAGTAGTGGTCGGCAAGGACACCCAGACCAGAAAAAGGTAGTTAAAGGTTAAAATAGTAAAAACCAATCACGACAGACACTATAAAAAGGGGCCTTTGTCGTGCACAAGGGGGGAGGAAGGTAATAGGAATCTCTAGGGAGAAAATCATAACATAAGAGTAAGCGCTGAGAAAGGAAAAGGGAAAAACAAAGGAAAAACAGAGAACTTAGAATGGCAGGCATGCACCAATAGGTTGGTCTTTTCTCTCACTTTAAAGCCCTGCTCTCTCTATCAAAGAAAAATGATCCTCATTGAATATAAACCATTAAGGCCCATTCCCTCAAAGCAATTAATCTCTTTTCTTGAAGAGATTATTCGCATTGAGGAAGTGGTTTCCCTTCTCGGTTTCAATTCCATAGCATTACTTGGCATGGCAGACTGATTTTCCCCCTTTGATCCAAGAAGCCCATTATTATTATTTTCCCATTTATTTCTGTTATCTTTTGTGTATGGGGTACTTCTTGTCGCTCCCTTTTATTCATTCTGTCTAGTATTTCTTGTGTTATCTTTATTATATCTGTTTGCCATAACTTCCCCGTAGCGGCTCTGCCTACCATGGGTATGTGATCAAAGTCAAGTAAAAAGAGGGCATAGTTTGTGCACAAGTCGGACTAAAGTGAGTTGCAGTTAGACCGATTTCAACTCCTTTACTCAGAACACTTGAGCCCAGTACCGCAAGAGGCAACTCAGCCCAACATTGTAAAAAGGCCCACTACAATTAGCAACCATAATTGTTGTAATGAGAAATAAGATGAACAAACACATATCTGGGCAAGGCATAGAACCCTCACACAGATCCCTCTCCTAAAAAGAGGTAAGACAATGGCAGATCAATGTAAATATCAAGAAACAGAAGTTATATAGTGTTGGAAAAATATATGTTTGTATCGCAAACAAAACATAGGCAGCGGAAAAATTAACGGATCTACTTCATTTGCTATTGATAACATGTACTATATAAATTTCAGAATTCAAGAATAAGAGAGCATACTTTGATGCGGTGAAATTCAAAAACCAAAGATTAGAAGTACTTGAGAACACTTTTGATCTTCACTCCAATTCCATTTAATGCCTAAGAAGTGTGGTCTCTCAATCAGTTTCCAATGAATAATAAGAGAGTGACTTACACTCACATACACCATTTCATCTAACCCAAAATTCTGTATGTTTCTCTCCTTATATCTAACTGATTATCTAATTGAGCTAGTCTTTTAAGCCATTCCAAATGGGCTTTAGTATGTAGCTTGGAGTGGGACCAAAAGTGAACAAATAAGACTCCAACTCCAATGGACCTTGGGTTTTTCTGTCAACTCTTGACAAGTCCAAAGTTACCATTAATTATATTTAGTACCATTATATAAATATAATTGCACTATAGGCCTTATTAATAAATTATATCCTAAGACTTTATTATTCATGCAATCCCTTCATAAAATATTCGTAGTAATATAAAATCATGAATATAGACTGTCACTTTGAAGATTACTACATCTTAATTCTTGAGTACCCGGTTTAATCCTTTAAGTTATTCATCATATATTTATGAAATCCAATTTCATAAATATATACTTTAGTAACTCCTTACTAAAGTGGTTAGGCCTAACACTCTGAATAACCAAACCCATTAAACTTATCTCAAGGGAATATTTTATATCTCCGTTAAGAGATTATGAATTTTGTGGTGGGCCTTTTGTGATTTTGGGCTGGACTGCCTCCTGCTGTACTGGGCCCAAGTGTTTTGAATAAGAGAGTCGGGACTAGTCCAGTTGCAACTCACCCTAGTCCAACTTGTGCACAAACTATGCTCCGTTTGTCGAAACTTTTAGTTACATGCCCATGGCAAGCAAAGTTGCTACAGAAAAGTTATGGTAGATAAATGCAATAAAACAATTATAAAAGAAATACGTTTCTTGTTAGGCAAAACAAGCAGGGGATCCTTAGTTAAAACAAGGAAAAAGAACACATAATAGGCGATACTGCAAAGACTAGCAAGAAGTGATAAAATCAGTTTGTCGTGTACAAATGTATTACGAGGCTAGGCCAAGGGGGGAACCATTTCCTCAACGCAGATAACCTCACAGGATAATTCTATTGTAGAAATTTTCCACTTTGAGAGAACGAGCCTGAATGGTTTGTGCCCAAACGAGTTCTTTATCTTTAACATAGAGTAGGCTTTTAGAGGGAGAGAAGATATTAGCCTATTAGTGCATGCCTGCTACTCTACACTCTGTTTCTTTTCTCTTTTCTCTCCGTTTTGTTCCTTCGATTCTTTCCCACTCTTTTCTTTTCTTTCTTAATGCTTGCTCATGTGGTGTTGTGATTCTCTCTTAGTGGTTGCTATTGTTCCAATAATGATACTGTGCACGACGAGGGCCCTTTATATACTGCCTATCGTGACTGATTTTACCATTTTAGCATTTAACCACTTTTTTTCTGGTTTAGGGTGTTCCTCCCGACCACCCATTGGTTTGTCAGCTGTCTAGTTACCACTACTTACCTGTGTTGGTTGTGCCATTCTCCATTACCAGATAAAGAAGACTATTTTGTTTTTTTGGCTCACCGTGGCATTCTCTCCTGCTATCCCTCATGGCATGCACTTAGTGGTTCCAACTCATCCTTCCTTCTTTTGGGTGGTATGTCATCCCAGCAAGACATCAATCCCAAAAGAATATGACCGGGAACTCCAGAATAGGCTTTCCCTTCTCCCTTCCGCCAAACCATACCCTCTCTTACCTCTGACCCATGACCCACCACTCCTGTATTGGCTGGGTATAGGCTAGTGGTGCTTGGGCATTGTACGTGTTCCACTTCCCGTGTACGCCAAAAGCTTGTCCGCTACTTATGCGCTGCCGTGGTTTGGAGGCTCGTCTATGTATTCTGCCACTCATCCTTGACCTCTTATAGCGTGAACTATTTTCTGATTTTCTATTCTTTATTAGCTTATTCCTTTCAAGGGTTGGGCCTTACTTGATTGAGGGTTTTCCTTTTTCTACCCATTCTTTGCTCCTTTCGCAATCTTGTTGCCATTCCTATCATACCACTCTGCTATTCCTGCCATGGTGTCATTTGACCCGTGCTTACTGGGCCTCTTTGGGCCTGCTGCTTATTCTTCTCTCAATGACTTAATAGGGTTATTGGACATATACTTTGGGCTTTTCTTGACTCATTACGTTGCTTGTGGACACCTTTGTCCCATTTCTTTTTTCTTGAGCAACCTTGGCCCATTTGCTTTCCTTGGGCATCCTTGGCCCATTTTCTTCTGCATACCCATGGGATTTTACTAACTCTTTTGGGCTTCCCTGGCCCAATTACCTTATCCTTCATCTTTGGGGTTTATGGGCTTTCTATCAACCCCTTACTTTCTTACTTCATTACTTCGGACCTGCTGCGACCCATTCTCACTTTTTTACATCACATAAAGCTCATGGGTTTTCTATTTCTCTCTCCGAGTTCTTTTAGGCCCGTTTGCTATGAACCATTGTTCCTGCCATTTGGGCTTAATGGTTTTTCTAGCAATCCACTAACTCTTCTCTGCCCATATTGTTGGGTTTCTTCCTGCTGCTAAGCCTTAAAATGAGTATCAACAAATTTCATCTTAAGAATATATATTTCATCAACACTAAATGTGGCTGCCCAACATACTGAGATTTTGATCGTGACTTTAGATATCACTCTCGATATATCAAAGCAACCTACACTTCATGATTAGGTCTATTATTCTCTCAGGATTAAGAGCTCATGTAAATAGAAGTCGTGAGATTTATTATTCATTTGACAGTCGTTAGGAGAATAATAAATCTCATAGCGGTTCAGTTTAATATGTCTTAACTCTTAAAACATATCAACATATCAAATAGAAGTCTCCACTTCCATGATCAAGACAAATCATCTTAGTTGATATGTTATAGTTTTCGCAGATGAAATACCCAATTTCATTACCGACTACGAACTAAAATTCTGAGTTTATAAAGAACTTGTGATCTATATCTTCTGTGACTAAATCACATAAATCACATACTATGCATTTCATAGACTATATGATAATGTCCAAATATTTATGTTACCATTATTTTAGATAATAATAAAACAACTTTATTAATCACAACATTAAGCCATACATAATGTCATACATAGCATCATACAATAGGATTTAAGGGCACTAATCCTAACAATCTCCCACTTGCCCTAAAGACTATTGTGCACTAATCTAACTTCCATTACCTCCAAATGTGACTCAAAAGTCCTTTGGGGCAAGGCTTTGGTAAAGGGATTTGCTAGATTACTTGCACTATCAATCTTTGCTACTACTACATCTCTTCAAGCAACAATGTCTCGAATGATGTGGTACCTTCTTTCTATGTGCTTTCCTTTTTTGTGATTCCTTGGATCCTTAGATTGTGCAACTGCTCCATTATTGTCATAGAATAATGTGATAGGAACTTGCTCCATTCTCACAACACCAAGATCAGAAAGGAATTTCTTGAGCCAAACAGCTTCCTTTGCTGCTTCACAAGTAGCAACATATTCAGCTTCCATGGTGGAGTCGGCAATACAAGATTGCTTAACACTCCTCCAACTTATGGCTCCACCTCCCAAGGTGAACACACAAACTGAAGTGGACTTTCTGAAATCAAGATCTGACTAAAAAATCTAAATCTGTATAACCAATAGGAATTAAATCCTCATTATGGTAAACAAGCATATAATCTCTCGTTCTCCTTAGATACTTGAGAATATGCTTTACAGCTTGCCAATGTTTAAGTCCTAGATTTGAATAAGCATATTTCCATTGAAATAAGTCAAGAATTCTAGCTTCAGAAAGCTGTTAAAGGGTTTCTGTGTACTCCCGTAAAATGATTTAAAAACCATGTCAATACTTGTTTCTAAGCAAAATTGTTGGAAAATATTCAAGACTAGTATGTAATTTTTCTAGTTAAAGAGGAAACAAAGAGTTATATTCTCATTGACATCTGAAGTCCAAAATTTACTCTAATCTCAGTAGCTTCTGGAGTGATATCAGCATTCTGCCCCCTAAGGTGCTGTACAGCAGCTTCACACTCTTTCTTTTGACAATTTTTGCCTAAAAAAATCATATAAGCATGTCGGTCAATGCTTGAATTTGCTTTGCCACTTTATAGCATTTAGATATCTTAGTCAAATCACATGTACTAGGCTAAAAAGAAGAATAATGGAAAAGGCAATGATTAGCAAAACTTTAACTCTTTGTTTTTTTCTAGTTTTCAAATGCATTATCCAAAGAGCACATTTTATTAGAATATTTACATGTGAGTGGTGTGGTTAGTTGTAAATTGTTTAGTTAAAAGTAGTAAAGTCTCGTATTGGATAATAATGACAAAAGTGAGTGATTAAATATAACATAATTAACCCTAACCCATTGCCTCAAGCTTTTGGGTTAATTGTTGTTGTGATATGTTATATTAACTCCTCAATTGAAGTCTTCCCAATGTGTTATTTTCCCAACACCTTCCAAAAACATCTTCTAATAAAATTTTGAATAACTCACCAGCCATCTTGGAGATACTGCACTGAAGAATAGACCAAGAAGTTGTACTAGACATGGTATATTTACTAAATTAAAGAAAAAAAAGAAGAAGCCTTATTATGAAACTACCTTCAAATGACAAGAATACAGGACAAGAGCAGGGAAGCTTACTAATCAGAGCCCAAGTTCGCCAGTTCACAAAAGCTCCAATTAAATATGTTAACGATACCCCACAACAAATCATCAACTGTATGAGTGGCAATTAGTAGGTGAATAGGGCAATGACTTACACGGTTTCCATATTCATGAGACTTTTGCCTTCCCTAATGAACAATTATAAACCCTCCCGAAGATTCTTTGGTGTTATTTCTGCTATATATATAGGTACCTAATTGCTATCAGGAACACAATTAATTTTACTGTTTACATGAAAGATAAATCATTGAAATTGTAATCTAACAACTTACCACATAGGAAAGGAGTCCCATCCCACAACCTACCAACAGTCTCCCAAGGTCAAGCCACCAAGCACCCTTTCAACAAGCACCAAGCATTTGACATTATGAAGTGAAGCTAAGATAACATATCCACTTACGACAAATTAATTCCTGAAACAATTTTGTGACATAGTTGTTCCTGATCATGGATGATCATCTAAACTTTAGTTTTATGTAAGAGAAACTACAAAATTGTGATGCTGCCTCAACGATTTCCATTATCCTTATGTAAACATCTTTTCAGATAAAATGTAGGGGTTGTCATGCATGTTACATAGGGGCGGAGCCAGAAATTTTTGTTTGGGGGGCCGATTTGTGTTGCTAATTTATTAGTCTATACAAACTTTTATACACATACACAAACACATGTATCTATACACATACACAAAAAATTAGTATCTTTCATAATGAATCCTTAAAATTAAATGTTTCATAGAATTAAATTAATCTTTCACCATCTTCCATAGTGAAATCCTTACAATTTTCATTTTCAATATAAGTTACCAAATTTTCTACCGTTGTGAGTAAAAAAATTTCAATTGAATTAATGAAGTGTTCACAGACATAAATGATCCAAAACTTTAAAAAATACGAGAACACATTTTACCATAAAAAATGAATTTGAGAAACAATACGTTCTCTATAACTACTAGACAAATTGGACAATTTTTTTTAAGAACATTATTGGACCAACTCAAATAGTTGGGGGGGCCAAGTCCCATTTTTGAGGGCTAATTATTAAAATATTAAATATTTCTATATAGTAAAAAAAAAATTTCAAAAATTTTGGCCCCCCCACCCTAACATGTAGCTCCGCTTGATGTAACATTAACATTGATGTTTGGAACTGCATAAAACAGAGAGATGGGATTCAAAACATTTGAGAATGCTATGGACAGCCACCCTGCCAGGCAGAATATCTCTGAAAAGCCCATTGTCTGCCTTGCAAAACAACCAACAAATTGAAAAACTGATGAGCTGTGGAGCTTGAACCTTAATAATACCATCGGTGATGATTCCAGGGTGAACTACTTACACCTCTTCTACCTATGTAATCTGCTATTTGGCCACTCACTATGCACCCATCATTGCTCCAATTGTCAATATTGAACCAAAAAGTGAGTACTGCAGTATAACCAAAAGATGTTGAGAAAATCATATACAAAAATGTATAAGGCAAGCAAAAGATAGTTTACGAAACAATGCAACAAAATGGATTTTGCATAAAGCAACACGATACAACATTTCACTTCATTTTGAAAGCTCAAACAGTGACTTCTCTATGAAGGTCAGATCGGTATCTCCAAGTCATATAGTCCTTACTACCAACTAATTATTCTCAGCATTCAAACTTTGAAATGTCATTCATCCTAAATGTTGTATGCCTTTTAATTGTATCCAACATTTCTCAAAATCATAGTTAAATTTTATTCCAATTCTCTGATCAGAAAAATACAAGCTAGGTGATGAACTGTGTCTGTGATCTTGCCATGTGGATATGATTTTCCAAACATAACCTTTCTTCTTTTTCCATGTAGTAGAGCTCAAATAGTGGTATCTTCACATGAAGATTTATTGTCATAGATCACCATAATCCCAGACAATAGAAGCATAAATACTGAAATTTATTCAAAATGTCAATGAAATTAATATATAAATGGAAAAATGGTTAAAATAATACAAATGTTATATTCATAGCAGAAGATGTTTCCAGAGCAAGATAGTTCAAGTGCTTAAAAGTGTTCTAAAGTAATAATATCATTTGCCAAAAGTAAAAATGCACTTTATAGTTTTACACCCACCTCTGCCACTGTAAGACCCAGGTCATCCATGATTCCAGTCTGAGTAGGTGATGAATATCCCACCTAGAAAATCAATTATACATCATTTTCAGTTCAGTAGTCGTCAGCATATCAAACGTCTAGGCATCCCACATAGAGATACCCATCCCATTATTGTCTTATTCAGTTATTCTCTCCAATGTTACAAAAGACTAAGCCTGCAATCCATTGATAAATTTACAACCCAAACATTTAGATGCATTTGTATGTAAAATCCCTACAAAAATTTGGTGATTCAACTAATATATGTTCTATCATGGCCTAGTAGGCTAGCTCTAGTAGCATAGAAAACATTGTGACACTTCAAATCATTGGAATTAATAAATGCTTTAATAATTCTTAAAGTGTTAATTAATTCCAATGATTTGAGTTAGTTTCTGAAAAAAGAAAGAAAAGAAAAAAAGATTCGAGTTACAATAGTTTCTCTCTTTTTTTTTTTTTTTTTTGGTTAAAAGATGATTCATTAAAACAAAACTAAACAAAAACAGCTCCAACAGGACAGAGCCTATTACAAAACCTGCCATCCAAGTCTTTCCTAAAGATTTCTAACACGTCCACAGGCGGACTACTGAAAGCACAATAATCTAATTGTTGTTCAGCTCCCTTCCTTGCCATCATGTCTGCGCAACCATTTGCTTGCCGAAAACAATGACAAATCTGAACTTGCTGGAACTGAGTCAACAACTGCTTGCAGTCATCCAGGATAGGGGAGATTATATTGTTTGCGTAATCTGGTTTTGTCAAGACATCCACAATCATACTAGCATCCAGCTCAACTACCAAACATTGAATATTCAGATTTTTACATAATAATAGCCCATCCCTCAGCCCCCACATTTCTGCTACCATGCTACTTGAAGTCCCAATATACCTGGAAAAGCCAGCAATCCATTCTCCATGTTCATCCCTCACAGCTCCTCCACATCCGGATCTCCTCGAGTTGCCAATACATGAGCCATCAGTATTCAATTTTTTCCAACCACTTGGAGGTCTCTCCCACCGAACCCTCCTAATTACTCTTTGAGTGGGCTGCCTGGGTGACGGAACACAGTGCATGAACTCCACAACTTGACTGTTAATGACTGATGGCAGATTCGGGTTTGGATTTTTTCCATTGAAAACCAATTGGTTCCTGCTCTTCCATATTAACCAAACCGCAAAGGGGAAAAGTAACCTCCAATGAGGCCTGCCCTGAATAAAATTGTTGTTTGCTTTCCCATTTGTGCTCAGCCAGTCTTGGAGGTTGGAATTCCAAAATCCCTGGTTTCGAGCCTCCACCCCTAGCTGAATCCACACAGCCATAACCCTTGAACAGTCCCTAAGAGCATGAAGAACTGATTCAGATTCTAATTGGCAGATAGGACATTTATCATCTTCCCCCACTCCTCTTCTCACCAAACAGCCTTTGACACCTATACTATCATGGGCACATTGCCATAAGAAAGTTTTGATTCTAGGAAGCGAATCAATTTTCCATATCCAGCCACATTTAACTGGGGCAGTAGATTCAACATCTACAGTGATGGAATAAGCACTCTTCAAATCAAAAGACCCTCTAGGATTGCCACTCCAGACTAGCTTATCGCCTCCTCGGTTTGTGATTGAAATTGGAATTGCTTGCATCATAGCCTTTATCTCTACAGGAACATCAAATTGAAGCCGATGCCAATCCCATCCCAAGTCCGCCACAACATCCTTCACCTTCAACTGCTCCCCTTCTCGGCTTAGAGGACCATGGATCAGATGACGTAGAGGCCCTTTTGGTGTCCAGTTGCCGTACCAAAAGCTTAAGTTGCTCTCTCTCCCAATCGTCCACATACTACCTTTAGCAAAGGAGTCCATACCTTTCTTCATGGCTTTCCAAGTCGTAGAGCAAGGCAACCTGTCTGCATTTGTGGCATTAACTCTTCTAGAATTGCAATATTTGTTTCTTAGAACCAATGCCCACTTGGCATCTTTTTCAGTATGAAACCGCCAGTTTAGTTTCGCAAGGAGGGATGTGTTCCTTCCCTTTGCTGACTGTAGTCCAAGCCCACCCTCCTCCTTCGGCCTCGTCACTTTATGCCATTCGACCCAATGCATTTTCCTAGTAGTGTCTGATGACCCCCAAAGAAAGTTCTGGTTCACCCGATCAATACCTTCTAGAATTTTGCTTGGGATTTGGTTGCATTGCATTACATAAGATGGTATGGCAGCTGAAGAAGGTTGGATGAGCACAGTGCGGCCTGCCAATGAGAGCAAATTTGCCTTCCACCCCGCCAATTTCTTTTTCACCCTTTCAAGAATGAAATTAAAGTCTTGTGATGACGAACCCGTGTGCCTAATAGGAAATCCAAGATATTTTCCAAGAGATGGAGTTGAAGAAAATCCGAGGATATCACAAAGGGACTCCCTATTGTCTCTATCCACATTGGGTGAAAAATAAACCTTGGACTTAGCTTCGCTCACCGTCTGACCCGAAAGCCTACAAAACTCATCAATGGTATCACTTATAGCAATGCAATTAGTGGCATTCGCTTTGGCAAATAGAACTAGGTCATCCACAAAAAACATGTGGGAAAAAGCTGGCCCACCTTGTGAGGCCTTCACAGGCTGCCATAACTTAGCCTCACATTTCTCTTGTATGAGCTAGCCCAAGTAGTCCATACATAGGATGAACAGATATGGTGACAAAGGGTCACCTTGCCTTATTCCTCTCGAGGGATAAATCGGCTCCAAAGCTTCTCCGTTGACCAAAATTTCCGTCGAAACAGTAAAGATACAACTCATAATAATGCCTATCAAATCTTCCGGTAGATTGGCTCTAAAAAGCATATCCCTTATAAAGCTCCACTCAAGTTTATCATAGGCCTTCTCCAAATCGATCTTTAAAGCCATATACCCCACTTTGCCTTTCTTCCTACTAAGGGTATGAATCATTTCTTGAACTATAATTGCATTGTCAACACCCTTCCTCCCCGGAACAAAGGCAGATTGGAACGAGGAAATAAGCTTGTCCAAATGGGGCCTCAATCTCGCCACAATAATTTTTGTCACAATCTTATAGACTGTGTTGCACAAGCTAATGGGTCTATAGTTGCCCAAAACTTCCGGACCTTGCATCTTCGGGATAAGGGTGATGTGAGTCCTATTCATGTAATCTGGCATTTTCCCATTTGCAAAAATCATCTTCACTTCCTCAACCACCGATCCACCCACTATCATCCAAAATCTTTGAAAAAATCCCGCATGTAATCCATCCGGCCCTGGAGCTTTAAAAGCTTTGAGAGACCAAAGAGCCGATTTAATCTCCTCCGCCGAGGCTTCCCCACTGATACTAGCCTTATCTTCTTCAGAAAGCCTAACCTGCCATTGAGTGCAATCCGGGGGAACCCGAGAGCTACTGAGAAGAGAGGAGGTGTAAATTTCATCAAACCCCTTTCTAATGAACTCTTTAATATTAACCTCGTCATGGAGCCATTCTCCCATAGAGTTCTTTATAGCTAGAATCTGATTTCTATTCCTTCGCACCAGAGTGGAAACATGGTAAAAAGATGTGTTCCGATCTCCCTCTCCATTTCAAACGAATCTAGCTAGATATCATAGAATTTGAGTTCCCTACAGCTTTGCAAAATTTGATACTCATCATGCATAAACGCATCAAAATACCATGTGGACTAGAGAGTGTGGACCACTCTATGCAAAAGTAAGATGACTTACAGCTTTACAGCTGTGCCAAAAACATAGGAACCAGAGACAGCAACCAAAGTGCTAAGCACAACCATACCTGTGGCTGAAAAAGATCCACTCTGACTCTCACCACCACCATCACAACCAGTACTGTTGGCACAAACATGGTCACCACTAGTAGTACCACTGCCATATACTTGATGCTGTTCATCTTTGGCAACTATAGGAGTTGATAGCTCTTCTTCAATGCTTTATATGCCAATGTCGTAATTCTCTTTGTATGGCAAAGAATTCAATTTGTGTGTCACGGAGAGAGGAAGGACGGAAGAGTGGAGTTTCTGAGTTAAAGAGAAAGGAAAAGAAATGTCGAAGGCAGACCCACGTGGGGTTCATCATGAGACATTTTTGCCGGTATTTAGTAATATTTTCCTGGATGTGATGCTATCTTTGTCCTTGTCCCCTTTATTGCCGATTGAAAGAAAATGCTAATATATCAATAATTTAATTAAATATCATAAAAAAAATTTGGGATTTTTTTTTTTTTTTTTTTTTTTTTTTTTTTTTTTAACTTGAGCATAATTTGAGTTTTAGCTTCAACCCTCAAAAGAAATATAAAATTTTTCATTATCACGTGTAATGTATATAATTTACTTAACCTAACTAATTAAATGAGTCATCTTCTATAACAACTAGTCGCAAAACGTTGCGCGTGATAATTTTTTAGGTAAAATACTATTTTAGTCCATAAACTTTGTAAAGATTTAAAAAAAAAAATAGTTTTATCATATTTTTCATAATCTTGTCATTATCATATATTTACTAATTGATGATTTGCATAACATAGACATTAAATAAGAGGTAGAACTATTCATTAGATTTTTTAAAGTTATGGTGTATAAAGATTATAATTGTAGACTTTAAATAAAATGTAAAACTATTCATTAGATTTTTTAAAGTCATGGTGCATGAAGATTATGATTATATATAAGGTTAAATGAAATATCAAAAAACAAGATTATAAAATTTTCCAACTTTATTTCTAATATAATTTTTGAATTACTGAAGAACATCTCATTTTTAGTTATAATAGAAAATATAATTTCTCTAGTTAGAGTTTGATTAATTTTAAGTTTAAACTTTGTATTATCAATCAATATCATATCATATACTATATATAATAGCAAAAACTTTTTCCTGCAATTAAGGAGGTGCTGCCATGTAGGAAAAAAGTTCATCTAAAAAACTAACACGTATATTGTTTAAAAGGTTTGAAAGACCGATCGTTACATGGATTGAAAGCCCATTACACCGTATAAGGGAAAAAAAAAAACATAAAAACCCAAAATACGGTTTAAAGAGACATACGTTGCAGAAAGACAAGGAGAACCGAGAAAGAGAACGATGGAGAGAGATTAAGTCTGTCATAGATGGTGGAGAGAGAAAAATTTGAGAAGACAGTCAGGCCTTTGCCACCATCAGACCACCATACCCTCCACTAGTATAATCTCTATTTTTTTGTCCAAAGGTCAGCATACTCATTTCCTTTTCAAATACTGTTTTTGTTGATGTTCCAATCCAAATAATTAAGTTGATAATGATGATAGTGATGTGGTCGCTCACTACGAAGGCAAATTTGGACAAATTACAAGATCGTTCAATTATTCTGTGTAAAAATAAAATTATATCTTGAGAATATTGATAGCATGACAAGTTCATTTAGTCATTAATGAGTGCTTTTGAATTTTAAAGATTTTCATAAGAACTCTTTTTTTTTTTTTTTTATAAGATTCATAAGTACTTTATTCAAATCAAATAATTACATGAGTTGCAATAAATTTCTTGCAAGTCTAGTAAGCAAATGATTTTATTCACCTTAAACCAATGGCTAACAATTATATGTGTTAAGGTTAAAAAAGAAATACTACTAATTGAGCGGCTCAGTTCTAATTGGGTCTCAAACAAGCTCGAAAGTTTCATTTTCATATGAGAATTGGAAATCTTGGGCTCTGAGATTTGATTCCCAACTTTGACACGGAAGACATCATTTCTCCTCATACTAGGCTGTAGTTGTGGCCCAAAATGAGTGGAGTTGGTTTCTGTGGTACTGTGTTCTGTGGGTGAAAAATTTTCCTTCCATGCAGGGGTGGCTTAATATATTTGGGGGCCTAGGGCGAAAACTGAAATTGAGTCCTTTTATATATTTAAATATGATTTTTAAATTTTTAAATATTACTTAAATTCAATTATCTTGTTTTAGATGCAAAATTAGTACTAATTAACATGAACCATGTAGATTTTTTTTTTTGAAAGTCTATTGACAAAAAATTTGACAAAACTTTTCACACCTGTTGACGTGACAGATTGATAATTTGAAAGTGGTAGGTAAAAAAATGATGTTAGTGGTAAATTTAAATTAAAACTAGTAAAAATTTGTCAACTCAACTTGTGGAAAATATTGTGAATATTTTTTTTGTATTGCTCTTTCTTTTTTTAAAAGTGCTACATTCATAATATTTTCATAACAAATCTTAGGTGTTAATTTGTTACTAGTTTTAATTTGAACTCATCATTGAAATTAATTATTTATCAACAATAATATCCTGTAACAATCTATATCTTAGGATTTATTTTAAAAGTGTTGTGAAAAATGTTGTGAACGTAACATTTTTTTTTCTTCTTGTTTTTTATTTGATAAAAAAAATATTATTTTATTCATTGGCTAATATTTGGACTTAATTAATACTATTATAATATAAAAAAAAAAAAAAAAACCTATTGATTAAAATTTGGAGGCCTTTTTTCTACTTAGAGCCTTAGGTGGCCGCATCAGTTGCTTTACATATAGAGCTGGCACTGCTTCCATGAGGTGCATTGGTTGGAATTGCTAAGGCATTTGCAAAGCCTCAATATTTCACTCCCTTAGGGCACTTGTTAAGAGAGACAAACCTCCAAGTATTGTTTTTAAGTGAGACTAAGGCTGGTGAAGAAAGGATGGAAAGGGTCATGAAAGCCATAGGTTTTGCAGAAAAGATTGTTTTAGGCAATGCTGGTAGATTAGGGGGAATTTGAATGATGTGGAAAAATGACTTCAAAGTAGATGTAGCTAATTTTAATAAAAATGTTGTGGCTGTCAAGATTAATGATGGTGCATGTCAACGGGCATTGATTGGATTTTATGGTCTTCCTTACTCTACTAAAAGAAGAAAGGCCTGGGAGAACTTGGGAGCTATGTTATTAGTTATAGAGGAGCCTTGGGTTTGCCTAGGGGATTTCAATCTAGTAATAGATGATCAAGAAAAAGATAGAGGTAGGAGAGCTAGAGCTTCAGCGCCAAATTTATTTTCTCAAGGAACTGATGTTTGACCTGGGGGCCAACGGTAGTCTTTCACATAGACTGATAAGAGATGGGGTAAAAGTTGCATTAGACAAAGTTTATAGACACAGGCATTGGTGGCATAAGTTGAATAGGCATTTTCCCAAAAGCTACTATTTACCACCTTGGTGCTGTTAACTCAGATCATTGTCCTTTGTTTTTAGATAATCCAAGTAATTTTTGTGCTCCAAGATCTTTCAGATTTGAAGCAACCTGGGAGAGAGATTTGAGAAGCTTTGAGGTGATAAATCAAGCTTGGTCTAGCGAATTCAAAGGATCAGATGCCTTTAAACCGTGCAGGAAACAAGAAGTAACCTAGATTTGAAGCAACCTGGGAGAGAGATTTGAGAAGCTTTGAGGTGATAAATCAAGCTTGGTCTAGCGAATTCAAAGGATCAGATGCCTTTAAACTGTGCAGGAAACAAGAAGTAACCTGTGATGCATTAAAGAAGTGGAATACAGAGGTGTTTGGTTTTAGACTTTTAGTAATATCAAAATTGCTAGGTTGACTGAGAAAATTAGAAAAATCCAAATGAAAGAGACCAAAAACTGGAGATAGAAAGCTCAGTACAAAGATGAGTTGAATGAGTGGTTGCTTAAAGTAGATAGTTACTCATTCAAAGTGTACGTGTGTACGTGTGAATGTATCTTTTTGTAGTTACCCTTTTCTCCTGGGTTAAGAGAGAGCTTAATTTTGTAGCACATTATCTTGCAAAGTGTACATGTGATATTAACAGTGTACTATGCTATAGGAACTCCTTCCTCCCAGCTGAAGTTTGTGATGCTTGGAGGAAAGACTGTTTGTTTGTTTCTTCTGTTTAATAGAAGTGGGTTTTAGCAACAAAAAATAAATAGAAGTGGGTTTGGCTGCCAGTGTGATGCAGCCGTGTGATCAGAGCAGTTTTTTAAACACCCCTACATCACTTAACAAAAAACAAAAAAACAAAAAGACAAAAAAACAAAAAAAGGAAAAGAAAAAACATAAACATAAACATAAACAAAAATACAAGGAAAAACAAGTTTCTTTGTTTTGTAAGGAATTGGCCGAGCTGATTGTTTTCATCTTCATTGGAAGGTGTCGAAGGACCTCGGGTTCTCCGACGAGACGACTTCAAGGTCCTTTGACGAGACAACCTCACACCACGACTCCTAGAACCTCCTCCATTATCCCTCCTAGATGACCTCGTACCACGACTTTTAGAACCTCCTTTATTATCCCGCTGTGAGGGACCAACTCCAAGCCCTTCAAACCATTTCTCCAAAGTTTGAATAAGAGACTCTGCCAACTGGGCCCTCTGCAAGGATATATGATCTTAGAACCCAACTTCACAAATTGCAAACATGGAATGTTCAAAAGATAAAAGAGCAAGAACACACCGAAGAGACCTTTTGGTCCAATTGGGTATAAACAACTTGTTTTAGAGATTCAATCATCAACATGCACTCAGCAAAAAGATCAACCTCAATATGCATGAAGAGAACTATAAGGTATGCACCAAAAGTGGAAAGCACTTGGTGAATGAAAAACATACCGGGCCGGTCCATGGAACATTCAGAGCTTGTTTCGGCCTTTCATGTTGCATACATCTGATAGATCCATCTTGATTCTTCACTTGGCATGACCATGGAGGAAACTGAGGGTACCTCTCCAGGAAAGAACCACTAGGGTCTTCAACATGACTAGAGGGTTGAGACGCAGTCCTTTCAGGCGATGAACCTTCATAATCAGAACTACGCCCTTCAGAATGAGCAGCAAAAGTTTCCCCATCAACTTCAAAATTCACATCTGTTCCCTTTCCAGTTTCAGATAGCTGCTCCAAATTCTGACCAACGTTAGAAGGTGGTACTGCAATAGAGTAGATCTTAGGACCCTTGGTGTATGATCTCACAACACCTACACTACAGTGAACCTTGAGACAATCATCTTTGAGGTAGTCAGATGTCTCCAGATCAGTTCTTTTGAAAAATCGCCTGTAACCCCTACAACATCCAACAAACAAAACTATTATACCACATTTGCCACTTGATTACATTAAATGAGAAATGGAGCAAAGGTATACAACTGAAAATGATTGCATGTAGGTCATAAGTATAACAGGATAGCATAAAAACATTACGCCCACAAGATGCATATAGTAGTCATTGAATCAAACATAGTTGTCACCTGAAAAGTCCATGGCAGGTATCACGCCTAATCAACAAGTTTTTGTTATCACAACACAATGTATGGTGAACTAATTAGATGAGCCAAATATTACATCTTGCTTCTATTAATCTCTTCAATAGCTCAAAATGAAACCATACACAATAAATAAACATTAACGCCACTACATTTTCTAGGTATTCATCAATGAAATTATATATATCTAGCCAAAGAATTACATATAAGAGAGTTCAAAACACCTTACAAGTACTCAAAAAGAGTTCATGAATTAGAAAAACACCATCTGTCTGGTTCCATCTAATTCTAATGCGATATGGAATAATAAGATAATTCTACTGATCTCAATTTAATCTCATGGATATGTTTGTTGTAACATTGTAATTGCTAAGCTCTCTAGAAATTTATGAGTCTAACAATACATGCTTGTTGCCTCATATTTTCTACATCATTTGTACCTATCAAAAAATATATTTTATACATTATTTGGCTTTCTTATGTCATATAGCTAGGAGGCAGAAAAGAGTTCATGTAGCAGACCCCTACTAGTCGAGAAAGTTACTCATCCAGCAAGCTAACATTATATGGAATAAAGGCTTTATTGATTAAAGTAATACACACAAATTTTGAACAATGTTTGCCAGGAAATTACGTCTTTACATAAACAAGAAGGGGTTCTCATATTAACAATCCTAGCTCAGCTCTAAAATTCAAGCCCAGAAAACCATTACCTATCAAATTCAACAAGCATACCACCACCCACTTGTACATATCAACCTCTTTCAAAACTTCCAGTTCCACAACAACAACAAAAAAGATAAGTGCCACTTGCTATTACTTCAAAAATTCCTAATCTTGCCATTGGTTTCTGTCCACAATTCATGCAATTGCTCTTATATTGAATCAAATTAGTATTAACTATAACAATAAAAACAGTAACATTGTGCGTAATTGTGTTTTGTACAGGATCATATAAGCAATTACTCCCTGTCTTATACTAAAGAAACTTTGTAAATGGTATGCGTTTAATTTAAAAAAATAAACATGATAATTTTTCATGAGTCATTAAATCATTCAAAATGAAGTAACAAATGCAAGCATGGCCGCATGGGGGTACTATTTTCAAACAAACATCATCCAACAAAGAACCCTTTTAGAGAGAACTTATATATAGTACCTTAGGTTCCCCAATTGAATAGCATTGTCCACTAAAGCACAAACAATTCTATGTTTTGATTCTTTTCCCATGACCATATAATTCAAAATAATCATATGTTTGAATTTAATTAAGGGAAAAGAAATAAAAAAGTAATTAATACTTTGACAGCTTTTTCAATTTATCTATTTCAATGACCATATAATTTCAAAATAATCATGTGTTTGAATTTAATTAAGGGAAAAGTTAGTGAACCATTTTAAGAAAGTTTTTATGAGAAAAGAAAAGAAAAAAAGTAGTTAATTTTTCCACAGCTTTTTCAATTTTCCCGTTAACATGACCCATTTCAAAAAATTGTTATGTTTATTGGGTCATGTTCTTGGTAACACTCATTAACAAGTGCCCTACAGGATTTAATTCATCAACAACTAAGAATGAACTTAGCCAAGAAACAACAATCAAGATAATTAAAATTAACACACTTATAATCAAAATAACCCAAATTATAATCATAGCAAACACTATCATAATCATAACAATTATAATCAAGATCACCAAAAAAACAAAACAAAACGACCCAAATTTAGAAAGAATAATCTATTACCACATGCTACCGCGATTTCTGATCGTGTAAGGCCCACTATCGAACTGGGTATGAACCTTATGCCTCCCTTTCCCACTCTGATCCAAAAGCTTCAGTTCAAAAAGCGCTCTCACATCAGTGCCTTCGCTCGCCAAAACTATAAACAACGAAACATACGGAGCATCGTACTGCACTTTCTTGCCATCCGGGTAAAAATAGATTGCCCAAGAATAATCGCCGGCGGTGAAAGTATCGGACGCCAAGTAGTTTCCGATCCCCGTATCTTTCGAGAGCGAGTACCCTGAGATGTTGAACAGGTGGGACGCATCCGCCGTCTCGGTCATCGACGTCGATGTCGTCGTCGGGGTCGGAGTTGGAGTCGACCCAGACAAAGAAGATGATGAAGAAGAAGAAAACATCGGCTGAGAATTAGGAGAGACAATTCGTACCATTTATAGCAAGGATCGGGGTAGAGATAAAAATTTCGATGTTTGGTCGGTGAGAAAATCTAGCATTTGGTCAATTATTGGAGAGAGAACTGGTTGAACGATGAATTTACACGGTGGGATTGACCAATTATGTGGCCAAAATGTTTTGTTTGTTTTTTTTTTTTTTTTTTTTTTCACTGTTCATTTCACTGTAAATTTTTTTCACTGTGCTTTTTTTTAAGCATAAAAACTTTCTTTTTATTTTATTTTATAGACTTACTTTAAATATATTTTCTAATTTTTTGATGTGTTTTATATATCAGATTTTTTTTTCTTCCAAATCTGTAATATATATATATATATATATATTGATGAACTTTTGCATTTCATTTTCTTTGAAGCCATATATTTTTTCAATCTAAATTTTGCTACAAGTTATGGTATCCATTAATAAGAACATATTAGGTATCCGTTCTCTTCGTTGTGGATCTTTGAATTCTTTCCTCCTATGATGTGGGTCTTTGATATTTTCGACAAATGCAAGAATTTGAATCATGTTTGAGAATTAAGAATTTTCTTTTAAAAAAATCATATTTTTTAATCCAAATAATAATATATTTATTTTAGAGTTCTTTTATTTTTTTTTTTAGAAATATAATGACTTTGATCATCTTTCTTTTAAAACTCTTAAAGCAAGGACACACCTTTCTTTTTTTCTTTTCATTTTTTTTTAGTTCTTTGACAATGAATTCAAAATATGAAAGTTGTTTTTGGATCAAAATTTGTATATGAAATCCAAATTGGTTATGCATTTAAGTTCAACTCGTGTTCAAAATAAAATAAAATAAACTAATTTTGAAATTCTAATACTCATATCAATAATATTCACTTACAACCCTACAAGTATTATTCATTACCATATGTTTGTATTAACAAAAGTATATTTCATCTCAAACCACATATATTATTCCAAGGTAATTTAAAATTTTTAATACTCGTACCAACAATATTCATTAACAAACCCTACAAGTATTATTCATTTCCCTAGGTTTGTATTAATAATATATTTCTTTTCAAATCAAATGTATTGTGCCAAGGTTTTCATGTTACTCTCTCTTTTAATACTTGTATCAACAAGATTTGTTTACACTGTTTTAAATTACTAAAGTGAGGTGTATAACTTGTTTTATTTATAAGACATCCACAAAAATCCTAGAATGATATTGGAAATTTGGAAGTGAATGTGATATCTCTAAAGAGCAAGGACTTCAAATTTCCAATGATAATGAATATTACAAAATGTCATAATATCCATAAGTACATCATCAAATTAATTACCCTTTGTTTTGTAAGTATCTAATGCAGAATCATATTCATCCTCCACATGGCCAATAATATACCAATGTCTCCATTAGAATTTACCCAAAAAAAGAAGAAAAAAAAGTCCATCAGATTCATTGAGATTAAAGCCTCAACAATCAAATGTCAAATGTTTCTAGCAGAGAGAAAAAGAAAAAGGAAAAACAAACAAACAAACAAACTGGAAGATAAGAAGGCTAACAAGAATATCGCATAGACAAATATCAGGACCCATTAGGAATATAAGGGAGGAGCTCTAACCAGATATCCAAACTTGCAAGGAAGATAGATAGTAAAAAACAATAATGAAAATAACATATAAGCCCTTTAAGCTGATCTAAAAGAGAAAACAAAAAATTACTGAAAAAAATAATCTAAGATTAACACAAAATTAGAGAGAGACATCATTTTTTTCAAGTTCAACTGAAGTGACCCAACTCAGCATGATCAACTCGGTCTTTTTGTTTAAAAAGACTGACCCCTATAGGAAACTCTAAGAAAGAATGCAAAAATCAACAATTAGGTGGATTTACGTTTAAACAAATGCAAAGGTGGACCATCTAGAAAGATTCTTTTATAGATAAAAATTAGGCTCATCAAGGAATATGTATCAACTTTACATCTATTACTTCTTTCTAAACAAAAAGCCTCTACAATATACAAATTTTGATGCTGAAAAGTAATAAGTACTTACGGCAGTTAGCTTACACATTCGTAAGGTCTGTTTGAGATCTGTTTATTTTACTGAAAGTATTGTAAATAAATGTAAAAGTTAATAAAATAAGCTGAATAGTAAAATAAACTAACTTTTTAATTTGGAGTCAAACATCCAAGTAGTATCCATTACTGACTTGAAGGTTTAAAATTAACATTATTGCTTTGGAAGCAGCCTGATTGGCTACAAAAATAACAGACAGGTGGTGTCAACAAGCCCTCATAATTGGCCAAAAACTGTAAACTGGAAACTATCTCCTTGCCATGCTTTCCCAGAACCTGTTTTTACCATCCTTTATTTATTTTTTATTTTTTATTTTTTTGAGAATGTACTATCCTTTAATTGGTGGGCTGTGTTCACTTTCATGAATAAGTTTCACATTCTTCTTCCACAATAATATTAGCAATGACAAGTGTTGTAATGGGAAATAACATGAACAAACACGTATCTAGGCGAGGCACAGGACCCTCACACAGATCCCTCTCCTAAAAAGAAGTAAGACAAAGGCAGATCAATGTAAATATCTAGAAACAGAAGTTATATAGAACCACAAGGGAACCTTCAGAATGATTCTTCCTGAGACCCATGTTGACGAAAATTGTTAACAATAATTGTTAGATTATGTTTAACAAACATTTTCAAATTATGTTTAACAAGAATTGTTAAATTATGTCTATTTCATCAAACATAATTTCACCCATAGGCCTTTTGGCATATGAGTTTTATTGATGTGAGTAGTGCCCATTCAAGATAATGTATCTTTTAATTACAACCCCTTATTTCAAGGGAAAACCCTTCGACTCCAACCACATTGTCTTTGTATATGAGTTTATTTATTTTCATGTTTAAGGGGATATGTGTTTTTATTTATTTGTGATTGCACCTAATAATTTATTTAGGTTGCCTACGTACCCTTGGCAGGTATCAAGCCAATTCGTAGTTCCTAATTTTAGGTCTTAGATTTAAAGTCTCAAATATGGTTTTGTCCAATTTTAAATGATGGATCTTTAAGTCAATACTTGGCGTTTAATTAAGTATTGGCATAATTTTGTATTTGGGTGAGATAATTGATTTTAGTCTCAAGGACCATGCTTTTATGACAATCGAACTAATAATTCTTTTTTAAGAAGTTGAATGTCTAAGAAAATTTCTCTCTCTTTCGTTTGCTTCTTTGTTGGAATTGTAATAATATTTGAGTAATACTACAGACACAAACTATTTTACGACATTTTTACAAACTGCTGATGTGGCTTTAGTAATTTTCAAATAATCATTGATAAACATAAATGTGATGTTAGTAGTGGACCCATATTAGAACTAATAAGAATTTGTCACATCAATAGTTTGTAAAAATGTTGTAAAATAGTTTGTTGCTGTAGTATTACTCATAATATTTTGATTGAAATTCCCAAATTTAATTAAGGGAAAGAAAACTCATTTGAAGCAATTTAATCATTGTGAACATATTTGGAATTGGAAAATTTCTCAAACCCAATTTTATAGTCATTTTATTTTAAGAATTATTAACTCTAATCTTGTTCAAAGAATTAATAATCCCAAAGAATTAGTCACAATTAATTTGGTGAGTTAATGCCTCCATTAATTTGATGGTGGAGTCAATGACTCCATTAAAATGGTAAAGTCAAGGACTCCATTAATTTATTAGAGTCAAGAACTCCATTGATGGAGTAGAGTTAAGGACTCCATTAATTTGTAGAGTCAAGGACTCCATTGATACGATAGAGTCAAGGAGTCCATTAATTTATTAGAGTCAAGGACTTTATTGATGGGGGTAGAGTCAAGGACTCCATTAATTTGGGAGAGTCAAGGACTCCATTAATTTAGTAGAGTTAAGGACTTCATTAATGGGATAGAGTCAAGGACTCCATTAATGGGATAGATTCAAGGACTCCATTAATTGGATAAAGTCAAAGACTCTATTTGAGAAAACACTGAACCAAAGCTTGAAAGAATTTTTATTTGGTAATGTTCAAATAGGATTTACGTGAAAAACTTGTATCTAAAGCTTCATGCATGGAGTTAGGAACTCCTCGTAAAACCCAACCCTATTTGTTTTACCAAACAAAAATTCAGATTTGAAAAAGATGAAGAGGGAGAGATTTGGAGAAGAAAGGGGAATGATAAAATCCCCACCTAATGTTGTATGTTCCTCCTTTGCTTGTTGCTTTATATCTCTGCCTGTGTCTCTTCTTTTTTTCTCTCTGTGTGTGCGTGCTTCTCTTTTTTGTGTATCTGCCTGCCTTTTCTTTTTTTCTTCTTCTTGTGCGTGCTTCTCTCTATTTATAGAGAGATTCCAAAGGAGCTGTTCCCTTATTTTTCTCTCAACTGATCAGATCATGGAGCAGTTTTCGTCAGTTTTTCCTCCACAACTCCTAATTTCATGTTGAGCCGTGACCCACTTTTCAACTTTTCAAGCCCACTTTCACCAAATTGTGTTCCTTACTTTCTGGTGGTGCCACTTCCTTATTCACTTTTCAGTTTTTTTTTTTTTACTTGATTTGTGTCTATCTTTTGCTTTTGTACTAGGCAGCAGGCTATGAACGTGGCTCATCTACACTTCTATACTATTATTTAAGGGGTTTCTTTATTTGAATTCCTCATTTTTTAGTTCAAAAATATCCATACACTCCTATGTTTAAGTAGAGATAAAACTAAAGGACAATCTGGTAAAAATGCAATTCTAACTCCCAATAAAACATTGCCTAAAAAATAGGACCACTCTCCTATTAATTTTCAAATTGATTTATTCAATTATAAATTAAATTTTCAAAATAAAAATTATATATATAATAAAAAAACACAGTTTTTTTTTTCTACAAAATAGGACCACTAAGCCAAAAAAAAAAGACTCATTGTACGCGCGAAGCACGTGTGATGAGACTAGTATTATTATTATACTTCTTGAGATTTCCTTTTTTTTTTTGGCTTGGACTCCTATTGAATCTGAAGTCCCAATTGGCAGATTGATTTGGCTTTGGCATCTTTTGTCTTGATATTTTTTTTCTTTGTTTTGGGCATTGATTTGTACTTTTTTTTTTTTGGTTGAGAAATGACTACTTGTTATATTTAAAGTCAAGAGTTTGGAAAATCATCTAAAACAAAATACAAAGTGTCCGTTGGGACACACTCCAACCAGACATGAGAAACAAGAGATGATCTCGCTCACTGGGCTAAAGCATGCGCTATAGCATTGCCCTACCGACCTATATGAGCGAAAGAAATACTCTGAAAAGAGTTTGAAAAAGAAAGGATATCCTTGATGAGGTGCCCCCCCCCCGAGAATTTTCCATACCGGATCCCTTTATGTGGCGTTTGGTACAGGGTAATGTTTTAGGATTCCTAGGAATGTTTAAAGATTCCCATGTTTGGTTGCAAATCATGCTAGGGAATCAGATGCCAGGGGAATCTGGATTCCCCCCTTAAACCCCTCTCAGTGGGAATGTGGATTCCCTTTAAAACAGGTGGGAATCCAGATTCCCAAGCTTAAAGGAAATTGTATTTTTTATAAATTGACAATTTTAACCCTTTTTTTTTAAATGACTTGGTAGTTCACATTCAAATCTAAGGATAGAATGAGAAAAATAAATAATTCATTTAAAATTTCTGAGAATAAACCAAATATAGGAATAGCTACATTCTTAGGAATATGATTCCTAGGAATGCATAGGAATAGCTACATTCTTAGGAATATGATTCCTAGGAATCGCATTCCTAGGAATCTGGATGCCAAGAGTAATGTGGATTCCCCCGTACCAAACGCCACATTAAGGCGTTGACAACAGATTCAGAATCGCCTTCGTAAACACACTGACCATGGCCCAATTCTGCAGTAAACGTGACCGCACGCCGTGCCGCAAGAAGCTCAAGGATTTCCACTGTTGGAGGTTTCGCAATCTGCTCGGATAGGGCAGCCAACACATGGCCCTCACAATTTCAAATAACTACCCCTATACCCGCCTTATCTGACTCACCAAACATAGCTCCATCATAGTTTGTCTTCACCAAATCTGCTACCGGAGGACTCCACCTGCGAGGAACAGCCTATTTTCTGAGAACAGAGGGTCTATCCGTACCCCTGAATTCGCTAATGTAATTCTTTGCAAAACCAGCGACATTGCGGAGGGGCAGCAGATTTTCTTGGAGGCGTGTTTTATTTCTCTGATACCAAATTGACCAAGCCGTTACTGCAAATAACAATACCGAAACGGGTTTGGCTCGGATTTTTTGAAATACCTCCGAAAAAGAATCAGAAGCCACAGAGCTCCTATCCACCCAGTCAAAATCCGTATCTCAGACAACTTTGATACAAGCACAACTCCATAAAGCATGAACTACTGACTCTGATTCTCCACCACAGCAGGGACACTCCGATGCATGAAGAATTTTCCGCTTCAATAAATTCTCTTTTGTGGGCAGCGAGTTTGTGCAAGCCTTCTAGAGAAATTGCTTAATCTTACCTGGAGCCTTCATCTTCCATATGCTTTTCCAGAACCCCTTCTGTATTTCTGAGACTTGTGGGCGATTCGTGTCAAAGTTATGAAGCTTATAGAGAAGTTTGTACCCTGACTTAACGGAATAGCTACCCGATTTTTCTGAATTCCAGACCAAGGTGTCAGGTTGGGGTATGAAACTCAAAGACAGGGACTTAATAAGTCTAGCATCAGGTGGGTGAAAACACCAATCAATAAGATTGATGTTCCACCAACCAGATACAGGATCTATCAAGGAATCCATAGTAGATTCCGGAGCTAGGTGTAAGACCGGGGAGCTAATTCTACCATCAGGACCTGGCAACCATGCGTCCTTGTAAATTCTGACAGAATTGCCACTACCAATTCTCCATGAAGAACCCCTTTTAATTAAATCTCTAGACCACAGAATACTCTTCCAAGCGAAGGAGCCGGAAGAAGATTTTGCTTCAAAGATAGAATTGTTAGGAAAATACTTCGCTTTAAAAACTCTATAAAATAGAGATTCCTTCTCATGTATCAACCTCCACACCTGTTTAGCCAACATAGCTTTGTTGAATTTGCAAAGATCTTTAAAGCCAAGACCCCCCTCGTTCTTTGGATGGCATAACACCTCCCATTTAGCCCAATGGATTTTCCTCCTATCTCCCCTTTGACCCCACCAAAATTTTTGGATGAGCATCTCAATATCTTGGCAAAGGCCAATAGGCAATCGAAAACAACTCATGACAAAAGTAGGGATGGCTGGGACCACCGCCTTTAGAAGGACTTCTTTACCCGCTTGCGACAAAATTTTTTCCTTCCACCCTTGGAGCTTACCCCACACTCTATCTTTAATGTAATTCAAGCTCGCCTTTTTTTCCTACCCCCAACCGCCGGCAACCCCAACTACCTTTCGTACTACTTGATTTTGGGCACCCCAAGCAGATTCTTTATTTCTTCCTTAGTAGCAAAAGAGGCATTGTTGCTGAAAAAGAGGGTAGTCTTGTCCGAATTAATTTTTTGACCCGATGCCCTTTCATATTTGCCTAGTAACTCCTGAATTTTTTCTACATCCCCAACTCTAGCTTGGTAAAACAATAAGCTATCGTCTGCAAAAAATAGATGAGAGATCTTTGGGCCATTTCTACAAAGAGACGCACCCTCAATATGATTTCTATCTGCTGCATGTTCTATTAAGCCATTAAGACCTTCGGAACATAATAGAAAAAGATAGGGGGAGAGGGGATCGCCTTGACGAATGCCTCGAGTGGGAATAATGTGGCCTTTAGGCTCCCCATTGACCAAGATCGAATAGGTCACAGATTTTACACACTCCAAAATCCAACCTATCCAAGTTGAATGAAAGCCCATCTTCTCCATGATCCTTTGAAGGAATACCCATTTTAAGCGATCGTACGCTTTCCTTATATCCAATTTTAAAGCCATAGAACCCATTTTCCCTGATTTTTTCCTCTTCATGTGGTGTAAAGTCTCAAAGGCCACCAAGATATTATCGGAAATAGTTTTATCCGATTGAAAGGTAGTCTAGGATTCAAAAATAATGTGGGGTAAAACTTTCTTCAACCTGTTTGCCAACACTTTTGATACCAGTTTATATAAAATATTACACAGGGCAATGGGGCAGAATTCAGTTACATATTCAAGGCTTTTCACTTTAGGAATAAGAGTAATAAAAGTATGGTTCAAACCTAACTCAATTGAGGTTGAATTTAGACAAAAGACCACCGCTTTGACTACATCATCACCAATGCTCTCCCAATAATGTTGGAAGAAAATTGGAGGCATTCCATCTGGACCTGGCGCTTTCAAAGGGGTCGTTTGCTTCAAGGCTATCTCCACTTCTTCCTTTGAGAAATTTTTGATTAAGCTGCTATTCATATCTTCTATCACCACCCGTTTTGTAAATTGAACTACCTCCTCAATATCATGCGGATTGGAGGAAGTAAACAATTGTTTGTAGTACACAACTATCATCTCCGACACCTCTTCATTACTCGAGGCCAGTCTGCCTTGGGAGTCTCTAAGTTCAGAAATGCTGTTACGCCAAAATCGTTGAGAAGCCCGATTATGAAAATAACTAATATTTTTATCACCTGATACCATCCAGTGAACAAGGCTTCGCTGATGCCACATTTTTTCCTCCACCCTAAGAAGCTCGGCAACCTCTCCTTTCAACTGAAGAAAAAACTCTAAACTTCCTCCATTCACCGCAGCCTCTTCAGCTTTTTTCAAAATCTTTTTTTTCTCCGTCAAGGTGTTAACTACGTTACAAAAATCCTTCTTGCTCCAAGCTTTCAACTGAGTTTTACAGGTATCAACATTCTGGATAACTTTAGACATAGGAGATTCCAAAGAGATAGCTTTCCAAGCTCTTTTAACAGTATCGTGGCAGCCTTGCTTTTCAAGCCACATTTGCTCGAATCGCCATAGGCGTTGGGGCTTTGAAATGATCCCCTCGGGTAAGACTAAAATAGGCCTATGATCAGAGGACACGCCAACCAGAGTTATTACCTTGGTAGTAGGAAACAAATCAAACCACGGCGCTGAACTCACAGCTCTATCCAACCTTTCCCAAACCACTCCACCATCCGGATAAGTTTTGAACCAAGTGAACTTATTTCCCACAAAGCCTCGAGGTCAAACAATCCACATTCATCTAAAACTTCACGGAATTTTTGCATCTGCCCATACGGTCGTAACCGACCACCTAGCTTTTCATGAGACTTCAAAATTTCGTTAAAATCACCTCTGCACAGCCACGGAACAGAGAAACAATTATTTAAGTCTCTTAACAAGTCCCAGGATTTCCAACGAAACTGAGTTTCTGGTGCTTCGTAAAAACCCGTAAAACGCCAAACATTTTCCTTTCCTCTATTAATCAAAACATCAATGTGATTATGTGAAGAGGACATAACTTGCAAATCAAAATCTTTCTTCCAAAACAACACCAATCCACCACCACAGGTTACTCTTGAAACCCCATGATGATGACCAAAACGAAACAAATCACGTAAACCAACTAGCCTAGCTTCATCCAGCCATGTTTCAGCTAAAAACATCACTATAGGATCTTATGCCCGAACCAAGTCGCCGAACTGTAGGATATTGTTCCTTTTTTTTTTTTTTTTGTGCCCTAACTTTTGCCTAGGTCGCCTTATAAAAAGATTTTCAACCTAACGGGCTCTTTTTTTTTTTCTTTTTTTTTTAGAGCTTTTTAATGAACTTCTCATTTACACAAGGGTAAACACATTGTCCCTCACTCTTCATCCTCGGTATCCTTGTTTTTTGGATAGATGCATAAGCATGGTTGTTGCTTAAAATTTGGCATCAAGATAATTCACCTTTTCTCCCATGAAAGGGTTAGGATCAGTGTACACCATTTTCACATTTCCATCTTCATCACAAAGTTTAAAGCATTGATGAAGTGCAGAACTGATTATGCCATAAGTGTGTACCCAAGGGCATCCCAACAACACGTTGTAGGAAGTATTGGCATCAATTATGTGGAAGAGAGCTTCAGAATACAATTCTCCTATTTCCACTTTTAATGAGATGCTTCCCATGGCTTTTTGTCCAATTTGGTTGAAGCTTTGAATGGTCAAGTTGGATGGGGACAATTGTTTGGACTTCATCCCCATTACTTTGAATGTCTTATAAGGGAGAAGATTTACGGTTGATCCGTAATCCAATAGGATTCTTGATAACCATACATCTCTAATTGTGCCCTTGACAAAGAACCGATTCTGAAATTTTTCCCTAAGCTAGATGTCCTCATCACTAAACATTATGCATGTCAAACATGAAGCGCGTAGTCTAGGTGACAAGGGTTGTGAGGAATTATCTTCTTTCTCTTTAGAAGAATCATCTTTTGCATTTTGGTTTAATTCTTCCTTTTGTGGTAATGACAAATGTTGGCTTGAAAGCAAAGTTACTTCATCTGCCTCTCGTTCATTGTCATCAACTGAAACCATGCAACATTGCACAACTTCCTCTTTCATCTCATCCTCGGAATGATTTTGAAGAAATTCCTTAGGGAGATATTCAAATAGAGTTATTGGCATTCTCTCAGATTGAATATATTTTTCTTCCTCTAAACTCATGCTTTTCTTTTGAGTGTTCTTCTTTTTCTTCTTGTTTTTCTTGGAATCCTTCCTTCCGTGGATTTTGACTCCTGGCTTCTCAGAGGACATAATGATTGGTAATGGCTTTTTAGCCATTTTCTTGGACTGCTTACCAATATATGTTTGCCATTCTTCTTCATTTCCATCTTTAGAGGAATTTTCCCAAAAGTCTAATTTTGCTTCAGTCATAAGCTCATAAAGACTTGGGAGACCGCTTGACTCGACCTTGACATCAAGAGTCTTTTTGATCTTTTCAACATTATTTGGTTTTGCCCCTAGTGAGCAAGGCAAAGTGGACTTTGGTTCCTCCTCAAGCAAAGAAATGCTATTTGATGCAGCAACTGGTACTCGAGAGGAACTATCTTCCTCGATTTCACCATCATTTATCATTTTTTGAATTATATTCTTCAAGATATAGCATTCTGATAGAGGATGGCTAATGATTCGATGGTAGCGACAATATTTAGGGTCATCTATCTTATCAACTTCAGTAGGTCTTTTAGGCTCAGGGAGTTGTATTGCTTTTTCTTTCATCAACTCGTTAAAAATCCCTTCTACATCATCATCATGGAATGAATATTTCGTTTTCTTTTTCTCTTCAAGAGTGAGATTTTTCGAGCCTTCCTTTCCTTTCCCATTTTGCCCTCCATTATTGACAAAGGTAGCCATTACTTCTCCATTATTTCGGGCCTTTTTTCCTTCTGTATTTTTTTCTTCTAAATTACGCCCCCTTTGCGTGTTACTCTTTTGTTGGGCAATTTGTCTTTCAACATTGCTTGCTTTAGAGACAAATGCATTAAAACTCTGAGGTTCTGTAGTCCCTATGAAAGTGGCAGTCTCTAGTAAGAGATTGTTTGAACACATTTGTAATGCAATTGTTCAGTCAACTTTTCAGAATATTGGAGATTTAGGCTTCTCCATCTTGTAATGAAGTCATTGACACTTTCATTTGACTTTTGTCGAGCATCGGCTAAATCAATGATTGACACCTTTTTCTTTGAACTTACAAATTGGGCAAGAAATGCTCTTTGCAAAACATCTTAAGTGTGAATTGAACCCGGTTATAATTGCGTGTACCAGGTGAATGCGGAACCCTTGAGAGATTGCACGAACTATCTTATCAATAAGGCATCTGTCAAAGCAGATTCTCCACAAGCTGAATAGAAATGTGCCAAATGTTCTTGAGGGGAACCGGTCAAACCATCAAATTTCTCAAAGTTTGTTTTTTGATAACCGGTTGGGAATGGAACAGTATCATAATGAGCTGGATAAGGCTTTCGACACCCATGAATGGGTAAATTTATAGATGCCTGAAATTATTTGATCCCCTCAGCAATGAGTGTCTTTAATTAATCTTGTGTTATAGAAGTAGATGATGTGTGCCCTTCTTCGGCTGTAGGCATATGAGTTCGAGCAGATGTACTTGCTTGAGACGCTACTTGGGCTACCAAGGCTGCTATTTCGGCATCTTTTTCAATGAGTTTCCTTTGCAACTCTTGAAGTTGCTCTTCTAAATTTATGGTGCTAGTTACTAGAACCGGTATGTCTTTAGAATCACTTTCATCTGAGATCTTTAACACTTTGCCAAATTGATCCATTAGAATTTTTGGAAAGTCTTCTTCTTGAAAAATAGACTCTGAATCTCTGTATAGTGGACTATGAAAATCACTTTGTGTTTCCATAGTATCAGAAGAAGTGGTGGAGATTGAAGAATCAACGATGATGGATTGGGACATGAGGCGGGCCCTAGAGCATGTGATAGGACTTGAGTAAGGCCTTGGTGACTTATTAACCTCCTCACAAATCTCTTTCACATTTTTGTGCTTTGAACTTGTCCCTAATACAAAATTTTCTTCTTTTGCCAACGAATAGCCTGAGAAGAATGCCCATTTTTGAACGTCTAAGTTTGACTTGGCCCTTTTTGATTGTTCAGCACAAAGAGCCGTTAACGGAAAGTGATCAAATAATTCAGAAGTTTGGCTTTCTTCTCTCCTTACACTTTTTCTAGGACCTTGCTTGGTTGGTGGCAATGTTTCAAAGGAGGCATCAATGTCCATGGCTACTTCTTTTCCCTTGACAACAGGATCACTCTTTGGTGAAGTTAATTCAAGAATGCGAGGCTGCATTGCCTTTGGTTGAGGAGTCACCTTTTGTTTTAGTGATGCCTTCTTTGAAATCTTGATAGATTTCTTAGTGACCTTAACCTTCAAGGTTTCAGGATGACTAGCTTCCCCTTTTTCAGTTGAAGTCATCATTACTGACTCGGTTGTTCTCAATGTGATTGGGATGGGGAAAAACCTTGGGGCCATACCCATATGTGGCGTTTGGTATGGGGTAATGTTTTAGGATTCCTAAGAATGTTTAAAGATTCTCATGTTTGGTTGCAAATTACGCTAGGGAATCAGATGCCAGGAGAATCTGGACTCCCCCTTTAAACCCCTCTCAATAGGAATGTGGATTCCCTTTAAAACAGGTGGGTATCCAGATTCCCAAACTTAAAGGAAAATGTATTTTTTATAAACTGACAATTTTAACCCTTTTCCCTTATCATTTTAGCAATTACGATAAAATAAAAAAATTAAAAAAAAAATTATCAATATCTTTTCCATTGTCTTTATCTTTTCTCGCCAAAATAACATAAACAGAATAAACAATTTTGTTGATATATTCTTTAACAAAGTTCTATTTATGTTTCACGTGTGGGAAAAAAAAAAGTTTGAAGAGAATTCTCCATTATTGTCAGGTATTCACTTTTGCTGTTGTGTGTGTGTTGCTCAACAAATTATTAATAGTTTTTATTTTGTTTTTCATTATTTATTTAGAGGAAGATTTTTTTTTTTTTTAAAGGACTTGGTAGTTCACATTCAAATCTAAGGATAGAATGAGAAAAATAAATAATTCATTTAAGATTCTTGGGAATAAACCAAACATTATCATCTCACATTCCTAGGAATCTTTAGAGATTCTCAATGAAACTAAACATAGGAAGAGCTACATTCCTAGGCATCCAGATTGCAAGGAATCACATTCCTAGGAATCTGGATGCCAGAAGTAATATGGATTCCCCCGTACCAAACGCCACAATATTGTTAGAGTCATTCACATTTGAACCCTTGGTTTGGGATTTTTTAGCTTTATTACTTTTCCTTGCCCTCCTCTTCTTTGAAGTCTTTGAGGTTGATGAAACTTGGATGTTGGTCATGCATTCATCATTCGGTACTTCGAGCTTGACGGAAGGGCAACCAAGGGTGAATGTCATGCAACAACCACTTGCTCCTCGTGCAATTGCAGGAAGCTTGTGGAAGTAAACAATCACTTGGGGAGCCATTGGTAAACCTAATCACAACACGAAGATTGATGTATAAGAAACATAGTTGGAGATGAAAAGGAGAATGGGTCCCACTAGGCGTGCCAAAAATTATATTGAGGAAAATTGTTAACAAACGTTGTCAAATTATGTTTAACAAACATTGTCAAATTATGTTTAACAAGAATTGTTAAATTATGTCTAATTCATCAAACATAATTTCACCCATAGGCATTTTGGCGTATGAGTTTTATTGATCTGAGTAGTGCCCATTCAAGATAATGTATCTTTGAATTACAACCCCTTATTTCAAGGGAAAACCCTTTGACTCCAACCACGTTGTCTTTGTACATGAGTTTATTTATTTTCATGTTTAAGAGGATATGTGTTTTTATTTATTTCTGGCTTCACCTAATAATTTTTTTAGGTTGCCTACGTACCCTTGGCGGGGATCAAGCCAATTCGTAGTTCTTAATTTTAGGTTTTAGATTTAAAGTCTCAAATATGGTTGTCTAAATTTAAATGATGGATCTTTAAGTCAATACTTGGCGTTTAATTAAGTATTGGCATAATTTTGTATTTGGGTGAGATAATTGATTTTAGTCTCAAGGACCATGCTTTTATGACAATCGAACTAATAATTCTTTTTTAAGAAGTCGAATGTCTAAGCAAATTTATCTCTCTTTCATTTGCTTCTTTGTCGGAATTTTAATAATATTTTGATTGAAATTCCCAAAAACTCCTTTGAAGCAATTTAATCATTGTGAACATATTTGGAATTGAAAAATTTCCCCAACCCAATTTTATGGTCATTTTATTTTAAGAATTATTAACTCTATTCTTGTTTAAAGAATTAATAATCCCAAAGAATTAGTCACAATTAATTTGGTAGAGTTAATGCCTCCATTAATTTGATAGTGGAGTCAAGGACTCCATTAAAATGGTAAAGTCTAGGGATGGCAAAATAGGCCTGACCTGCGGGTACTCGGTTCGACCCAACCCTAATGGGGTGGGTTTTACCCGATTCGTGAAGCAAATGAGGAGGGTTTGAGTTTTAATAAAAAAAACCCGAAACGGGTTTGGGTCGGGTCCAGGTATTATGCAAACCCGGCCTGGACCCAACTCGTATACATATATAATATTAAAAAAAAAAATTTAAAACCCCTCACCCTAAATATAAGTATACTCTAAACTCTGTAACACCTAGTCTCACATGCCGCCTTTCCCTCTTCATCTCTCAGCTCAGCTCTCTTACTCATATGCTGCTCTTCATCTCTCAGCTCTCTCACTCACATGGCCACAAGCCGTCAAGCCTAGCTCTCTGACTCTCTCATCGTTCTCCTTTTCATCCTCGCCGATCTCGCACAGCCCTGAGCCCTCTCATCCCCCTCACCCATCTCGCACCAATTCCTTGCCAGTCAACCACCCTTTCATGGCCTCACTCAACCGCCCCTCTCATGGCCTCGCTCAGCTTCACTCTCACGGCCTCACGACCTCGCTCCACCTCTTTCTCCATTTTTTTTTTCTGGGTTCAGTTCGTCTCAATCATGTGAGTTTGTGTTTATGATCTCTGTGATTGTGCTTATGTTAGGATTTGTGTTTGTGTTTTTGAAAGGGAAAATCATAAATCTAAAATTTGTGTTAGGTTTATGATTTTGAAAGGGAAAATTATAAATATGAAAGTTATCTTTGTGATTTGTGTTTATATTTGTTTTTGTGTATGTGATTTTGGGTCAGAAAATGATTAATCTGAGATTTGTGTGTTTGTAATTTGTGTTTCTGATTTTGGGACGGAAATGACGGGACGGGGCCCGCGAGGCCCAACGGGGCAGGTTTGATGTAAAAAAATAACCCGTTTATTAAACGGGTCGGGTTCGGGTCACTGGGGCAGACCCGCGGGTCGAGTTTGGATATAGAAAAACCCGCCTCGAACCCGACCCGTTGTCATTCCTAGTAAAGTCAAGGACTCCATTAATTTATTGATGGGGTAGAGTCAAAGACTTTATTAATTTGTAGAGTCAAGGACTCCATTGATGGAATAGAGTCAATGACTCCATTAATTTGTTAGAATCAAGGACTCCAATTAATTTGGTAGAGTCAATGACTCCATTAATTTGGGAGAGTCAAGGACTCCATTAAAATGGTAGAGTTAAGGACTCCATTAATTTTGTAGAGTTAAGGACTCCATTAATGGGATAGAGTCAAGAATTTCATTAAATTGTAGAGTCAAGGACTCCATAGATAGGGTAGAGTCAAGGATTCCATTGATGAATTTGATTTGGTAGAGTTAATGACTCTATTTGAGAAAACATTGAACCAAAGCTTGAAAGAATTTTTATTTGGTAATGTTCAAATAGGATTTACGAGTCAGGGACTCATATCTAGAGCTTCATGCATGGAGTTAGGAACTACTCATGAAACCAAACCCTATTTGTTTTACCAAACAAAACTTCAGATTTGAAAAAGAAGAAGAGGGAGAGATTTAGAGAAGAAAGGGGACTGATAAAATTCCCACCTAATGCTATATGTTCCTCATTTGCTTGTTGCTCTTTATCTCTGCCTGTGTCTTTTTTTTTTTTTTTTTTTTGTGTGTGTGCGTGCTTCTCTTTTTTGAGTATCTGCCGCCTTTTCTTTTTTTTCTTCTTGTGCGTGCCTCTCTATTTATAGAGAGCTTCCAAAGGAGCTGTTCCCTTGTTATTCTCTCAACTGATCAGATCATGGAGCAGTTTTCGTCAGTTTTTCCTCCACAACTCCTAATTTCATGTTGAGCCGTGACCCACTGTTCAGCTTTTCAGGTCCACTTTCACCAAACCGTGTTCCTTGCTTTCTGGTGGTGCCACTTCCTTATTCACTTTTCACACTTAACTTGATTTGTGTCTATCTTTTGCTTTTGTACTAGGCAGCAGGCTATGAACGTGGCTCATATTATTATTATACTTCTTTTTTCTTTTTTCTTTTTTTTTGACAACAATGCAAAATTAACTTTCTAATTTTCACATTTTTTTTTATTTCAGTTCTCTAACTTTCAGTTTTATTAATTCAGTCCTCTAACTTTCAATTTTTGTTAATATAAGACTCCGTAAGAACTCAATTAGGAGCTGCCGTTAATTGAGCCAAAACGACGTCGTTTTGACTCTCTTTTTTTTTAATAAATTTCAGAATTTAAAGAAAAAAAATCTGTAAAAAAAAATAAAAATAAAAGAAAGAAACCGATTCAGATCTCCATCACCGAACTCCAGTTACAGTGCATAATATTAGGAAAAAAAAAAAAAAAAAGACAAATCAAGATTTCTTTTATACAAAAGCACTTATACCGTAAGAGAGCCTTAAACGTTTTTAATTTTCCAACCCACAATATAAATCCTTAAATGCTCCAACAGAAACCCATCTATTCATTTGAATCGTTCATCTGGGTTTTTGACGTTGCGCTCTCTGTCTTGCAAAGATCGGTGGATATGGCCACCGTTGCATGATATCATTCATCTGGGTTTGCCAACATTTGACCGAGTTCCTTCTCCTCCCACTATAAATTCATATGAGTTTGCCTTAGTTTCTTGATTTTAATGTTTTTTTGCATTTTGGTTTTGATTTCTTTTTGGGTTTTGTGCTAGATTTTTCTCTGGTCTGTTTTGATTTCAGGGGAAGTTTCTCTTCTTTTTTTTCTTTTTTTTTAGGTTTTTCTTATTTTTTTTTTTAAATTCTGAATTAAAATAAAAATAAAAATACAAAACGACGTCATTTCAGGAGTTTTTACTGCAGCCACTAATTGAGTTATAACGGAATCCTGCACTAACAAAAATTGAAAGTTAGAGAATTAAATTGACAAGATTGAAAGTTAGAGGGTGAAATGAAAAAATGTGAAAGTTAAATGATCAATTTTGTATTTTTACCCTATGCTATTGTTTAATCCTAGCTGCCGTGTAGATGCAACATTTTTTTATAAAGTAATTTTTTCAGTTTCAACAACCCAGCTGCAATCTAGTCTCCGAATCTACCTTCAGAATATAGTAGAAATTGGTCTCACAGTTGGCAAAAGCTAAATTTTGGGACGGGCTCCAGCAGATACATGTATTTGTGAAATTATAAAAGTTTAGCATTGTAGATATAAATTTGTTTTAGGCACCATGGAATATGAACCATTCTGGTGAAAGAATTATGAAAAGATTCACTTGGTATAAAATGGACAGGAACAACACAATTCCTTGACAATTCTGCACTTTTAGAAGGTTAACAAAGGCACTTCCCATTAAAGAGTCAAAATAGGTTTGCAAACTCATTTTTGAGTGTCCAGCATTCCTAATTACCATAGAAGAAGTGTCCTAAAAATCAAAAAACTTAATTTCTATTGCATGAAAGTTCTTTCCAAATAGCCAACGTTATCAGTTCTCAACATTTTCCTTTAATTAATAAGTAAGTAGGTCTCTTGCTCATTCTCCATTCCTATTTCAAGTATTAGTTATACAATATATACTTTATTTTGGATAAATTATTAATAAATTTCCCGAGAATACCTGGGAAGGTTTAATTAAGACATTACAATGGCTTGAAGTTGGATAATTGTTTCTTTTTCTTTTCAAATTTATGCAACATATGTACAAGCCATGTGGAGAGTATAACCCTAACCCCCAAAACAAGAAGAAGAAGAGACTTTAATTAGTTTTTTTTGGTCTCTTCCCTTAATAATTTTATTTCAAATAAAAAGAAGGCGAAAAGCACATTTTAGTCCCTACATTTTCAGGCGATTTCCATTTTAGTCCCTACATTTTATTTTTACCGCTTTTAGTCCCTATCCTGAAAAACGGTTCTCATTTTGGTCCCTGTCGTTACATCATAAACGGATATTGCTGACGTGGCAAACGGCAAGAATAAATAATATTTATTTAATGTCTACGTGGCTTAATTAATAATAAAAAAAGTTTTTTGGCATTAAAAAATGCCACGTCAGCATCTAAATTAAAAAAAAATTAATTTATTAATTTTAACTAAATAAAAAAAATTAAAAACAGAATTAAAAACAAAAAATCAAATGAATTAACATCTGAATGTGTCTTGAACAAATAACACCAAGAACACCTACCGGATCCAAGAACACAAACCCCTTTTCTTTCTCCATCTGACTTCTCTCTCCCTCTCCCTCTCCCTCTGAACCGTAACAGCACCACCCACCACCGGACAAAACTTGGGGTTTAGTATTTTTCTTTCTCTCAATTCCATCCCCTAATTCCCAAATCAAAACCCAGAAAACAATTTTCTCGTTCAAAACCCAAAAACACAAACGTTTTCACTGTTTTCTACTCCACAGCAACCGCAACAACAATCGCTGTTTCAACCTCAAACTCAGTCTTTTCAAGTGGTCGGATCTCCATCCTGAGTCCCAGAAAATTCTCCTCCAGATCGAGTATGTTTTTTTTCTTATTTCCTAGTTCTTGATTTTTTTTTTTCTTTTTTGCTGTGTTTTCTGTTTGGTTGCCGAGAGAATGTGGGAAGAAAGCATATTCTGAGAGGAGATCCCGCTCCGCCTGGTTCTGGTTTCTACACTACTTCACAATAAATACCCATTCACTAAAATCCACACCTTAAAAACTCTCTCTCTCTATTACATTCTGTATCCCTGCTGTGTTTCCTTGTTGATTTTGTTTTCTCTCTCTAAAAATCAAAACAATGGCTCTCAATGCAAGATTGAGTCTTTTCTTTTTCCCACTTGTTATAGTCTCTTGGGTTTCTAAATAGACTTAAAAAATTCAAGTTCTTGATCTGGGTTGTTGATGATTTTTGAAGGTTTTGATGGTTTTTGGGGTTTTGATTCTTTGTTTGATCAGTGGGTGAAGGGAGAGCTTGATGATCTGGGTTTGGATTAGTGGCTGATGATGGTGCACGATTTGCTGTGGCTGTGCTTGATGATGGTGGATTGATCGTTGACGGTGGTTGTGTGTGAGAGGATTTCCAGAGAAGAGAGAACTGTGAAGGGTGAAGGAAATAATAAAAAATTGTAAAAAAAATGAGATGAGAGGCCACGCTTGGAAGCAGAGGAGCTGCGCCTTGTTTCAACCATGGTGTTGTTGGGTTGTAGTTGGCGTTCTTGATCTCTGAAAGTTTATTTGGTTTTTATAAATTTTTCTCTTTTTTTTTATTTTATTTTTTTTATAAATTTCTGGGTTTGTGTTCTTGGATCTGGGTTTGTGTTCTTGTTTAAGACACACTCAGATCTCAATTCATACGATTTTTTGTTTTTAATTTTTTTTATTTAGTTAAAATTAATAAATTAATTTTTTTTAATTTAGATGCTGACGTGGCATTTTTTAATGCCAAAAAACTTTTTTTTATTATTAATTAAGCCACGTAGACATTAAACAAATATTATTTATTCTTGCCGTTTGCCACGTCAGCAATATCCGTTTATGATGTAACGGCAGGGACCAAAACGAGAACCGTTTTTCAGGATAGGGACTAAAAGCGGTAAAAATAAAATGTAGGGACTAAAATAGAAATCGCCTGAAAATGTAGGGACTAAAATGTGCTTTTCGCCTAAAAAGAATAAATCAATGGCTAAAGGTCAGCATGATTTCTTTACAAATCAATTCCTAACCTTTGTACTAGCCGTAGAGCTGCAATCCATAAAGCTAAAAATGTATTGTGCCATGTGGTACCATAATAGTCTACAGAACCATTACTAAACCTGCAACAATAATTGTAGTTCAATAATACTGCTAGAAGAACAAAAGTATCATCCACTCCAGGTAAAATCAAGACTGAAGCATGGATATACAAGAGACTAAACGAAAAGGCATCATAGAGTTTACTCTAAAAACCTAACGTCTTAGAGTTGAGACTAAAGCCTAACATCCAAATATTCAAGAAAAAGGGGGAGCAGGGCTGCTACAAAATATCGTTGAGTTCTACAAGAAACACACTAGTTCTGGCTATTATGTAGTTCAACTAGCCCCTACATCCCTTGACATAAAACAAAAAAACAAAAAGACAAAGAAACACAAAAAGAAAAAAAAGAAACATGAGCACAAACACAACCAAAAATACAAGGAAACGGTATCCTGGATTTGCAAGGAATCGGCTGAGCCAATTGTTTACATTATCCCACCAAGATGACCTCGTACCACCACCCCCAGAACCTCCTTCATTGTCCCGCTGTGAGGGACCAGAAATATGCCCTTCAGAATGAGCAGCAAAAGTTCCCCCAGCATTAACAGGTGCCCCACAGGATGAACTTAGCAAAGAAACAACAATCATGATAATTAACATTAACACACTAAGCAAAAATAAATAAATAACCCACTACATAAACATAACAAACACTAATCATAATCATAACAATTATAATCAAGATCGCCAAGAAAAAAAAAAACGACCGAAATTTAAAAAGAATAATCGATTACCACGTGCTACCGCGATATCTGATCGTGTTATCACCCTCTTCGTTCTGCATCGTTTGGCTCTTCTTTTGTGTGTGTGTCAAACACTAAATAATTAATTATCTGAACCAACAAAGAAGAAAATTTGATAAATGAATCAAAAATCGCACAAAAATTTGACTAACACTGAAAAATGGAATTTATATTCAATCCAAAAAGTCATACTTTTCTTTTTTCAGCTTTCCCAAGCAAACAAACATAACTTCACTTTACAGAACATAGAACAATCGAATAATCAAACAAAACCCTAATTTTCTCTCAGATCTAATTTTCAGAGAGAGAGAGAGAGAGAAAGATTCCCAGTGGAGGCGAACAAGAGAGCCTGAGAGCAGAGAGGCTAGGGTTTCCAAAAGCACTGGCGAAGAGACAAAGTAAAACCCGAATTTTATATTTATATACTGTAAAACTGGGCCTACGATAGTATGAAAACCCAAAAAGTGTCTCCTTTTTTAAAAATTGGAGAATTGAAGCCCATTTGAGTTTCCATTAAAATTCATACATGGGCTTTTTCTTCTGTCCAAGACAATAACCCATAAAAAAAATTAGTTCAAATGGAAATGAAAGTAGATTTCAATTAGCCCATTCTATAATTTCTATTAGCTTAATTGTACACTAACCTCCTCTATGTGAAAAAAGTAAGAATGACAACCGACGAGATCAGGTTATGGGTGTTTTATTCTTGTCATGTTCTTTCTTTGAGGCAGGGAAAACCCGCACAAAACAAGACTAGTTTTGGACGGTTTAGGGATTTATGGTCAAATTTAGTGCAAATGGTTTTTGTTTTAATCAAAATAGTGTAAGAAGTTATAAGAACTTGTTCATATTTAACCTCTATTTAAGTAGTATATAATATATGTAGTTTTTTTAATAAGAAAAATACATATTTATCCTCTATTTATTTAAATAGTATAAAATAAATATAGTGTTTTTTAATAAGATAAACTAAAATTCTATTATATAAATCCATTTTTTTTTTGGGTGACATTTGAGTTTTCATCAGTGGCGGCTTTAGGATTATTTTCTAGGGAGGGTCAATAAAAAAACATAAACTATACAAAATTTAAAATAAATGAGAACTTGAATATATTGACATCATTAAAAAAAAAAAAAAAAAAAACCCCAAATACATAAAGTTTTACAATTGGCTTTTACGAGATTTCATATCTTGAAATCGTTGCATAATATCCTCATTATCAATTCTAAGAGCTACATATGTACATAGCTAAGTAATCATTCATCCACTAATCTCCCATTTAATAGATTTATTTCAAATTTTTTAAGATCTAAATGAATTTTTTCTAAGGTTTAAGATTAACAAATTTCTACTTTTTTTTTTTTGGGCTTTTTATTTTATTTTTCCAGATTTTAGATCAAATTGGTTTTTTATTGGACTTTTTTTGTGTTTAAGAATGCTAAGATATTGTTAAGATGATCATATTCAAGCTTATTTCTATTGAGCTTAAAAAAAAAAATCTAGAGTCAAGGTGTTCAAATTTTTATTTTAGGGTGGTCAAAACAAAATAAAAAAAATATTATATAATCCTAGAGTCGCCCCTGGTTTTCAAGGCCGAAACTTTAAATTTTGGTAAAAATACAATATTGGTCCCTAAAATTTACCTGCTAAGGCCTAAGCACTTTTGGTCCTTTAAGTTTCAAGTGAGCAATTTTAGTCCCCAGCGGTTTTTTTTTTTTAAAGAGTACTATTAGTCCTTATGTCAACTTTCATTAGTTTTTTGGCATGTGTCTAACGGAATAATGATGTGTCATTTGTTTTGTAGGGATGATAGGCCCAGTAGGTCCAAGGATGCCTAGTTGTCCGAGGACGAGTAAATGTTGTTATGGAGGTCGGCATTGATGAATAAAGAAAGGGGTCTAGTCATGATGATCCGAGAAGGGGGTCCGAGGAGGGATGCTTCCTCGACTGAGCGAAGCAGAGGTCAGAAGGGACAGTTTGCCATTCAGAAGAGACGTTCCAGGAGATTCTATTGATAATGATATACATCGTGAAAGCACAGGACAAATAAAAGCTATGAAATATCTAAGAGAAAATTGCTACCACTGCATTGAATGTTCTGTAGCTAACTCTCTGGCCACATTAATGAGTAAGTGATACCTGAACAGTAGTTTTCAGCCTTACAGCTACTCCTAAAGATTTCAGGAATGTGCTGATGAGACAAGTATCAACATCAGTAATCTAATCTACACGTGGAGGGTGTAGATGAAAGAAAAAAGATAGTATAAAATAGAAAGAAGTCCCTGAAGGGAGTAAGAAAAAAAGAGAGAAACACTGTAAAAACAAGAACAATATTTGTAATTAGATAAAAAAGAAAGATATACAAGAACAGACTCCTTGGATTGTGTCCGAGGATGATTTTCTTTAGATAAAATCAGTACATATTTATTTTATTGTCATCTTGACCCACTATAATTGTTGTCCAACTCGTTAGAGACTAGTTTTCCAACACACCCTCTACAAATTCATTATATTGGGCTTTTTGGGCCTACTTCCTTTCATCTTTTGGGCTTAGGTCCCAAAATGTGTCCTTACATGTTCAATGATGGCAAGTGTTTTATTATGAACAAATTGCATGTGAGCAAACCCCACCACCCTCTCCATTCCAAGCTCTCCCACATCCACAACCTCAAGTCTACCATTTCAACACCACTATTGGCTCTAAGGCTCCGGCCATATTTCATCTACCTCCTCTTCGACTTCGCTCCCTAACCCCTCCTCTTCACTGACATAAGCAGCAACCTCAGAGGAATAACTTAACCTTCATAAAAATGAAAATAAAAAAGGCAAAAAATTTTCCAAATGGGTAAACCCAAATTCCAATATCAAATCCATATTTGACAAAGATTGGTCCAATATCTAAATTTGAATTACAAATCCCAAAAGAAATGTGATCTTAGGTAGGCGAGTTTGACTTTGAATCTTTGATATGGGTTTGGTGTGTGGGATTTTTGAGTTTGATAGGCACGAGGCATTTTGGATGGGGGTTGGTTTTTGTATGTGGCTTTGTTGTTTAAGGACTAAGGTCTATATTGTAGTTTTGTTGTTAAGGATTATGGTCTGTTAATTGGATCGGGTTACATCTCATTCATGGAAATTGTTGCTTTTTATGGAGATTGAGTTTTATTAGGTTTTGGTAGTTTCGACCAAGAAGAGGAGGGAGATGAAGTACTGCTTAGAGCTAATAGAGGAACCATAGACAATGGCAGACTCAAGGCGGTGGGGGTCAGAGGAGAATACTTCTTCTTCAGATCTAGAGTGTGGTGAGGTTTGCTTACATGTAATTTTTTTGGGCCAAAATGCAAAACACACCCTAGGTTTCACCTTTTGTCATTTCAATCTTCTAAATTTGAGTTTTGCCATTTTAGTCCTCTAAGTTGTAAATATAGTAAATTCAGCCTTCTATTAGTTTTCTCTTAGGTACTACCGTCTACTTACCAAAACAACGTTGTTTTGGATTATTTAAAAAAAAAAAAAAAACAAAGGACTCATGGGAACGGTGTCGTTCCCCTAGCCCCTGAATATCAAAAATTGCCCCACCCCCATACCCTAGAACCCTAATTAACTGAGAAATTTGAGGGATTGAGGGAGAGAAAAATAGGGGGAAAGAGAGAGAATGAGAGACCGAGAAGGGGAAAGAGAGAGACTGAGAGATTAGAAAAGGGAGGGACTGAGAGAGAAAGAGAGATTAGGAGAAGGGGAAGAGAGACCGAGAGGGAGACGAGAGATTTCATGGCAATTGCACTTTGTCGAGCTAGGGTCTACTTAGTGGCTCCACTTTGCCACTTCAGGAGGCAACTCCGACCAATATGGATTTGGGTAATTTCTGAAAATCCAAAATTTTTGCTTTCAGTCCTCTAAGTTTTTTGGGCCAAAATACAAAACACGCCTCTAGGTTTCACCTTTTGTTATTTCAGTCTTCTAAATTTGAGTTTTGTCATTTCAGTTCTCTAAATTTTAAGTATAGTGAGTTCATTCTTCCATTAGTTTTCTATTAGGTACTACTGTCTAGTTACCAAATCAATGCTGTTTTGGATTTTTTTTTTTTTTAAGGACTCAGGGGAACGACGTCGTTCCCCTAGCCCCTAAATATAAAAAATTGCCCTAGTTCAAAGGGAGGAAGAGTTTCTTTGATCAAAGATTGAACCAAACTTGATCCACCAAATATCCAAACTAATGATGCCCCAAGTGCAAGGTCGGGCCAACAAAATTTGGGGCTTAAGGCGAAAATTTTATATGAGGCCTTTTTAAATGTAAACATTAATTAAATAAAATTATATAATACTAATTAAATTAAGACTAATTTGATGTAAATACAGAAATTGATGAATAATACTAACTAAACTAAGGTAAATTTCATATAGAAGATTGAATATCATAGTTGAACCATAAATTTAAACAAAAAGAACTAAAAAATATTTTTTTTTTATAAAAGAAACTTACTTTAACTGGGATATATAACTATGCATAGTTAAGTATAGTTGTAATTTAAATTTAAATTTTATATATTCTCTTTAAGAGAAAGAGATAGATAGATATTATTTGGTGTGTGGCTTAGTAGGAGATTAGTTTACAAAAATTAAGATTTCAAACTATTAGAGGAGATTAGTCATCATTGATGATTTATCACATTTGCAGCATTTTTTTTGAAACATTTAAGGGTTTTAATTTGTTTAAATTTTTATTGGTCTCCTATTTTGGAAGCCTTGTTAGAAATGAAAAAGAAAAATACTAAATATACCACAAAGTATTCACAATATGATGTGATAATGATTGTAATTAATGAATTTCAACAATTTAATTTATTTGTGTTTGAATTACATTTTTATGTGATTGGTGACATGTCAGATAAACCTATAGTAAAATTTGTGATACCTTTATCATCACTCTTTAAAAAAAAGTATCAATTATTTAAAAAATGTTATATATTTTTTTTTTTTGGTTGTTGTTGTTGTGGGGCCTTAGGCCTAGGACTTGGGCCGGCCCTGCCCAAGTGAAGCTGCAAGTTTGACACGTCATTGCTGCAGCAAGAGGAACCTACCCATGTCTCATCCCATACTTGGTCTTCTTCAATTTCTCTACTTTATCTTTAGGCAACCCACTACTTGCAATATCTCTAACATAAAGAATTAGAATAGAGACAATTTCTTCTGTCATGAACATAACATCTCTGATAGACCGATGCACTCTTAAGTAGAGAATTCCAAAGGCAGCTGGAGAGATTCCACCTGAGAGATTGGATCTGAGTTGTTGAAGGCAATTGAGACTTCAAGGATTGCGTTGTTGTGTACGTTCTCCAAAAACCATGCTACTTCGGACTGGTGCCTTGATGAGCTGGTAAAGATTGTGGAATGCAAAAGGCTTTTAAATCAAAGGGTGCTGCCTATTTTCTATGATGTGTCTCAATCTGAGGTGCTAGAACATAAGGGAATTTTTGCGGATGCGCTCCTATATGGGCCTATAGGCAAGATGAACAATTGGAGAGATGCATTGATAGAGGCCGCAAACTTGACACGCCTGCATTTGGAAGCATATCGGTAATATTATATTACATAAACTCTTGTTTATGCATATATAATATATATTTTGATTGAATTTCATATTAGATGACTAGTTTTGTATAATTTAATGTGCACAATACATAATTAATATTTATCATTCTTTGTTTTTCCAATTACCAAATTGTCAAAAGGACATCACAGGAAGTGTTTCTCTCTAGACTAGGTGCTAGCAGCACCAAACCCTAGACTTCTGTAGAACTTACGTTCCCCTTCGTGTGTAGGAATTGTTGATAGGAGAAGGAAAAGCTCTTTTTATCTTAAAAGAGAAGTATGTAAAATTGATCAAGCCATGAAAGCAAAACGCAAGGTGCATTTTTTGCAGTTCATAAGACCTAACATCATTCCATGTAACATTCCAGATTCCACAATATACAGTTAAAAACTAAAAATAATCTTTCTTTTTGACTTAGGCTAGATTTTTTTTCCTTTTCTTTATCCTTCTTAAAAAACTCAAACTAGTTTAGCTAACTCGTGGAGTACCTTGGAAGGGGATATATTTGGCACAAATGTTTTTGGTTGTTGATGTTCCAATCCAAGTAAGTTGATAATGATGATAGTGATGTGGTTGCTCACTATGAAGGCAAATTTGGACAAATTACAAGATTTTTCAATTATTGAGTGTAAAAATAAAATTATATCTCGAGAATATTATGACGAGTTCTTTTAGTAATTAATAAGTGTTTTTGAAATTTGAAGATTTTCATAAGTAACTTTTTTTTTTTTTTTGATAAGGCATTTGCAAAGCCTCAATAGTTCGCTCCCTTTGAGCAATCACACCAGCCTTTGTAAAACTTTACAAAATACCAAAAGTAACAAATTTTACTCATTTTGCTCCAAAAATCTTCCACATCAGTCAAGTCAAAGTTATCTAAATATTCAAAGTTGCTACAATAACCATGTATATTTATACGGTTACTGTTCATTTGTATTTTATATTTTATTATTTTTTTCTTTCTCCACAGATTTGATCTCTCTCTCTCTCTCTTTAGATCTAAACTCTTTTATTTATATCTTGGCTTGTGTTAAAGTTGGTGGGCCATGGGTAAGTGTGAAATAATAAAAAAAGTGAGAAAAACATTATTTAAATAAAAGAGTGTGTAAAATAGACAAACTGATGTGGGTGTTTTGTAAAAGTAAATGTGTAAAATAGAAAAAAGTTTTTTTTTTTTTTTTTTTGGCTGCAAAATATACAAAAAATTTACATTCACTAATACAGATTCTCTTAGAGCACTTGTTAAGAGACAAACCTCCAAGTAATGTTTTTAAGTGAGACTAAGGTTGGTGAAGAAACAATGGAAAGGGTCATTAAAGCCATAGGTTTTGCAGAAAAGATTGTTTTAGGCAGTGCTGGTAGATCGGGGGATTTTGAATGATGTGGAAAAATGACTTCAAAGTAGATGTAGCTTATTTTGATTAAAATGTTGTTGCTGTCAAGATTAATGATGGTGCATGTCAACAGGCATTGATTGGGTTTTATGGTCTTCCTTACTCTACTAAAAGAAGAAAGGCTTGGGAGAACTTGGGAGCTATGTTATTAGTTATAAAGGAGCCTTGGGTTTGCCTAGGGGATTTCAATCTGGTAATAGATGATCAAGAAAAAGATAGAGGTAGGAGAGCTAGAACTTCAGCGCCAAATTTATTTTCTCAAGGAACTGATGTTTGACCTGAGGGCCAACGGTAGTCTTCCACATGGACTGATGAGAGATGGGGTAAAAGTTGCATTAGACAAAGGTTATAGACAGAGGCATTGGTGGCATAAGTTGAAGAGGCATTTTCCCAAAAGCTACTATTTACCACCTTGGTGCTGTTAACTCAGATCATTGTCCTTTGTTGTTAGATAATCCAAGTAATTTTTGTGCTCCAAGACCTTTCACATTTGAAGCAACCTGGGTGATGAAATTGAGAAGCTTTGAGGTGATAAATCAAGCTTGGTCTAGCGAATTCAAAGGATCAGATGCCTTTAAACTGTGCAGGAAACAAGAAGTAACCTGTGATGCATTAAAGAAGTGGAATACAGAGGTGTTTGGTTTTAGTAATATCAAAATTGCTAGGTTGACTGAGAAAATTAGAAAAATCCAAATGAAAGAGACCAGAAACTGGAGATTGAAAGCTCAGTACAAAGATGAGTTGAATGAGTGGTTGCTTAAAGTATCTTTAATACTTTAAGCAACCACTCATTTTGTAGTTACTCATTCAAAGTGTACGAGTGTACAAGTGAATGTATCTTTTTGTAGTTACTCTTTCTCCTGGGTTAAGAGAGAGCTTAATTTTGTAGCACATTATCTTGCAAAGTGTACATGTGATATTAACAGTGTACTATGCTATAGGAACTCCTTCCTCCCAGCTGAAGTTTGTGATGCTTGGAGAAAACTGTTTGTTTGTTTCTTCTGTTTAATAGAAGTTGGTTTTAGCAACAAAAAATAAATAAATAAAAGTGGGCCTCAAGAATCTTTGGCCGCCGGTGTGATGCAGCCGTGTGATCAGAGCAGTTTTTTAAACACCCCAACATCACTTATTAAAAAACAAAAAAACAAAAAGACAAAAAAAGAAAAAAAGAAAAAGAAAAAACATAAACATAAACACAAACAAAAATACAAGGAAAAGCAAGTTTCTTTGTTTTGCAAGGAATTGGCCAAGCTGATTGTTTCCATCTTCATTGGAAGGAGTCGAAGGACCTCGGGTTCTCGGACGAGACAACGTCAAGGTCCTTTGACGAGACAACCTCGTACCACGACTCCTAGAACCTCTTTCATTATCCCGCTGTGAGGGACCAACTCCAAATCTAAGCCCTTCAAACCATTTCTCCAAAGTTTGAATAAGAGACTCTGCCAATTGGGCCCTCTGCAAGGATAAGTGATCTTAGAACCCAACTTCACAAATTGCAAACATAAAATCTACAAAAGATAAAAAAGCAAGAAGACACCGAAGAGACCTCTTGGTCCGATTGGGTATAAACAACTTGTTTTAGAGTTTCAATCATCAACATGCACTCATCAAAAAGATCAGCCCCAATATGCATGAAGAGAACTATAAGGAATGCACCAAAACTGGAAAGCACTTGGTGAATGCAAAACATATCGGGCCGGTCCATGGAACATTTGGAGCTTGCTTGGCCTTTCAAGTTGCATACATCTGATAGGTCCATCTTGATTCTTCACTTGGCATGACCATGGAGGAAACTGAGGGTACCTTTCCAGGAAAGAACCACTGGGGTCTTCAACATGACCAGAGGGTTGAGAAGCAGTCCATTCAGGCGATGAACCTTCATAATCAGAACTATGCCCTTCAGAATGAACAACAAAAGTTTCCCCATCAACTTCAAAATTCACATCTATTCCCTTTCCAGTTTCAAATAGTTGCCCCAAATTTTGACCAATGTTAGAAGGTGGTACTACAATAGAGTAGATCTTAGGACCCTTGGTGTATGATCTCACAACACCTACACTACAGTGAACCTTGATGCAATCATCTTTGAGGTAGTCAGATGTCACTAGATCAGTTCTTTTGAAAAATCGCTCGTAACCCCTACAACATCCAACAAACTAAACTATCATACCACATTTGCCACTTGATTACATTAAATGAGAAATGGAGCCAAGGTATACAACTGAAAATGATTGCATGTAGGTCATAAGTATAACATGATAGCATAAAAACATTACGCCCACAAGATGCACATAGTAGTCATTGAATCAAACATAGTTGTCACCTGAAAAGTCCATGGCAGGTATCACGCCTAATCAACAAGATTTTGTTATCACAACACAATATATGGTGAACTAATTAGATGTCACAAATATTACATCTTGCTTCTATTAATCTCTTCAATAGCTCAAAATGAAACCATACACAATAAATAAACATTAACTACATTTTCAAAGTATTCATCTATGAAATTATATATATCTAGCCAAAGAATTACATATAAGAGAGTTCAAAACTCCTTACAAGTACTCAAAAAGAGTTCATGAATTAGAAAAACACCATCTGTCTGGTTCCATCTAATTCTAATGCAATATGGAATAATAAGATTATTCTACTGATCCCAATTTAATCTCATGGATATGTTTGTTGTAACATTGTTTGTTGCTAAGCTCTCTAGAAATTTATGAGTCTAACAATAGATGCTTGTTGCCTCATATTTTATACATCATTTGTACCTATCAAAAAATATATTTTATACATTATTTGGCTTTCTTATGTCATATAGCTAGGAGGCAGAAAAGAGTTCATGTAGCAGACCCCTACTAGTCGAGAAAGTTACTCATCCAGCAAGCTAATATTATATGGAATAAAGGCTTTATTGATTAAAGTAATACTAGCTCAGCTCTAAAATTCAAGCCCAGAAAACCATTACCTATCAAATTCAACAAGCATACCACCACCCGCTTGTACATATCAACCTCTTTCAAAACTTCCAGTTCCACAACAACAACAAAAAAATTAAGTGCGACTTACTATTACTTCAAAAATTCCTAATCTTGCCATTGGTTTCTGTCCACAATTCATGCAATTGCTCTTATACTTAATCAAATTATTATTAACTATAACAATAAAAACGGTAACATTGTGCGTAAATGTGTTTCGTACATCATATAAGCAATTACTCCTTGTGTTTTATACTAAAGAAACTTTGTAAATGGTATGTGTTTTATTTAAAAAAAATAAACATGATAAATTTTCATGAGTCATTAAGTCATTCAAAATGAAGTAACAGATGCAAGCATGACCGCATGGAGGTATTATTTTCAAACAAACATCATCCAACAAAGAACCCTTTTAGAGAGAACTTATATACAATACCTTAGGTGCAGTCATATAGTACATTAGGTTCCCCAATTGAATAGCATTGTCCACTAAAGCACAAACAATTCTATCTTTTGATTCTTTTCCCATTGTAGAGAGGGAAAATTCCCGACCTATCACAAGCTAACACGTCACACTACCAAGTCCACAAAATACAGCCAATTACAAAGCGCCACATACTGCTGCTAGGTTTTACTATTGCTGTTCAGAAGCCAACAGAAATTTGCCAAGTGTCATGTAAGAACCAATCATGCATCGGCTCGTGTAAGCGATGACCCAAGCAACCTCGCACGTGAAAGCGATGACACAAGCGGACCAATCAGATTCTGACATGTGTCACTAATCAAACTCTGCCACATGTCGCTCATCCACCCCTAAACTCCTATAAATAGAAGCCTTCCTGAGACATTTGGGGAGGGCACCAAGCCATCTGAAGCACAAGCAGCATCAGAGAAGATTTAGAAGTACAGAAGCTCTGCCGGAACTAAGCTCTAAAGCCTCCAAGAACTTCAAGAACTTCAACTTCGAATACGAAGAACATTCGAAGAGAAATCATCCAAATCATCCGCCTAGATCCAAAAGTTTGCGGGAATCAAGCCTAAAGTGTCCGAAAACATCAACAAATCACAAATCAGTGAAGCTCTACAGATTCAAGCCTCTAAAGCATCGAAGAACTTCCACCACAAGCCTTCAAATACAAAGATCATTCAAAGAGGAATCATCCAAATCATATTCCTAGATCTCAAAGCTCACTGGAATCAAGCTCAAAAGCCTCCAGAAACCTCAACAAATCACAAATCAGCGAAGCTCTACGGATTCAAGCCTCTAAAGCCCCAAAGAACTTCCACCACAAACCTTCGAAGACGAAGAACACACCAAGAACACGAAGAACGCGAAGAACGTGAAGAACAAAGGATTTCTAACAAGCTCATAGCCAGAGATTCATTGTAATTCTGTTTTAACAATCTTCGATCCATCCCTCAACCAAATTGAAGGATATTTTGTGTTCAAATCAAAATTACATTATTACAATTCCAATCAACAAGTCTTTCAAGGAGATCGAATCAGAGGATAACTCTTTTGTAATCACAGAGAATTGTACCACACAATCATCAATACAAATTCGCACTTGTGAAACTATTTTTACTTGTTTGACTTTATTTCGAACCGAGAAATTTAGTCGTCTACATATTCTGGCACGCCCAGTGGGACCTCTCTGCCTCTCATCTCATTCTCCTTTAAAGAAAGAAATCTACATCATCTTGCTACCAACTCCAATGGCCTATAGCAAGAACATCCAAGCTTCAACAGCTACTTCAACTAAACTTGGTATGGCTACCACCAACAACTACATTGGTACAATCAATTGTAGCCAACCTAAAGCAAACAATCAACTTCAATTTCAATCAACCAAGGAAGCCAAGGTCCAGACAATCATCTCCTTAGACCCTCTTAGAAGAAATAAGGTCATCAACAAGGACATCTCCACCTTGGAACACCTTAAGTATGGGGGCAAATCCCCTTCTTCCTTCACAAGAAGTTGGTCGCATGATTTCTCTCCCATTAAAGGGAACCCAAAAGATGAGATTTCACGTGCCCACTTCAAATCACTTTCTTCTCCATCATCTTGGGAAGTTGTGTCAGTCATGATGACTAACACCTCTACCATGGAAGAAAAGATGGCTGAAATGGAACAAAGGATTATTCTTCTCACAAAATCACTTGAAGGAAAGGACGTCAAAATTGCAACCCTAATGAACAAGTTGGAGGTAGAAGATTCGGGTGAATCAAGTCATGGCCCTGAGCGCCCACCTGGCTTCACCTCAAAAGGAGAAAATGCTAGGGTTGATAAGGGAAAAGGAGGTGAAGGCATTTCTCAACACGGACATTCTACCTCAATGGCTTCGTTGTCAATCCAACAATTACAAGACATGATAACAAATACCATCCGAGCACAATATGGAGGTTCTTCTACAAGTTCTCTCATATATTCGAAGCCTTATACAAAGCGCATCGATAATATGAGGATGCCAAATGGGTATCAACCCCCCAAGTTCTTACAATTTGATGGCAAAGGAAACCCTAAGCAACACGTGGCTCACTTTGTAGAAACCTATGAGAATGCAGGAACTCAAGGAGGCCTTTTTGTAAAGCAGTTCTTCCGTTCACTAAAAGGTAATGCCTTTGATTGGTATACAGACTTAGAACCCGAGTCAATCGATAGTTGGGAACAACTTAAAAGGGAGTTCCTCAACCGATTCTACAGCACACGACGCACAGTAGGCATGATGGAGCTTACTAACACCAAGCAATGGGAAGATGAGCCGGTGGTCGATTATATCAATCGATGGCGTTCTTTGAGTCTAGATTGCAAGGATAGAGTTTCTGAAATTTCTGCTGTAGAGATGTGCATCCAAGGGATGCATTGGGGACTTCTTTACATCCTTCAAGGGATAAAGCCTCGAACATTTGAAGAGTTAGCAACTCGTGCGCATGACATGGAATTGAGTATCTCTAGCCATGGAAATACAAAACCTCCCATACCTGAGGAAAGCGTAAAGGAAGTAAGGAGGAATGATAGAAATGCAAAAGTCAGCCTCAAAGACCCAATAGTTGTTAACACTGCCGAAGTCAAGGTTCCAAGAAGAGAAACTAAGGCAAATGAAAAACAGCTTGAAGGATGGCGAAAGAACGAAGTGCGTCGCCTAACTTTTAAGGAACGTGAGCAAAAAGCATATCCGTTCCCTGATGAAGATGTGCCAAACATCTTAGAACAACTATTGCAGTTGAAGCTGATTGAATTGCCAGAATGCAAGCGGCCGGAAGACATGGGGAAAGTTGATGACCCTAACTACTGCAAGTATCATCGGATCATTGGCCACCCAATCCAAAAATGCTTCGTCTTCAAAGAACAAATCATGAAGCTTGCCAAAGAAAACAAGATTGATCTAGACTTTGATGAAGTTGTTGGGTCAAACCATGTGACCGTTGCTTGTGATGTACTTCCAATTCTCAAGCAGGGGGCAAACACCAACCAAGCTTACAAGTTGATCAACAATGATGATGCAAGGATCGGCCCCATCAATGGGAAGTTCCTTAAACACTTCTACGCTTGAACATCGAGGATTGCTCCTCGGCAAGAGCTTAAACTACCCACTATAATGCTGCAAGGGTACATGATGTCTTCCCATTACCTTTGAAAGCATACCAATAAAGAGAAATTAATCCCACTCTATGTCACCAATTGCTAGTGTGGCGTAGTGGTTGGATGCCCAAGTCGCCCTTGAGAGGTCTCGAGTTCGATTAGTGGTGATACCCACTATTACACACTGAGCCCTCCTTTTTTGCAAAAAAAAAAAAAAACAAAAAAAAAAACAACAACAACAACAACAAAAAAATCTTTTGAACTACGTGATGACTTGATCCCTCTCAATGGTACGTAGGCAACTTAGTATCTTTACTGAGTTCAGTCACAATTAAAAAAAAAAAAAAAAATGGTGGAGACAATGGTGGAGAGATTAAATAAATGAGTAATGCAAAGAAAGCTGATTTTATTAGCTGGAAAGAAAGACATGAAATTTCTACAACAAAGAAAACAAGAGAAAGATGCTACAATAATTATTGATTGCAAGTACAAATCAATATTTCCAATTGTAATTCTCTAACTCATCACGTGCTGTCTCCAGCCCTTGTTTTAGCAGCTGCAAAGATTCAATGTCAGCATTACTTAAGGAAGGAGTAGTCTCTATGAAAGAAATCTCATCTTCAATGTTCGAGATGATAGAGCTCTGATTTGACAACTTTTCATCATTATTGAGAATCGAAGCTTTAAAATCTTTCTTGCGATTGGATAGATGTTTCAGCTCTTCTTGCAGCTCCACTATCCTAGCTTCAACACTCGCCAGTCCATCCCTAAGTGTTTCACCACATGCTAGCAGTTCATTCTTTATAGTTGGTTGCTCAGCAAGGCGAAAGTTACAATCTGCCAATTGCTTGTCACGTTGTTCAGAAAAGGAGGATTGAAGTGATTCAAAACTTCTGGTCTTCTCAAAATAATCAGCAACTAAACTTTGCAATGGTGATGGATCCATAGCTTTGTTAGCTGCTATGGCTTCAAAAATCTTTTGAGCTTCTCCCATGAGTGAAGGGGCTTTTTCGAAAGAGGTCCTAGCAATCCTTTGCTGCAGACTTTTCCAAAGGGTCAGTGCAAGGTCAATGCCATTTCTCAGAATCACATCTTCGGCACAATAAACAGAATCTTCAGGGATGTCAGAACTCACGGTCCTCTCCATAAATTTAGTGCTAGGCATCTGAGTTACATTTCCCACTGATCCGGCAATAGGTCGTGGGCCAGAAATTGAAGTTTCACTATCAATAGAGGTCACCTTATCGCTATTGACTGTGTTTATGGCTTGTTTCCCAGGCTGCAATCAAGAATACGTTACATCAAAAAATGTACGTATATAAAGACTAACAAAAAAATAGTTGAACAATATAAAATAAAATACTTGATCTGCAGTAACTTCAATGTGTTCAGAGGCATAGGAGGTCCCTTCAACGAAAGCGGGTTCGCTAGGGGTTACCAATTTAAGCTTTTTCTTAGCCCGCCTCCAATGACGCTCCTTGTCACTGCTCTCACTCACTTTCTCAAGATATGAGTCCATCTTTTCACTAGATGCCATGCACACTCTCGGAGGCATCTTCGGTCTTACTATGACGGCTGGTGGCTTTACAAATTGAGCCTTGTCAGTCACAGATTTCTGGACAACACGTGTAACGTGATCGTCAGACAATTGAATACCCCCTCCATTGTCATTCTTATCATGGTTTATTTGACCCGTCTTCGTTCTTGGCAAAGGAGGACGTGTGCTTGAAATCAAAGATGCTATACCATCTTCAAGGTATGTCCCATGCATGCTATTCCACCAACGCTCATAACTTTGAGTAGTGTGGTGCTTTAAGTTTGATGGAGGAGCTGGGAAGAATGCCTGTGACATGGTCTTAGACTTGGTGCATGATCTCCAAAGTTCTAGGACTTCATCCAAAGAAGCAGGACGGATGTCTTTCTTTATGCCGCCTACAATGCTTTGACAAAGTCCAAATTGACGACTGAATCGGCAAGGGCTGTAGGGTTCTATGATGAAATGATCATTTTGTCGCATAGACAAGTAAGATGACCGAATACTGATAAAGTGCGCCAGTGAAGTACGAGAAAGGTTGCCATTGTCTTCAAAAGTTTCATTTGCATTCTTAACAAGCAAATTGGCACCCCACAGCATGCGGTTGCCTTGAATCAACCTTCGGGCTTCATATTCGTCATAATATCTGGCCCCTCCTGCACCAGAAAATCTAACCATCTTTGGCCCGATGACTTCCAATTTAACTTCATGATGGGTGTCAAAGTAGTGGCCTAGCCACCCATAAATGTAATGCATGGGAAGGCACACCTTTGAACTACCAACAACCGGAGAACGAGCAAGCCCGTTTAATCCTCGGTAAAGGCTAGTAAGAACGGGTATGGCAAGACTGAAAGGCCTACCAATAGCCATAAGGCTCGCAACCTTGAATGTTCCTGGACGGATAGTATTGAGATCTTCGCTCGGTAGCACAAATATACACAGCCAACAAGATAACAAGGCAGCCAAGTAAGTTTCTTCACATAGTCCTTCTTGGACTCCAAGGTCTGTAAATGCACCTTTCTCTTTTGAAGACCATGCACGGGCCTTACCAAACGAACCGTCAGGATTGTAAGTCTGCTTAGGACGACACGACCTCTTTGGCCTTCGAGGAGGTGGCTTCATGTATTTTGGATCCCCTCTAAACCAAAATTTGATCCAGTCATTTACCGAAACATGGGGCTTCCCTTCTTTCTCATTATGAAGTCGATAAAAAGCGGCGAACAGATATTCACAACTCTTTGGAATGTATCTGCCTTTCTCATCGCTTCCTGCCATTTCCTTATAACAAGGGACAACTTCATCATAAAAGCTACCAGTGATGGCAAGCCCTCCTAGACGATGTAAGTCCCAAAGAGAGATGGACATCTCACCTAACGGGGTATGAAGGGTATTGGTGTCCGGGCACCATGCTTCACAAAATGCACGTATGATGTCATTGTTTCGATCATATGTGTATAAAGATGCGAGGACCGCTTCAAATATATGGGCCTTGATAAGAGTATTCTTGCTACAAGAAAGGACATCTTCAAGCCATTCCCAATAGTAGGGTGTATAACCAAACTCGCCGTTGGTTCTGAAAATTGTGCCCCAGCGTGTTTCGCCGGAAACAATGCGTCGGCCAAGAGTCCTTAAAGGACCTGACTCAGTGGTATTCTTGTGGAGAGAAGTACGTAAGGACCATGCTCTAGAAGGAGAATCAGGATTTTGGGAAGTGTCATACGTCCACTCAACAATGTCACCAAGCTCATTCTGTTTCGGCCAAATTGGTGAAAATCGACCAATAACGGGTCTCTCAACGAGCAGTGATAATCCTTTCCCAGGTGCATCATTTTGATCTTTTGAAATAACAAGATACTTTTTGTCAGATGAGGAAATGTCTTTGAAATACACCATGTCAAGAAGCAAGTTCCTATCAAAGAAAAGTGGAGTCAGTACAAGTAAAGAATGCCAAAAAAAAAAAAAAAAAGGAGGAGAAAAGGCATGGTTTTTCTGCACTTACGATATTATGTTAGTTACTCACTGAAAGCTAGCAACTTAATGCATGGCCAACCCAAGTGGCCTTATATAGAAAATTTTTTAGACTAACAGACAAAAGAGCCAAAAGGTCCAAGTAGTTAAAAATATCAACTTTCAAAAAATACTGCACCGAACCTTGAAAAAAAGAGAAGATGGTAAATGTCCATACAAAGGTCGTAGTGTCAGAAAGAAATTGTTACACTAGGCCTGACAAGAAGCTATAGGCCTGCAAACTAGCCCGCATTGTTCAAAGCAACTTATGCTGCCGACCTTGAAAGCAGAGATATTTGCTGATTAATTAAATCTGCTCGGGATGTCAAACACTGTCAGAACCACAACGTAGACTGAAATGGCAACAAGTTTAACAATGCCTGCCGTCTCCTCTTCTGGATTTCTAAAACTTCTGACAAGATTTCACAAAAATCAATCCACCTAAATCTTCTAGGGACTTCAGGCTACAAAGACCCAGAGAAAATCAAACTCAGTAGACTATCCACGTGCTGCCATGCGCGGCCATGAACTCACAATGACCAACGGAGTAGTCTTTCAAAATCTGTGCAAATCTGTTCAGGATTTCACAAAACTGAACCCACAGGGACCTTAAACGAACTTCGATCTACAAAACCCAGAAAGATCATCATCAACGGAGTTACCACACGCCACCACAAGCTCGCAGTAACCAACTGTTTAATTTCTCAAAACTGTGAAAATATGTTCACAATTTCAGAAAACAGACAATACCATGGTCTTCTACGGCTTTAGATCAACAGAACCTGAAAATTTCAGGCCCAAACGAAGATCCACGCGCTGCCAGTAGTGGCTGCTTCAGGGACACGCGCCTCCAGACTTCTTCACGCGCTTTCACGCGTCGGTAGGCTCCTCACGCGCATGCACGCGCCACACGAGCCACGCGCCTCAGCTCTGTGACGTCATGCATGACGTCATCTTACCCGGTTTGACCCGGTCCGACCCAGAAATCTGACCCAGTCCGAACCGCAAAAAAAAAAAAAAAAAAAAAAAAAAAAAGAGAGAGAAAGAAAAAGGTTTGACCAGGCTGAACTTTGACTTTGACCAAAAAGTCAAAATTTTCAAAAGAGGCCTGTCCCACTCAGTTTTTCGAGTACATTCCGATTTTGGGATCCGTTTCGTCATTCGAAGCTCAGAAATTGTGCAAACGTCCAATTTCCAAAAAGTTGACTTTTGCGTAAATGTTGACCAAAAGTCAAAATTTTTAGGATGGACCTATCTTGCTCAATTTTTCGCGTATATTCCAATTTTGGAGTCCGTTCCATCATTTGAGACTCAGAAATTGCACAAATAACTCAATTCCAAGATAGTTGTCTTTTGTGTCGAAATCAACCCAAAGTCAAGATTTTCGAGCCAGACTTGTCTTGCATAGTTTTTCGTGACTTGGAAATCATCAATCTAACCTACATCGGTGGAGTACTGACAGTATCCAAAACTAAAGCTCTCAATATCAAAATTTGAGATTCATCCATTTAGTTTGGATCCCCTTAGGGTTAGTCCCCAAACTTCATCAAGGCTTTCTTTCAAAAGTACAAATGAACTCTCACAAGTGTGTCTTGAACTTGAAATCGCATCGGGTCACCCGTCCAACCCACCATTCTCCTTTCGGTGCCAAACATTCCAACCTACCATTCTTCATCTCTCTCACCTACCATTCTCGTTCTCTACCGGTCTCTCACTTACCATTCTCATCCACCGGTCTCACCAAAAATTCACATCCGCCATTCTCAACTATCCATCCACCATTCTTCGTCTCTCCACTATAAATAGAAGGGCCGAATTCATCAAGAACTCATCCAGAAAAATACACTGAGTCATGAAATGAAGATTTGCTTCTTTCAAATTTTCAAGTCCTCCTTCTCACAGCCATTTCTCACTATGACTTCATCATTCTCAACACTTAGCAACCAATATTGCTTCATAATCAGTTTGAAATCAACCCTCTCATGGTTCGGTAGAAACCCTCTTTACAACATCATTGTAGTTTTGAGATTCAAACAAATTTTGTTTCTCCCCTTAACGACCACAGTTGTCCATAAAATTACTCATAACAAGGTCTGCACTGTGGTTCCAAGCTTCCTTAGATTTGGTTGGCCAAGAAATCCAAGTCCAGCTGATACACCTGTTCCTAGGCTTAGGGCTCCCGTAGTCTCTTTCCAATTGCTTGGTCTTCCAGCAGAGGCAGCGGTTCGGAACAAACAGCAACTTGGCTGGTTTCTAAGACCAGAATCACAAGTTAGCTCCATCTTTCATTTTTTTGTGCTTTTCCAACAAGAAGCAGTAAACGAAGATGGTAAAAAGTGTTGGGGTATCCTACAAATTGTCTTTCATCCAACACTTGAAACAACCTCCAAGGCGCCATCTCATCAGAATTCAGCCTTTGGAGCCGGCAAATAGTTACCAGAGCCTTATTCCATGTCCCTACCACTATGGGACTCAAAGGTCATCGTTCCTGGTACCTCAAAACACACTTTCTAGAATTACTCCAACTTAAATTCAGCTTGAAGTATTTCAGAAGGTACTCTTCTGAAATTACTTCAACTTAACGTCCGTCGGCATAGTCCCATCACACAGGCGCATTCTATGATTTGCCATCGGACCTCATTCAGCATGCAATCAGTCCCATATCCAAAGTTGTACTTCCTAGAAACATCTACACCAGAGGGTCCCAACATACAGGGCCAGCACCATGGTGGCGTGTGTTTCACCCATTCACTTTGCTTCATCCCCATCTTCTTTACACAGTCACCATCTCCACCTCATCTCTATCGTCTTCTTCTCACAACCGTCAGCATACCCAGAATCCATAAGTTTCTGAAATTACTTCAACTTAACCTGAGTGAAACGATGACACATGCGCACTCAACCACTTTCCCACATGGCCTCGCCTTAACCCGAAGTATACTCTTCTGAGATAACTTCATCAGCGGTTCTTAAAAACACGAGGCTAGTCTCATGACTCTGCATGCTGTACCCAGCCACCATCCTCACATCTTCCCCATCTTCTACACCCTGTGATCGCCGCCAACGATCCAAAATGTTCTTCTGAAATTACCTCAGCTTAACCTCTGCTGAAATGATTCGATCTTGCAAGTACATCCAACTTCTTGCAAATAACTTTCAGCCTCACCAACCCACTCCGAGTACCATGGAACACTTTCCTGAAATTACTTCAACTTAACCTCTGTTGAGAAGGCTCGGTCACGCAAGTACATTCAAATACAGGCAGACCTCTTTTTGGTCTCATCAAAACCTTTCATATGGGTGGGTCTACTCCTCGGAAATTATTTCATCCTGCTGAAAGCTCCACCACCTTCAATTACTTCATTTGAAGAACCAAGTGTAAAAATCTGTTTTTGAAACTCATTCTCACACCACACTCTAAAACTGTATGCGTGAACGAGTCTCGAGGGGGCATTTGTAGAGAGGGAAAATTCCCGACCTATCACAAGCTGACATGTCACACTACCAAGTCCACAAAATAAAGCCAATTACAAAGCGCCACATACTGCTGCTAGGTTTTACTATCGCTATTCAGAAGCCAACAGAAATTTGCCAAGTGTCATGCAAGAACCAATCATACATCAGCTCGTGTAAGCGATGACCCAAGCAACCTCGCACGTGTAAGCGATGACACAAGCGGACCAATCAGATTGTGACATGTGTCACCAATCAAACTCCGCCACGTGTCGCTCATCCACCCCAAAACTCCTATAAATAGAAGCCTTCCTGAGACATTTGGGAGAGGGCACCAAGCCATCTGAAGCACAAGCAGCATCAGAGAAGATTCAGAAGTACTGAAGCTCTGCCGGAACCAAGCTCTAAAGCCTCCAAGAACTTCAAGAACTTCAACTTCGAATACGAAGAACATTCGAAGAGAAATCATCCAAATCATCCGCCTAGATCCAAAAGTTTGCGGGAATCAAGCCTAAAGTGTCCGAAAACATCAACAAATCACAAATCAGTGAAGCTCTACGGATTCAAGCCTCTAAAGCCCCGAAGAACTTCCACCACAAGCCTTCAAATACAAAAATCATTCAAAGAGGAATCATCCAAATCATATTCCTAGATCTCAAAGCTCACTGGAATCAAGCTCAAAAGCCTCCAGAAACCTCACCAAATCACAAATCAGCGAAGCTCTACGGATTCAAGCCTCTAAAGCCCCGAAGAACTTCCACCACAAACCTTCGAAGACGAAGAACACACCAAGAACACGAAGAACACACGAAGAACGCGAAGAACGTGAAGAACAAAGGATTTCTAACAAGCTCATAGCCAGAGATTCATTGTAATTCTGTTTCAACAATCTTCGATCCATCCATCAACCAAATTGAAGGATATTTTGTATTCAAATCAAAATTACATTATTACAATTCCAATCAATAAGTCTTTCAAGGAGATCGAATCAGAGGATAACTCTTTTGTAATCACAGAGAATTGTACCACATAATCATCAATACAAATTCGCACTTGTGAAACTATTTTTACTTGTTTGACTTTATTTCGAACCGAGAAATTTAGTCGTCCACACCCATGACCATATAATTCAAATTAATCATATGTTTGAATTTAATTAAGGGAAAAGTTAGTGAACCATTTTAAGAAAGTTTTTATGGGAAAAGGAAAAAAAAAGTAATTAATACTTTGACAGCATTTTCAATGACCATATAATTTCAAAATAATCATGTGTTTGAATTTAATTAAGAGAAAAGTTAGTGAACCATTTTTAAAAAGTTTTTACTAGAAAAGAAAAAAAAAATTAAATAATTTTTCCACAGCTTTTTCAATTTTCCCGTTAACATGACCCATTTCTAAAAATTGTTATGTTTATTGGGTCATGTTTTTGGTAACACTCATTAACAAGTGCCCTACAGGATTTAATTCATCAACAACTAAGAATGAACTTAGCAAAGAAACAACAATCATGATAATTAACATTAACACACTAAGCAAAAATAAATAAATAACCCACTACATAAACATAACAAACACTATCATAATCATAGCAATTATAACCAAGATCACCAAAAAAAAAAGACCCAAATTTAAAAAGAATAATCGATTACCACATGATACCGCGATTTCTGATCGTGCAAGGCCCACTATCCGGCGGCCTACTGAACTGGGAAAAAACCTTATGCCTCTTTTTCTCACTCTGATCCAAAAGCTTCAGTTCAAAAAGCGCTCTCACATCAGTGCCTTCGCTCGCCAAAACTATAAACAGCGAAACATACGTAGCATTGTCCTGCTCATTCTTGCCATTCGGATAAAAATAAATTTCCCAAGAGTACCCGCCGGCGGTGAATGTATTGGACGCCACGCATTTTCCGATCCCAATGCCTTTCAAGAGCGAGTACCCTGAGATGTTGAACAGGTGGGACCCATTCACCGTCTCGGTCATCGACGTCGATGTCGTCATCGGAGTCGGAGTTGGAGCCGACCAAGACAAAGAAGATGAAGGAGAAGAACTCGCTGACATGGACTCCCAACAAGGATCTATCGGCTGAGAATTAGGAGAGACAATTCGTACCATTTATAGCAAGGATCTGGGTAGAGATAAAAATTTCGATGTTTGGTCGGTGAGAAAATCTAGTATTTGGTCAATTGTTAGAGAGAGAAATGGTTCAACGATGACTTTGAGCCGTGGGATTTACCAATTAGAGCATTCTCATCAGGTGTGGCAAATGCCAAATATTTGGCATTTGGCACACCAAAAACAGCCCCTCATGAGATGTGCTAAATGTCTCAAAATTATGAGAGCGTACGGACAACAATGCTATAAATATTTTCATTATTTTATTTACTTTTCTCTCTCCTCCCAACACATCTCTCTCTGTCTGCAACACAACTCTCTCTCTCTCTCCTCTCTGGTCTCCATCTCTCCGTTGCTCCCTATTTCTTTCTCACTTTCATTTTTTTTAATCTCTCCATCTCTCCGTCTCTGCGCCTCTTTCTCTCTCTCTCTTTTTTTTTTCCTGTCACTATCTCTCTCTCTTTCTTTTCCTGTCACGAAGAAGAAGGCGATTCCGATCTGAAGCAGAGCTCGTCGATTGAAGCTCGCCAATCTGAACCTCTGCTCGCCGATCTGAAGCTCTGCTTGCCCAGGGGCAGTCCCCGATCTTTGCTCGTCGTCCTCCACAGCTCTCGCCGATCTTTGCTCGTCGTCCTCCACAGCTCTCGCCGCCGATGGTTGGTTGAGTTTGGTCCTTGATTGATTTGTTGGGTTGGGGTTTTGTTGAAGATTTTGAGTTTTTTTTTTTTTTTTTTTGAGGTTTTTGGATTTGGAATTTGTTGGAGGATCTGGTGATTGTGGTTGTAGTTTGTGGCGGTGGTTGTAGCGGTGGTTATTGTTGTGACGGTGGTTGTAGCGGTGGCTGTTGGTTCTTGGGTGGTGGCGACTGCCACTGGCTGTGCATTTGTATATTTGTTGGGTTTTGGGTAAATATATTATTTTAATGGGTAGAAAATATTATTTTAATGTATAAAATTGAAGAATAAAACATCTAATAAATGAGATGTTGTAAAATGATGTGGTAAAATAATAAAGTAGGTTTTTGGTGTGTCAAAATGGAATTTTTTATGAGAATGCTCTTAGGTGGCCAAAATATCTTCTTCTTCTTTTTTCACTATGCTTTTTCATTGTGCTTTTTTTTTTTCTTTTCTTTTTCATTTTTCGCATAAAAACATACTTTTTATTTTATTTTATATATTTACTTTAAATATATTTTCTAATTTTTTGATGTGTTTTATATATCAAATTTTTTTCTTCCAAATCTGTAAAAAAAAAAAAAATATATATATATATATATATATATATTTATGTATTTTTGCATTTCCTTTTCTTTGAAGCCATATATTTTTTCAATCTAAATTTTGCTACAAATTATGGTATCCATTATTACAAATAATGTTGCATGAGGATCAGTATATTGAATGCTCCGGACTCCAATGGCGGTTTGATAACCTGAAGAGAAGAAAAGACTATTAAGGATGATTGGAGTGAACCAGTCAAGGACCTTCCAATAGTTAAATAAATTTTCTCTCTCGAACGTAAGGATGGTGAATCAATGAATAATAAAACAACCTTGGGCTAATGGGGTCAGATCCTTTTTATAAAGAGTTTTTAGTGGGTATACTTGTTCAGATCCATTGCCATCATAAGAGATGTGTGTAATTAGTGGAGAAAATGAAGCGGATTTTGAAGAATCCTCCTCATGTTCTTGAATGATAGATTGTAGTCTGATTACTTGTTGTTTGTAGAAAAATTCTCCGAAATTGTTAAGTGTTATTTGGTCATCCATGCCCCTATATGACATGGACGACTAGGCTGCTTTGGACGATCATGATATTTGATAGAGCGTGAACTCGTCAGTCAATGTGGTCGGATGAAGCCAACCTGCAGCCTCCTAAAAGGGTCACCGGTGTGGTGCCTGCCACCACGCCTCCGATGCCAAAGTTAGTATGCAAAGAAATCTTAGAGAAATTGGAGAATGCAAGAAAGTAATAGTTCTCTTTTTTGTGTGTTTGTGTATGTACCTTGGTATTGGCAAATGTGTGGTCTTTTTATACTCTTCCATGGCCTCTAGCCGTTGGAGTAGTTATGGAGGTCTTAATGCTCTTCCTGGTAACGTTTGGGGGTAGTGAATGGGGCATCAATGCGTTCCAACGGTCCGTACAGCTGGTCTTTCAACCGTTCTAGGCTTAATTGACTGCATTAAATAACCTGAATGCCTTCGTCAGTGGCGTGCATGATCATCCTGTTACTCCCGATGGTGCCATCGTCCGTGAACAATATCGTCAGTGTGGGACGGACTCGTCAGTCTCGTCAGTTGCCCCCGGATTCTATGTTCGTCATGTTCTTGACGATGATAGAATCTGAAGGGTCTCGTGTTGCAGGTGACTCTTGGGATTCTGTTCCTCATTAAGTGCGAAGTGACGGCGCTCCATAGAACGTGGCATACGTGGCGCGTGCTGGCTGGTGGAGTTAATGTCCGAATAATGGGGACTATTGGGCTTCCCGCTGATTTTTCAGTTTCCCAAGCCTTATTTTTAAACCTCCTTTCTTCTCACTCCTCCTTTTCACTTTTTCTTAAGAACTTCTACTTCTTTCTCTGGGTATCTTCTTCGCCAACCATTCTCTGCAACTTTCCTCCCTACCGGTGCGTTGTCGGCGGCAGTTATCTTCTTTGAGGTGTGTTCCCCACTCATTCTTTTTCATATTTTGTTTGTATTTTTGGTGGTGGATCTTCTGATTTTTCCCATCTTTTCTCCCTTTGTGCTTGCTCCGACGGGTTTAGGGATTTCTAGGTTTTCTTGTATTTTTCTGTTTTACTTATGGTTGGTAGCCCTGAGGTTAGGATAGCTTGCCCCTCCATATCGTTTCTTTTTGCTCGATTAGGAGGTTCATTAGGAAATTTTCCATACCTCGAAAAATTTGTTTACGAGGGTAGTTGTCTTGCTGTGGTGTTGGCTGACCTCTTGCCGTTGCTTCGTCAGTCAATAGACTGGTTCGAGGATTTGGTGAGGGAGGATAGGATGGCATCTGAGGTTAGATCCAGTGAGCTCGAGACTGGGTTATCGTCTAGCGGTAATCCCGTGGAGGAAGACACAGCCGTCTCCACGCCTCGAGAAGTTAGGGCTTTTTATGCCCTTGGGGAGGAGTGTGGTTTAGATGCCGACGCGCTGGGTAGGTTCAAGGACAGGTTTCAGTTCCCAGAGCGAGTTAGGGTTCGTCTGCCTAGTGAAGCAGACCGGGCCTGTCATTTCTTTCCTGGGGAGATTTGTTTTTACGAATCTGCCTTCGTCTGTGGATTGAGGTTTCCCGTCCACCCCTTCTTGATGGAACTCCTAGATATTTTAGGTGTTGCCCCCGGGCAACTTATGCCTAATTCGTGGCGGATCTTGGTCAGCTGTATGGTGATCTGGTTGGCCGCTAATGACGGGGACATGCTTAGGGTAGACGAGCTTGTCTACATGTATCGTTTAAAGGCATCGAAGGAGTATGGGTATTACGAATTGGTGCCCTGGGAGAGAAGGACCAGGATCGTCAAGGGTTTACCGTCGTCCTTCAGGTACTGGAAGTCCAGATTCTTCTTTGTGTCTGGGGATGACTTTGAGACGGCCTCTGGAGGGGTTTGGGGTGATATCCCAAGGTTGCGTCGTCGGTGGGAAACCCCGACTTTAGGTGCGTCGACCTCAATCCTCGTCCTTTCACTTTTGTTGTGTTTTCTTTCATGGCTATTGACACCCTTTTTTTTTATAGCTAAGAAACGACCCAAGCTCAAGAGCAGGTATAGAGAACGGGTTCAGAAGGCGATCGATTACGCACTGACGATTGAGAGCTGGGACGAGCTTGTTGACCCCAGAACGCTAGCCTTCTACTGCCTCGGTCCTGATCCCTCTGCAATCGTCCTTCGTAACATTGACATCGAAGGAAAAAAGAGTAAGTGTTAAATCCGTCAGTACTCACCATTTTTTTTTTTTTTTTTTTTTTTACTTAGCGTTTTTCCTTTGCAGAAATGACGACCAAATTTAACAAGGGTATGTACGCAAAGATGAGATCCAAGAAAGACGAGCCTCTGTCGAGTCTGGGAGCAAAGAGCGTACGCGTCACTGGGAAGGGTGGTCATGCTACTCCAACTCCCTCTGTTCGTCCAATCGTTCCCGCGGGTGAGACGACGAGAACGGCTTCTCCTACAGTTTCTGTGGAGGAGATAGGTGGCACTCCTGCCTCAAAAAGGCCGCGGCTGACTGAGAAAGGGAAGGAGAAACATGCGCTTCGTTCATCAACCCTGTGGAATGACGAGAAGATGGCCGTAGATCGAGCTCACGAGGCAGTGACGTCTGCAGATTTGCAGGCTTTATCTGGCGTCCCTTTCAACGAGATCGCGGCTCGTCAGGTGCACAAGCTTGTCCAGGTGCTAGGGGAGAGTTTGCATCTTTCTTCTGAGTTCTTTACTCAGGAAGCCAAGGTGGCGTCCATGACGTCTCGGATGGAGGTCTTGGAGGCAGAGAACTCGTCGCTGAAGAGAGACCTTATTGCTTCCATGGGTGAGAACAACACTCTGAAGGAGCAGGTCAAGAAACTAAACGGTGACCTCCGGGTTGAGCGCCAGCTGACTAAGGAGAAGGACGATCAACTCCTTGGGGCCAGGGAGAGTCTCAAGACCATAGCCGCCAGATCCGTTGAAACCTTTCAAACCACTGACGAGTATAATACTGTGCTCTTCAGTTGGTACTTTAAGGGATTCGAGCTCCTGAGGAGGTACCTCGTGAAGCATCCTTCGGGGGTGAATATGGAGGAGCTGGACCTGGAGGAGGTGGATCAGGAAATGGCCGCAGATGAAGCCGCCCGACCTCCTGTTCTTGAGCCTGAAGCTTCTGTGGGTGCTCCTGGTGATGAGGTTCCTGTGGACGATGCCCTTGTGGACGAAGCTCCTACTGACGCAGCTCCTGTTGACACCGTACCTTCTGTTGATGATGCTGCCTGTACTTGATACTTAGAATATTTTTTCTTTTTTGGATACCCACTATGTTTTGGGTCGTTTTTTCTTCAACAATTAATTTATTTTAAGGACGAAGCTTTAGGCTCAGTGTTTATGGGTCTTGTACAAACACTTTGTGAATTGCCCGTTATTTTTTGGGCTTTTTAATTTGATTTACTTCTGTGTACTTTACCTATGCTTGTGTGTGCTTGGTCGTCGTTTGCAATACGCCCGTCTATGTAGGGTCCATCTCTTTACCTTGTAGGTATCGTTATTGTTAATAACATACATCCACTCCATGTGGGATCTTGTTACTTTAGCTTCATTTCAACCATTTTTATGGTCGTCAATAACTTACACCCATTCTATGTGAAATTTTGTTACTTAGCCATTTTTGGCCTTTCGTGACCTACATCCGTTTTTAGGGATCTTAGTCATCGTCAGTAACTTACATCCGTCAAGCGGAATTTCGTTACTTAGCTTCATTTCAACCATTTTTTATGGTCGTCAGTAACTTACATCCATTCTATGTGGAATTTTGTTACTTAGCTTCATTTCAACCATTTTTTATGGTCGTCAGTAACTTACATCCATTCTATGTGGAATTTTGTTACTTAGCTTCATTTCAACCATTTTTTATGGTCGTCAGTAACTTACATCCATTCTATGTGGAATTTTGTTACTTAGCCTTTTCTGGCCTTTCGTGGCTTACACCCTTATTAGGGATATTGCCTTCGTCATTTACCTTCGGTTGCATAGACCTGCTCACAGAACAATATCAGCTGAATGGATTCTTTATTGATTTTGATAACAAGTACATTTGATTGTTACGTCTACTGATGGTACTTCTTTAAGTGTTCAATGTTCCATGGCCTCGGGAGTTTTTGTCCGTCCAGAGTTTCAAGGTGGTAGCTTCCCTGTCTGGAGTAATGAACAACTCGGTACGGCCCTTCCCAGGTGGGGCCAAGTTTCCCTTGAGTTGGATTCTTGGTCGCAAGTGTTACTTCACGTAGGACGAGGTCGCCGATATTGAGTCGTCGGAGCTTCACCCTTTTATTGTAATACTCTGTCATCTTCTTCTTGTAATCCGCCATTTTGTTACAGGCTTTATCTCTGACTTCGTCCAGGCAATCAAGGTTGACTCGCAGACGATCGTCATTGTCTTCCTCGCTGAACATCTCCCGCCTGGTACTGGTTACTCCGACCTCGACCGGGATCACAGCTTCAGTTCCGTAAGTAAGCCTAAACGGGGTCTCTCCCGTCGGGGTTCTTGCTGTTGTTCTGTATGCCCACAAGACGTTGGGTAGTTCGTCTGGCCAAGAACCCTTTGCATCATCCAGTTTCGTCTTTATGATTTTGAGTAGAGTCCGATTCGTGACTTCTGTCTGTCCATTTGCTTGAGGATGGCCTGGCGATGAGAAATGGTTCTTGATGCCTAGTCCAGAACAGAAGTCCTTGAAGCCTTGGCAGTCGAACTGTCGTCCGTTGTCTGATATGATCGTCCTTGGAATCCCGAACCTGCAGACTATGTTCCTCCATACGAAGCTCCGGATCTTTGCTTCAGTGATAGTGGCCAGTGGTTCTGCTTCAACCCATTTTGTGAAGTAATCTATAGCGACGAGTAAGAATTTTACCTGGCCTTTGCCCAAGGGGAATGGGCCGACGATGTCAATTCCCCACTGTGCGAATGGCCATGGGGATGCTATTGTCGTCAGTCTTTCGGCTGGCAGTCGTTGAACATTCCCGAATCGCTGGCACTTGTCACACTTCTTGACGAACTCCATGGCGTCCACCTGCATAGTAGGCCAGAAATAACCTGTTCGCATAATTTTACTTACCAAGGATCTAGGGCCTGCGTGATCCCCGCAGATCCCTTCGTGGACCTCTCTTAGGATGTATTCAGCGTCTTCTTCGTTCACACACCTTAAGTAGGGCATGGAGAAGCCCCTCTTGTACAAGGTGCCATTAAGAATTGTGAATCTGGCAGACCTCTTTTTGATCTTCCTGGCTTCATTTGAGTCTTGAGGGAGGTGCCCCTCCCGAAGAAAGGATACAATGGGCGTCATCCAGCTACTTGTGTTCTGGATTGCGAAGGTTGGAACTTCTTCTATGCTGGGGCTCTTCTGTGCTTCCATCATCAAGTCTGCATTTGACCCCGTTCCTTCTGACGATGCTATCTTTGATACTTCGTCTGCTGCCATATTCTGGCTTCTGGGAATCTGGACGAACTCTACCTCTTCGAATTCTTGAGTCAAGTGCTTTGCCAACCTGAGGTACTTCTGCATTCTTTCCTCCTTTGCTTCGTATTCTCCCTTGATCTGCCCGATTACTAGTTTTGAGTCGTTCTGGACTAACAGGGTCTTGGCTCCAAACACCTTTCCTAGCCTCAACCCCGTCAGAATCCCTTCGTATTCGGCTTCGTTGTTAGTCGCCGGGAATTTCAACTGAACTCCATACTTCAATACCTCTCCGTCAGGGGTGGTTATGACGACCCCTACTCCTCCCCGTTTTTGGGCCGACGAACCGTCGGTCTGTATTACCCAAGGTTTACCTTTACTGGCAGGGTTTTGTTCATCCGGAAGGGTGAACTCAGCGATAAAGTCTGCCAGAGCCTGTGCTTTAATCGCCGCCCTGGGATGGTACTCTATGTCAAACTGGCTAAGTTCAATCGCCCATTGGACCATTCTCCCTGCTGCCTCGGGCTTGCTCATGGACTTCTTGATAGGTTGGTCCGTCATTACCCAGATCGGATTTGCCTGGAAATACTGCCTGAGCTTGCGTGAGGCAATTATCAATGCGAACGTGATTTTTTCGATTTTTGGATACCTGGACTCAGCCCCCTGGAAGGCTTGGCTGATATAATAAACGGGGAGTTGTATTCGGTTTTCTTCTCGGATCAGGGCTGCACTGACGGCTGTAGACGAAACAGCTAGGTACAGATACAAGTTCTCACCTTCTTTTGACGGGCTTAGTAGAGGTGGATTGCTCAAGTAGCGTTTGAGTTCTTGGAAAGCTGCTTCACATTCGTCAGTCCAGGCAAAGGCCTGCTTCAGGGTCTTGAAGAAGGGGAGGCATTTATCCGTCGCTCTAGAGACGAATCTGTTGAGGGCGGCGATCCGTCCCGTGAGCCTTTGGACCTCCTTGACGGTCTTGGGCGACGCCATGTTGATTATGGCCTGAACCTTCTCCGGATTTGCTTCTATTCCTCTCTGGGATACCATGAATCCCAGGAACTTTCCTGAGGCTACACCAAAAACACACTTACTTGGATTCAGCTTCATTTGGTATTGTTTGAGAGTAGCGAATGTTTCCTTGAGGTCGTCCAAATGGGTAAGTTCTTCCCTGCTCTTGACGAGCATGTCATCCACGTAGACCTCCATATTCCTGCCTATCTGCCTGCTGAACATTCTGTTCACTAATCTCTGATAAGTAGCGCCTGCATTCTTTAGTCCGAAAGGCATTACCTTATAGCAATAGAGGCCTTGGCTGGTGATGAAGGCCGTTTTCTCCTCATCCTCGTCAGCCATTTTTATCTGGTTATACCCTGAGAAAGCGTCCATGAACGTCAATAGCTTGTGCCCGGCTGTGGAGTCTACCAGCTGGTCTATTCTTGGAAGGGGGAAACTATCCTTCGGGCAGGCCCTGTTCAGGTCCGTGAAGTCCACGCACATCCTCCACTTCCCATTTGCTTTCTTCACCAGAACGGTGTTGGCCAGCCAGTCTGGATAGTACACTTCCCTGATGAAACCTGCAGTCAAGAGCTTCTTCACTTCGTCAGCGACTGCCTGATCTCTTTCTGGTGCAAAAACTCTTCGTTTCTGCTTGACGGGCTTTTTCTCTGGGTCTACATTTAACTTGTGTTGGATGATCTCCGGGGATATACCTGGCATGTCGTCATGGCTCCAGGCGAATACATCCAGGTTTTGCTTAAGAAACTGGACGAGCTTTGTTCTCATTTCGGGACTTAAGGTCGTCCCTATCCTGGTTGTTTTGGCTGTTTCTTCCTCGGTTAGTTGCACTGTTTCTAAAGCCTCTACCTTTTCCTCCTCCTTCTCTTCAATTATCCAGGTGTGGTTTTCCTTTGCGGCCAACACAGCCTGGTAGCATTCCCGAGCTAAGACTTGGTCTCCCTGAACTTCACCGACCCCGTTCTCCACGGGGAACTTCACCTTTAAGCAGTAGGTAGATGTGGACGCCTTCCACTTATTGAGGGCAGGTCTCCCAATGATGACGTTGTATGAGGAGGGGCAATCCACTACCAAGAAATCCAGCTGACGGGTAAGTTGCTTCGGGTATGTCCCCACTGTCACTGTCAGCGTGACTATGCCCTTGGGGTAGACCCTGTCACCACTAAAACTGACGAGGGGGGAATCGAAAGGACGTAGCCTTCTGGGGTCTAGTTTTAATTGTTGAAATGCAGGGAAGTAAATAATGTCAGCAGAACTTCCATTGTCCACGAGGACCCTTTTGGTGTTAAACCCTTCTATGGTAAGCATTATGAGCAGGGGGTCATTGTGAGGTTGCTTCACTCCCCTTGCGTCGTTTTCATTGAAGGTCATGTCTTGATCGGTTCGTCTCTGCTTCAACGGGGGAATCGTGTGGACGCTGTTCACCTGACGTTGATATGCTTTTTGAAGAGATCTGAACGAACCTCCGGTGACGGGACCCCCTGTGATCGTCTGTATCTCCCCGACCACATTTTGAGGGGGTGGTGACTGACGGTTATTCCCTCTTGACAAAGCTTCAGGTTGGCCTTTGTTTCCTTCCCGAAATTTGCTGTAGTCACCCTTCTTTACAAATTTTTGCAACTTCCCCTTTCGTATCAACTCCTCTACCTGCTCTTTGAGGTCCCGACAGTCCTCGGTGTAATGGCCATGATCTTTGTGGAACCGGCAGTACTTGTTCTTATCTCGGACATTAGGAGACGAATGTAAGGGTCGTGGCCACTTCAGGTAATGCTCGTCCTTAATCTGCGTTAGAATTTTGTCAACAGGCATAACAAGAGGAGTAAATTTTACCATTCGAGAATTCTTATCATCTTTTCCTCTGGTTCCGTCACTAATTCGGCGATCTGGACGCTCGCGTTTTTGCCCCCTGCGGTCGTCTTCCTTTCTACCCTTGTCTCCTGGCCTTTCAACGTCCCCGATGGCGGCCAGCGCGTCTTCCGCGTTCATGTACTTCTGTGCTTTGAGGAGCATTTCAGCCATTGTTTTCGGGGGATTTTTTGCAAGTGACGAGACGAGCCCTCTGGTTCTCAACCCCGCCTTGAAGGTTGTTAGCTGTACCTTGTCATCAGCCTCGTCTACTTCCAGTGTCTCCCGAGTGAAACGTTTCACATATGACCTCAAAGTTTCCTTCTCTCCCTGCCTGATGGTGAGTAAATGATCCGCGGTTCTCTTTGGTCGTTGTCCTCCAATGAAGTGTCGCAGGAAGGCATTGCTCAATTGGTCGAAGGTATCGATGGACGATGTTGGCAGTTTTGTAAACCATTCTCGTGCGGCTCCCTTGAAAGTGGTTGGGAAGGAACGACACAAGATCTCGTCTGGGGGCTGCTGGAGCCCCAGGGTCGTCTTAAATGTGTTAAGATGATCCTGGGGATCTTTTAACCCGTCGAACGGCTCAAGTTGGGGTAGCCGAAACTTCGACGGCACTGGACAGTCGAGGACGGCCGTAGTGAATGGCGAATCTGTTGCCCTAACCAGTCGGTCTACACTTCGTTCAGTTTTTTCTTTGATGGCGTTCCTAAGCTCGTCCATCTCCTTCCTCATCTCCTGGAGTAGATCCGAGTCCTGCTCGGTTGGAGTGGTGGGCCTTCGATGGTCGATTCTTCTATGGCTATCCCCTTCGTCATCTCGATTTCCCTTGGACCTATTCTCTTCCTGCTGAAGTCTCTGCTTCATTTCCTCATTTTGTTTGGACAATTCTTCGACGGTAGCCGCAAGGGCCTGAATTTGCTGCGATAAGGCTGCGGATTCTTGATTGGACTCCATCTGAAATAAGTATTTGAGAGGAAACTACCTTTTCGCGATTAAATGCGAAAAAATGTCGTTTCCCACAGACGGCGCCAAACTGATAGAGCGTGAACTCGTCAGTCAATGTGGTCGGATGAAGCCAACCTGCAGCCTCCTAAAAGGGTCACCGGTGTGGTGCCTGCCACCACGCCTCCGATGCCAAAGTTAGTATGCAAAGAAATCTTAGAGAAATTGGAGAATGCAAGAAAGTAATAGTTCTCTTTTTTGTGTGTTTGTGTATGTACCTTGGTATTGGCAAATGTGTGGTCTTTTTATACTCTTCCATGGCCTCTAGCCGTTGGAGTAGTTATGGAGGTCTTAATGCTCTTTCTGGTAACGTTTGGGGGTAGTGAATGGGGCATCAATGCGTTCCAACGGTCCGTACAGCTGGTCTTTCAACCGTTCTAGGCTTAATTGACTGCATTAAATAACCTGAATGCCTTCGTCAGTGGCGTGCATGATCATCCTGTTACTCCCGATGGTGCCATCGTCCGTGAACAATATCGTCAGTGTGGGACGGACTCGTCAGTCTCGTCAATATTCATGGACAGATCCTATCATATCCATGGTGCTTTTGTTGGGCTTCATTTCTTGTGAACTAGTTTGGACGTAGCTTGGTTATGGACAACCATCATGGATGAATGAAACTTAATTTAATCCACCATTAGTTGCCCTCTTGTTCTTATGTCGTTCATACCATTGTCGAAAATTTTGTCATTATTATTATTATTTTACACGTGGCGGTTTCTCAGTGGTTGATGAACTTTCCACATGGCATGTATTAATCAATAGTTACAATTATCCTACAAGAACAGTTTGACTCAGATTACCACTTATGGAACATGCTACATGCTACAAAGGATGTATGATGAAGGACAGCAACGAAATGGGATGTCCTTAGATATAAGACATAAATATTCCCTAAGTAATAAAAAGAAAAGTAGCCAAAAAAGAATAAGGAAAGGGCTTTTACTTTTCAGGAGGATTTCTATCAATCTGTATGTACAGAAAACACTCTTTAGAAATGAACACATTCTCTTTATTTTAAAGCCTCAATCTCTTGACAAATTAAGCAATTTATGAGCTAATGGCTTTGATACTGTACATTCTAATTACCTTCACCATTTCTCCAATCTCTAGCAGCTCTTTTTCCTCTTCCTGTTGACATCTTCTATGCAGCTCCTCTGTATTTTCCCACTGCCGCACTTGCCATTCCTAGATATCACATGAACTCAACATAACAAGATTGTAGGTTTTATATTCAGGTAACATATTGTTATAGAAAGAATGCACACGGTCTATACTCATAAATTAGAACATGGACTATAAAGCTAGCTAGTGATCCATTCAATGAGGATAGATCATAATCTGAACCAAAAAGCTATAATCTAGATGATTTATACGCTAGACCCATTCCTTTCTGTTTTCATGCCAATTTCCTGTTATCAGAAAAGTGAATTTGCCATGTGTTTGCTACTGCGTGTCTAAGGGTCCATTTAGTTGGAGGGGTGAAAAAGTGGGAGGATATAAAATATTTTAATTTCTCTTATTTTTGTTAGGTTGGGAGTGGAAAAGTAGAGGGATGAAAAAAGTGAGCTTGTATAAATTTACTTATACACCTTTGTTAAAAACTGATGGTCAATTAATACAAAAAAAAAGTGACAAACAACCCAAAAAAAAAGCAATCACCCAATTTATTAAAAAAAAAATCATGTCCCAAAAAAAAAAAAAAAATCATGTCTACTTAAACAAAACAAACAACTATTACACCCACAACCTAGAAAGAAAGAAAAGAAAAGAAAAGAAAAGAAAAGAAAAAAGGCAACGTCCAAGAAAGAAAAGAAAAAAAAAAAAAAAAAGGCAACGTGCCACAGCCCAGGAAATAAAAAAATGAAAAAAAAAAGGGGGGAAGGAGGCAACGTGCCCAGCCAAAAAAATAAATAAATAAATAAATAAAGGAAAAAAAAAAAAAATTGGACATGGACATTTTTGTCCATTAAGTAGCCCTATTTTCTCACTTCAGTTTTCTCTCCACTTTGGAAAGAAAACTTTTTGGTGGGCCTAGGAAAAAAACACCTGAGCCCTATCATTTATTTTCCTTTCTCTTTACTCAACCAAACACACTCAAAAAAGTTTTCATTCCTATTTTCTTTCCAAAGTTTTCCATCCACCCAATTTCACCTTCAAACAAACACACCCTAAAGTCAAATTCACTCTACCTACTACGTTGAAAACTGAAAGAAGACAACAAAAATAAATGGGTAAATTCCACTAATATATCTTGAAATTTTGGTTAATACCAACCAAGGCCAAAGTATTTCAAAATGGGCCAATTTAGTCTCTAAAAGCATTTAATCCTTAACCCCATTAGCATCCATTAGTCATTTTACTTCTTTTTATTATTATTTTTTTCCTCTCTTAAAGGTAATGGGTCTTTGCTTTCTCTCTTTGCCAGGGATGACAATTTTGCCTTACCCTACTTGATCCGCTCCTCCCCGCTTCGCTCCACGCAGGTTTTTCCCACTCCGCAAAGGTGATAGGACGGGGATAGGGCGAGATTTCAGCCCTGCACCACGGGGTGGGGGGTGGAGTTGGGATAGGTTTAGACTTTTTAGATCCAATTCACCCCGCCCCTCTCCTCCCCATCCCTGCCTCACCCCGCATTGATAAGGGTTAAATTATAAATTTTTTATACCCTAAAATCCTACTATTAAAACAAACATACCATTACCTTTTTTTTTTTTTTTTTAAACAACAAGGCTTTCCGCCTCTTTTTTTTCTCTCTAACAAGGTTGGAAATAAAGTGTCAATTTTAACATTTGTTTTTGTCTTTATCATAAAAAAATTTATATACTATTGAATCGTTAATTTTGTATAATGAGATTTTTGTTTTTGTTATGATATTGTCTTGTTAACCATTTTAATAATACTATTCAATTTTTGCTAAAAATTAGTTTGATTTAATGGGATAAATTTATTTGTAATTTCAAGTATATTTTTATTAATGAAATAGGTTTTATTAAAAATAATTGTAATAGTTATGGGCAAATTAACAAGAAGTAGCGTTTAACGAGGTGGGGCAAGACTTCGCAGGGCCCCAAGGGGTGGGGATGGGGCAAGAAAATTTCCCCTGTTATACGGGACAGGGCAGGAATGGGGTAAGACAAAACCGTGTGAGGCGAGACAGAAGGCCCTATCTTTTGGACTCGCTTCGCCTCATTGCCATCCCTACTCTCTACCTCTTTCGTTCTTCTCTCCCTCTGACCTCTCTGCTCTTTTTTTCCCTCAGGTCTCTCTCTCCAACCTGACCCAATCTCCTCTCTCTGACTCACCCTTTTCATTTATCTCTTTCTTCTATCTGGCAACGGTAGTGGTGCATGGGTTTGGTGGTCTAGGTTGGTTGTGGATCGTGGTTGTTGGTTGCCGGTGATGGGTTCTAGTTTGTTGTGGGTTTTTTGGTGGTGGTGGATTCCGATCTGTGGTGGATTTGTTATGGGTTTGAGTTTTTTTTTTTTTTTTTTGGGTTTTGTGGTCGGTGGTTGTTTAAGGTGGTGGTGGTGGGTTCAATTTGGGGTGGATTTGAAATGGAGGTGGTTGTGGGTTTCAATCTAGGGTGGATTTGCAGTGAGGTGGTTGTGGGTTACGAAGTGGTGATTGAAATTTTTGAATTTGGGTTTTATTGATGTGGGTTTGGTTGGGTCTTTGTTGCCGGTGGTGGTTGTTGGGTTTTGTGGCCAGAGGTGGTTGCTGGGTTTAGTGGCCAGTGATGGTGGTGGTGGGTTCCAATATGGAATGGATTTGCAGTGGAGGTGGTTTTGGGTTTTGAAGTGGTAGTGAGTTTTCTATGTGTTGGAGGATTTGGATTTTGTTAGGGTAGATTTGGCTGGGTTTTGGTATGGGTAGTAAAATTGTGTTGTGGCTGTTGTTGTAGTTGATCTGAGTGGTTGTGGTTGATCTAAGGAGAGAGAGAGTGAGGGAGGAGTGAAGAGAGAAGAGTAAAAGAGAGAAGATAGAGAAACTAAGAAGAGAGAAGAGTAATAGAGTGAAGATCGAAAAACTAACAGAAGTTAATGTTGTTTAGTGGTGTTTAGGGACTAAATAGTCTTTATGGACCAAATTGGTCAATTTTGGAATGTTTTGGACTCAATTTGTATTAACCCTAATCTCAGAGTATATAAGTGGAATTTATCCAAAATAATAATAATTAAATTTTAGAGAGAGAGAGAGGAATTTCAAAGGTTTGGGAGCAAAATGGGGATTTTTAAGAAATTAACTACAAAACCCAAACAATTTTATTAGTTAGCCAACGTTTCAAACATATTGCATTTCTAACAATTCGACCTCAGAGGAGTCGATTTCACTGTTCATAGACCCATTTTTACGCATTTCTAATACATAGAAATCGACTCCAGCGGAGTCGTTTTCAATACAAAGAAATCGACTTCCCCGAAGTCGATTTCTGTACAAAGAAAACGACTTCAGAGAAGTCGTTTTCTATACAAGGAAAACGACTTCAGAGAAGTCGTCTTCCTTGTATAGAAGACGACTTCGGAGAAGTCTTTTTCTTTGTATAGAAGACGACTTCTCTGAAGTCGTCTTCTTCGTATTTCTCTCCCACACCTGCAAATCCAAAAACGAAACTCAGACCTGCAAATCTCAGGCGACCAATCAATCCAAAAAAAAAAACGAAACCCAAACAGGAACTCGAAATGGAGTCGTCGAACGGACCTGACTCGGCGAATCCGTGAGGTTTTGTTGAACGCCGACTCGGGGTTTGGTCAGAATCGGCGCCTGGATTCTTATGCTTCGCCGTCGGTGTTGCTGGGTTCGTCGGGGTCTGGTGAAATCGGCGCCTGGGTTCGTCGGCGCCTGCTTGCTGGTCGGTGTTTGGGTTCGTCGGCACCTGGGTTCTTCGTGCTTCGCCTGGGTTTGCTGGGTTCGCTCGTCGGTGTTGCTGGTTCGTCGGCGCCTGGGATCGTGCTTCGCCTGGTTCGTTTGCTTTTTTCTCTTCTGTGACAACACAACTGAAGCTTAAGTGTGTGGCATTTGAGTTCTTGGGCAAATCGACTCCAGGGGAGTAGTTTTCAATACAAAGAAAACGACTCCTCTGGAGTCGTTTTCTTTGTATTGAAAACGACTCCTCTGGAGTCGATTTCTATGTATTAAAAATGCGTAAAAATAGGTTCTATGAACAGTGAAATCGACTCCTCTGAAGTCGAATTGTTAGAAATGCAATATGTTTGAAACGTTGGCTAACTAATAAAATTGTTTGGGTTTTGTAGTTAATTTCTTAAAAAACCCAGCAAAATGATAATTAACCCGTTTAATTATTTTTATTCTATTAGTAATCACTTTCCTCTTTTATCAAAAAGGTAATCACCTTCTTCTCCCAAAAACCCTAGCCACAGACCCGAGAACAGAGAGAGAACCACATCAAGTCATCAACGACGCGCGCGCGCTTGTCCTCCCTCCGGCGCCCCGTCGTCTTCCTCATCCCTCCGGCCAGTCCTCCACCTCCGTCACGAGGCAGATCGGCCCTGTGTCGATTTCGATCTTGACTTGCTCCTTTGCTCCTCTGTGTGTTGCAACCATGGCTCGTTCCTTTGCTCCATCCTTATTGGTCCTTGCTACTTTGATCGCACTGGTCTTACCTCAATTAGGTCTGTGTGCTGCAACCTTGACTCATTCCGAGGGCCAAGAAAACGTTGATACATCTTTATCGACCCCAACATTGACACATGAATATGATGTCTTCGTTAGTTTTCGTGGGAATGATACCCGCACGAGCTTTACCGCCTATCTCTTGGACGCTTTTGACCGTAAAAGGATTCGTGCTTATAGAGATGACGTAGACCTCCGTAGAGGGGGAGAGATTGAACCCGAGATATTCAACGCAATTGAGAGGTCAAGGATTGCAGTTGTTGTGTTCTCGAAAAACTATGCTACTTCTCGTTGGTGCCTTGATGAGCTGGTGAAGATCATGGAATGCAAAAGGCTGTTAAATCAAAGCGTGATGCCTATTTTCTATGATGTGTCTCAATCCGTGGTGCTAGAGCAGAAAGAAATTTTTGCGAAGGCACTGCTAAATGGCCCCATAGACAAGGTGAACAATTGGAGAAATGTATTGAAGGACGCTGCAAACTTGGAAGGCTTCCATCTGGAAGCAGATAGGTATGCATCTTTAATTTATATAAAACCGAAGCAAATTAACTTTTGATTAACCTTATGAAATGTTGCCACATTAAAATATAGTTTTATACTTTTATATACAAATGCAATTATAATAAATGTCTATTAATAACTATCATAATCATTAAATTTCATATTAGCAACTAGTCTTGTATAACTTAAAGTACATAATACATGACTAACATTTGTCAGTGTTTGTTTTTTTTAATTATCAAATTGTCAAAACGACATCACAAGAAGAGTTTCTTTGTAGACTAGGTGTTGGCGGCACCAAACCTTAGGCTTCTTTAGAACCTACATTCCTCCTTGGTGGGTGGGATATGTTTCTTTTTGTGTGGTATCCTAAGGAGGAGAATGCTATGTCTGATAAAGTATCAGTTGGAGGGGTAACTGGAGCTAACTAGTGTCCTCAGTTGGAACACAATATGCTTTTAGTGTGCTGGACATCTTTATTGGCAGCAGTACTCTAATATGAAAACTCATTATAGCTTTTATCAGTTTAAGTTGAGGTGCAGATTTTTGAATGAATTTGTTAAAATAATGGTCTGGTGTCAAATTTTACAGAGTCTTTAACTCTTTTGATGTGATATTCTCTTAGATCAGCCGTGTATGTCATGGAAGTCAGGTATGAGTGGGGGACAAGTATGGCTTATCAGGATCTTTCTGTGTATGGATTAATCTATAGTAAATAGTAACGTGCTTAAAATTTTAAATGGCATACCATATATTTAAGTTCTTCCAAAATAATTTGAATGTTATTGTTAACTAAGATTTCTCATATATTGAGGTGTTTGTTTGTTAAGTATAAAAGCTGATTCTATTGTAATTAATACAAAAATTAATTTTAAGATAATTCATATTCTAGATAGCCAATAGAAGTATTCAATCACGTGATTTTTTTGTTTCTAATGCAAATCCCCTGTGGTGACTTTGTTGTTGTCATTGGTGTAATTTTTAAAATACTGAGTCCTTTGGTGCCTTTTATTCAGAGATTGATGTAGAGCAGGGTGTGCAGTTACTATTGATTATGAAATGTGTTCCCTTATATTCTGTTATGTTTTGAGCAATGTTAAGTACCTACTTGGCCCCTTATTGATCCTTTTTCCTTATTTAGTTAATATGTCATAATTCAATAATACTTATTTTTGGTATTTCAATTACTATACTTTTATTGTTGGATGGTGCCTCTCTTCATTTTATAGCTGACTCTATCTTTCTTTCTTTCTTTTGGCCTTTATGTTTGGGTTAGTTCATAATTCCCCCTCTTATTTGTGAAACCAATCAATTTTCCCCTCTATATATGGGAAATGAGCAAATACCTCCAATACGTTACTTTTTCAGATAAATCCACCATAATCTTTTGAAGAAATTATTAGTCATACGCTACAATGAAGAGAAAAAGTTGAGAATTACATTGTTGTTTTCTTGGATTGTATTTATAATCATTGTGATTCTGTTGGATTTAACTTCAAAGTATCGGATTGGGGGTTGCTCATTTTCCAAATATAAAGGAGAAATTGGTTGTTTCAAAGACAAAGGGGGAATTGTGATCCACCCCAAACATAGAGGGGTTCCCTTCTTTTTGTTTGTTTGGGACTTTTTACTATAGGCAATCTTTTTAAATGTTGTTAGTGGGGTGAAGCTAGGTGAGACTGTTTGGGATCTTGAACACGTGTTTATGATCTAGTTCACCTTTTTACCTTATTCCAATTGGTTTGGGTGTTTACCCCCATATTTTTGGTAGTTTTTTGGCACTTTATTTTAGTAGGTTCATATTTGGAGTTTTGCATGATGTATTTCAATTTCTGCTTTCCTACAACTTGTTAGCTTTAGCTCTTGAGCTTTTTGTATTTTTTCACGTCCAGAATGTTCTTCATTACGAATACAATGTTCATTTTATTCGATAAAAGTTTTATTACCTATCAAAAAATATGTATATATATTTTCAGTAGTTTTTTGTGGGAGTATTTTTCTACCTTTCAATTCATAAACCGGTTCTCAAAAATAATCTATCCTTTTTTTTTTTTCACAATGTAATCCAAAAAATATATATTGTACAAAATAAAAGTATTACGAAAACAATATATTTTGTATAATTTAAAGTAGAAAATACACAATTACCATGTATCATTCTCTGTTCTTTCGATTACCAAATTATATATTTTGGCAAAGCTCTCTTTATTGGTAAAAGAAGAGTGTAAAATTGATCTGGCCATGAAAGCAAAACGCAATGTGCATATTGTTGCTTCATAACTAGAAGGGCATTGAATTTAGATGCAGTAGCGAGGACTTTTAAATCTCTTGTGGAGAGCTTGAAAGGGCTTCCAAATCCGTGATATAGAGGAGCATAAACTGATGTTTGAGTTTGTGGAAGTGATAGACGCCGATAGAGTGATTATAAACTATTGTTATTGTAATTATGAATATATTATATTTGTGATTTATTAAGATATTTCTATAATTTGATGATAAAATTTTGACTAAACTTCAATTAATATGAGTAAACCTCAAAACTCTTATCCATACTATAGCTATTTATTTTTTTAATGAAAGGGGTGGTTGGTGCACAGAATCTATGTCAAGTGCATGTGGTGTTAACCTATGGAAATTCATTAGAAGTAATTGGTTGATTTTTTCAAAACTTCTACTGTATGATGTGGGTGATGAAACTAGAGTGAAATTTTGGGAGCATGTGGTGGTGTGGGGATTGTACTCTTAAGGAGGCATTCCCAGAATTTTACTGTATTAGTAAGGCAAGGGAGTCTTCAATTGCGGTGGTTATGTGTTTTTTTGTTGGGAGGATCCATTGGGATGCTCAATTTTGTCGTCCAGTGCATGATTGGGAACTAGAATCTTTGGCTTTCTTTATGGACATTGTTTACTCTTCGTTTGTGCGGGGTATTGTTCCTAATAAAGTCTGTTGGAAGCCAGCAAAGAGTAGAGATTTTGAGGTGTGAAGATATTATCATTCTTTATCCCCTTATTGTCGTATCTTTTCCATGGAAAATGATGTGGCAATCGAAGGTTTCTCCAAGGGTAGCTTTTTTTGCTTCATGTTCTGCTTCTTTAGATAAGATTACTACAGATAACCTTCAAAAAAAGCAAATTATTGTTGTCGATTGGTGTTATGTTTGCAAAAGGTGTGGGGAGTTGGCGGATCATTTTCTTCTTCATAGCCCTATAGCTTATGAGTTGTGGTCTTTGGTGTTTTGCTTGCTTGGAATTTTTTGGATTATGTCGCATAGGGTTATCGAGTTGTTTGATTTTTGCAGTAGGGTAAGTTTAGTTCTCATCGTAATATAGCTATATTTGGAGGCTTATGCCGCATTACTTGATGTGGTGTATTTGGCAAGAACAGAATGCTAGAATCCTTGAGGGTTGTGAATGGTCTATTCTCTAGTTTTAAATCTTTTTTCTTTCATACTCTCCTTGAATGTAATTTAGCTCTTCCGTCCTTTTCTTGTTTTTCCCTCCCTGTTTTACTTGATCATTGTAACTTTGGTTCTTGATTTTTGCCCCCAAAGTACATAATACATGATTAACATTTATCTGCCTTTGCTTTTTTCAATTACCAAATTGTCAAAACGGCATCACAAAAAGAGTTTCTCTGTAGACTAGGTGTTGGGAGCACCAAACCGTAGTTCTTCTGTAGAACATACATTCCTCCTTGGCGGGTGGGAATTGTTTCTCTTTGTGCGGTATCCAAAGAAGGAGAATGCTATGTCTGATAACGTAGCAGTTGGAGTGTGCTGTGTTGGTACGGAGATATTGGCAAAAGGAGGGGGGGGACACAACATACTATGCTTTCTGTGTGCTGAACATCTTTATTGGCAGCAGTGCTTTAACACGAAAAACTCATTATAGCTCTTAGCAATTTAAGTTGACATGGGCAGATTTTTGAATGAATTTGATAGAATAATGGTCTGGAGTCAAATTTTAGAGAGTCTTAACTGTTAATGTGCTATTCTCTCAGATCAGCCATGTATGTAATGGAGGTTTGAGTTCTTCGAAAAAGAATTTGAATGTTATTGTCAACTAAGATTTCTCATATATTCAGGTGTTTGTTTGTTAATTATAAAAGCTGAGCTGGTTCCATTGTAATTAATAGAGAAATTAACTTCAAGATATTTCATATTCTAGATAGCCAATAGAAGCATTCAATCGCATGATGATTTTTTGTTTTCAGTCACATGGTGACTTAGTTGTTGTCATAGGTGTAATTTTTAAAATACGGAGTCTTTTGGAGCGTTTTATTCAGAGATTGAAGTATTTCAACAGATGGTGGAGTTGCTATTGATTATGAAATGTGTTACCTTGTATTGTTAAGTACCTACTTGGCCCTCTATTGATCATTTTTCCCTATTTAGTTAATATGTGACTATAAATCAATAATACTTAGTTTTGGTCTTTCAATTAGTAGATTTTTATTATTGGTTGGTGCTTCTGTTCATTTTATAGCTGACTCCTCTCTCTCTCTCTCTCTCGTTTGTTTGTGGAGAACTTGAAAGGGCTTCCAAATCCATGATATGGAGGAGCATAAACTGCTGTGTGAGTTTGAGGAAGCGACAGATGTCGAGATTTTATTTATAAACTATTGTTATTATGATCTTGAATATTTTAGCCTTTGATTTATTAAGATATTTCTTTAATTTGACGATCAAATTTTAAAATCATATATAATATATTTGTATATGTATATTCAATAAAAAGGGGAAAAAATAATTAAAGTATAATAAATGAGACAATAAATAATTTACTAATTTGTTGCTTTATGTAAAAAGAAAATGTATTTTGGCATTTCGTTTCATTTTTCGTAGCTCATTTATTTTTATTTTATGATCACTAACTTCTATTCTTTTTATAAAAAAAAAAAATAATAATAATAAATAATTGTGGGTGCTCTTGCAATTGCAGGCCAGAGCCAGACTTTGTAAAAGAAATTGTCGAAACCATTCGGAAAATTCTATATGAGGAATCACCCACCAGTACTGTTCCACCCTGTCGTCAGAACGATGTTCCTGGTCAATACTCTTCATTAATTATCCCGCAAAAAGGTGCTTTGTCGGGTCTTGCAGAGCGGACCCACTTTTTTTTTTTTTTTAAAAAAAAAAATTGATGACCTGTGATCTGCGTTGAATTAATTAAGACAGTAAAGTTGACAGCGCGTCCCACGGTCCAACCATAATAAATTCCTCAATCATGACTCAGAAGATGCTACTACCCACCACTTAAATTTCTCAGTTTCCCATGCAAGTCCCTCTCAAGTCTCAACTTTCAAGTCCAACTCAAAAAATATTAAATAATAAAAAGTCCCTTTCAAGTCCATTTTACTATTTCTTCACGCTGTTACTAAAAGTCTTCTTCTTCAAGAGTCAGTGGTCCCGTTTTACGTCGTCTTCAACTGGTACAAACAAAGCCGAATCGTCCCTTAGACGCCATTGGCAATTAAGGATTCATCCCTCTCCCTCCTCTCGTTTCCTGCTTTATTCATTGCCGTTGTTCATTGTCATCCTCTTTTTCCGAATCTTGATTTCTGTTCTATTTACCAAATTTCTTCTTCTTCTTCTTCTTCTTCTCCTCCTTCGCACATTTCTGTCTCACTCTGTTTTCTCGTCTGTCCATAATTTGTCTCACTTTCAGTAAACTAATTGTTTTTTTTTTTTTTTTTTTTGAGAAGACCATTGTTATTGTTTCTAAGTCAGGGGGTCCAATGCAACAGCAAGTATCTATACTCTCTGTTATTAGCTCAAGAAAGAAAGTTTGTTTTTTAATGGCAAACTTGGAAGAATATCATTCCAACTTGAAATTGAAATACGGCAGAGCAAGGAAATAGGCAGAGACAACAAGAGAAATTACAAGAAGTCATCCCTAAGAATCTGCTGAATGGGAGGGGGGATGACACCTTTCCATATTTGAGTTTGGCCCGAGAGTTTAGCTTCCCTGGCTAACACATGAGTTGCTCTGTTGTCGTCCCTTTTCAAGTGCTTGAAGGAATAACAAGAGAAGGAGTGTGAAAAAGACTTGATATCATGAAGGATATGACCAACCTCACCACTTGAGTCTCCTGAGGATAGAGCTTGAATCACTGATAGAGCGTCTGACTCAAAGATGGCACGAGAAATCTGCATCTCTGAAGCGAAAAGGACTCCCTGGAGAAGGGCAAATGCCTCGGTCACCTCGGTAGAAAAGTCTAATGGGAGGGGTTTGCTTAGAGCTCCGATGGGGTTGCCTAAGCAGTCTGATGATTACACCTATGCAAGAGTTCCTCCCATTGTCTGAAGTTGCTCCATCAAGAAAGACAGTTTCTTGGATCGTTTTTTTAGTCTGTCATTTGTTAAAATTAAGAACATGCACTTTTTGAGTATGATGATTGCATAATTTATATATTTTGGTTAGAGAAATTGTCGTCTTATTATTTTGTTACTGCTATTAGGAAGTAGTTCTTTGGGATCCACCCCTCCCTCCCTTTGTGAAAATATGCAACACTTCCGTCCACCTATATGCTAATTTGATCTTTACTGGGACGACCAATTTTATAGTTATCATCATCTAATATCACGTGACTCATTGCATGATCCATATATATGGAAGGAGATGCGGAAGCTATTTAGAGTTCTGTTTCTTTCATCGTTTTGTACATTAATTAATTGCTGTACTATTATAATCTTTAGTAGAAGTTGAAAAAATAACTCATGCATTTGATGGAGTGAGTGCTTGCTTGGTAGTTGGTACTCTAATCAGTCATTCAAACAAAGCTTTAAAACAAGTGCAGGTCTCTACAAAATTAGCAAATTGGGGCATCTATCACAACAAGAAGGAGATCTAGGTTATGGGTTCGTTTGGAATCTGCTTATTTTGCTAAAACTGAAAACTTTTTGTTGAAAGTACTATAGATAAAGGTAAAAGTTAACTGAAATAGTACAGTAGAACTCATGAATAATACCAAAAAGTGCAGTGAAACCCATAAATAATAACAAAAATAAGCTGAATAGTAAAATAAGTTGGCAAAAATAATCCATGCTAAAAATAAGTCTAAAAGGCAGTAACATAATTTTGAGCAGAATTTTTGTGGTTGCATAAGAATTTTCTCATAAAAAGTTCAATTTCAAATTTGATGGCATAAATAGTTTTTGCAAATTGATCATAATTGTAGGATTTGAGAATTGAATGGGCTAAACATCTTGCCAACAAAAAGCAAGTCAAGTTATAATATATACATATAATTCATCTCAAAAAGGTTACATTTTGCCCGTATTGAAAAAGAGAAGTCCTTTCTAAGGTTTGCTAATTTACCACCACACATGTGAAAACAAATCTCATCCACAAGAAGTTGAATCCTAGATTTCACAAATTGAAATGATAAAATAATATATATATATATATATAGTGTGCGTTTGCCATGGATTATTTTTGCCAACTTACTTTACTATTCAGCTTATTTTTTACTATTATTCATAGGTCCCACTGCACTTTTTTGGTACTATTCATGAATTTCATTGTACTACTTTAGTTAACTTTTACCTTTATCTACAGTACATTCAGCAAAAATATTTCAATTTCAACAAAATAAGCAGAACTCAAACGGACACATAATCTAGATCTCCTTCTTGTTGTGATAGATGCCCCAATTTGCTGATTTTGTAGAGACCTGAACTTGCTTTAAAGCTTTGTTTGAATGATTGATTAGAGTACCAACTACCAAGCAAGCACTCACTCCATCAAATGCATGAGCTATTTTTTCAACTTCTTCTAAAGATTATAATAATGTGGCAATTAATTAATGTACAAAACGATGAAATAAACAGAACTCTAAATAGCTTCCACATCTACTTCCATATATATGGATCATGCAATGAGTCACGTGATATAGATGATGATAACTATAAAATTGGTAGTCCCAGTATAGATCAAGTTAGCATATAGGTGGAAGGAAGTGTCGCATATTTTCACCGGCCGCGGGGGGGAGGGGAACTACTTCTTAATAGCAGTAACAAAATAATAAGATGACAATTTCTCTAACCAACATATATAAATCATGCAATCATCATACTCAAAAAGTGCATGTTCTTAATTTTAACAAATGACAGACAAAAAAAAAAAAAAAACGATCAAAGAAATTGTCTTTCTTGATGGAGCAACTTCGGATAGTGGGAGGAACTCTTGGTGTATTCATCAGAGACTGCTCAGGCAATCCCATCATCAGACTTTTCTGCCGAGGTGACTGAGGCATTTGCCCTTATCCAGGGAGTCTTTTCGCTTCAGAGATGCATTTTTCTCATGCCATCTTTGAGTCAAACGCTCTATCAGTGATTCAAGCTCTAACCTCGGGAGACTTAGGTGGTGCGGTTGGTCATATTCTTCATGATATCAAGTCTTCTTCGCACTCCTTCTCTTGTTATTCCTTCAAGCACTTGAAAAGGGACAGCAACAGAGCAGCTCATGCGTTAGCCAGGGAAGCTAAACTCTCGGGCCAAACTCAGATATGGAAGGGTGTCACCCCCCCTCCCATTCAGCAGACTCTTAGGGATGACTTGTTGTAATTTCTCTTGTTGTTTTCTGCCTGTTTCCTTGCTCTGTTGTAATTCAATTTCAAATTGGAATGATACTCTTCCAAGTTTACCATCAAAAAACAAACTTTCTTTCTTGAGCTAATAACAGAGAGTATAGATACTTGCTGTTGCATTGGACCCCCTGACTTAGAAACAATAACAATGGTCTTCTCAAAAAAAAAAAATAGTTTACTGAAAGTGAGACAAATTAAGGACAGACGAAAAAACAGAGTAAGACAGAAATGTGCGAAGGAGGAGAAGAAGAAGAAATTTGGTAAATAGAACAGAAATCAAGATTCGGAAAAAGAGGATGACAATGAACAACGGCAATGAATAAAGCAGGGAACGAAAGGAGGGAGAGGGATGAATCCTTAATTGCCAATGGCGTCTAAGGGACGATTCGGCTTTGTTTGTACCAGTTGAAGACGACGTAAAACGGGACCACTGACTCTTGAAGAAGAAGACTTTTAGTAACAGCGTGAAGAAATAGTAAAATGGACTTGAAAGGGACTTTTTATTATTTTATTTTTTTGAGTTGGACTTGAAAGTTGAGACTTGAGAGGGACTTGCATGGGAAAGTGAGAAATTTAAGTGGTGGGTAGTAGCATCTTCTGAGTCATGATTGAGGAATTTATTATGGTTGGACCGTGGGACGCGCTGTCAACTTTACTGTCTTAATTAATTCAACGCAGATCACAGGTCATCAATTTTTTTTTTTAAAAAAAAAAAAAAGTGGGTCCGCTCTGCAAGACCCGACAAAGCACCTTTTTGCGGGATAATTAATGAAGAGTATTGACCAGGAACATCGTTCTGACGACAGGGTGGAATGGTACTGGTAGGTGATTCCACATATAGAATTTTCCAAATGGTTTCGACAATTTCTTCTATAAAATCTGGCTCTGGCCTGCAATTGCAACAGCACCCACCATTGTTATTGTTATTATTATTATTTTTTTTTTTTTTATATAAAAAGAATAGAAGTTAGTGATCATAAAATAAAAATAAATGAGCTACGAAAAATGGAATGAAATGCCAAAATACATTTTCTTTTTACATAAGGAAACAAATTAGTAGCTTCTCAAAAAAAAAGGTAACAAATTAGTAAATTAGTTATTGTCTCATTTATTATACTTTAATTATTTTTTTCCCCTTTTTATTGAATATACATACACACATATATTATATATGATTTTAAAATTTGATCATCAAATTATAGAAATATCTTAATAAATCAAAGGCTAAAATATTCAAGATTATAATAACAATAGGGAAAAATGAACAAACAAGAGAGAGAGAGAGAGAGAGGAGTCAGCTAGAAAATGAACAGAAGCACCAACCAATAATAAAAATCCACTAATTGAAAGACCAAAACTAAGTATTATTGATTTATGGTCACATATTAACTAAATAGGGAACAATGATCAATAGAGGGCCAAGTAGGTACTTGAATTCAAAAAAAGTAGTTACTTAACAATACATGGTAACACATTTCATAATCAATAGTAACTCCACCATCTGTTGAAATACTTCATTTCAATCTCTGAATAAAAGGCACCAAAAGACTCAGTATTTTAAAAATTACACCTATGACAACAACTAAGTCACCATGTGATTGAAAACAAAAAAACATCATGCGATTGAATACTTCTATTGGCTATTTAGAATATGAAATATCTTATAGTTAATTTCTGTATTAATTACAATGGAATCAGCTTTTATAATTAACAAACAAACACCTGAATATATGAAAAAACTTACCGATATGGTTTCAAGTGCAATCCTGCCAAGTTTGCAACGTCCTTCAAAGTAGCCTTCCAAATGTTCACCTTGTCTTCAGGGCCATTCAGGATTGCTTCCGCCACCTCGGATGGAGGCACATCATAAAAAATAGGCAGCACCGTTTGATTTAACACCCTTTTGCATTCCATGATCTTCACCAGCTCATCCAGGCACCAATTGGAAGTAACATAGTTTTTTGAGAACACCACAACTGCAATCCTTGATGTCTCGCTTGCCTTCATCAGTTCAGCCTGAATAAATTCCCCTCTATACGCACGAATCCTTTTACGTTCTAAAGCAGCAAAGAGATGGCTGGTAAATCTTGTGCGGGTATCTTCTGCATGAAAACTAATGAAGACCTCATTTTCATATGTCAATAAGGATGGAGCAAAGTTTTCTTGGCACACAGAATGAGCGATGGTTGCAACACAGAGACCTAACTGAGGTAATAGCAGTGCGCTGCCTAAACTCAAGAAGAGAAAAAGAGCAAGGATGGATGAGGGTGGAGAAAAGTAACGAGCCATGGTTGCAACACAGAGTGGAGTAAAGGAGCTAGAACAAGATGTTTCTTTGGGATTTCTCTCTCTTCTTCTTCTTCTTCTTCTTTTTTCCTTTTTTTTGTTTTTTAGCTTTCCAAGTTCTCTCTCTTCCTCTTTTTCCTGTTTCTGCAAGAAATTAGAGTGAATTTGACTTTGTGCACGCGGTAGCAAATCATACAGCAATATGACTTTTATGATGAAGGAAGATACCAAGAAATTAGCATGAAACACAAAGGAGTCTAGTTTTCAAGTTTTGCACAGCCTTCTGTTTTGTTGTTCTGTACTTTTACAAAAAGCAACAAAAAGTATTCTAATCGTTCATTTTGGAATGTTAAATTAAGGATGTTGGATCTTATTTGACATAACAAGCCATGCAAATTTTAGATATTGACCAAATGTTGGTTCGCCACTTGACAGGAGTGGTAGAGAGAAGAGGATTGAGGTATTAATAGAAACTTGTGAAGGAAATTCCCCTTTTAACTGCAGTGCACAAGCGGAAGTCAGCCTTATAAAGAAATGTTTGCATAATATAAACTTCGGTAAATTTGCATCGAAGTTAGGGGACCCACTTGGTCGATTCACCAATTTTTTGTGTGTGTGTATATATATATATATACGCACACACACACATATATATATATATAGAGAGAGAGAGAGAGAGAGAGAGAGAAAGTGGTCTAATGGTTAATGGTTTTCTCTATGTATATATTTGATAAAGAAATTTATTAGAGTGAGCCTTATTGATTTGTTTTACCTAAGGACCAAGAATTAGTCCTGACTTAGAGTAATTTGGAATTTTCTAATACAAAATAAAAGTATAGAAAATGCGTGGGTTGGAATCATTTTGTACCTCCCAAAGAAATGCTTTACTAGGTTCTGACAGTAATGAAATTTAAGATTTATGTTTGTAAAATTACATCACGCAGGGTTATGTTACACTTGAATCTGTATTACTATGAAAAACATCATAGTAACTTAAGTTATGGTTGGTTCACTCTTGGTCAATTAGAAGTGCTTTCTATAACATCCTTAACAGAATGCCTTTATAGCTTACAAATTGAGCAATCTGAGTTTTCACCTTTCTGAAATCGCAATTGACAATTTGACATGTGAGTTAAAAGTGAAGCTCTTTTCTCAGCCATCTATTATGTGTTAAGAAATTTTTGTTAGATTTACTAGCTAAGAAAATTTGGTTCTGAATATTATTGCATTGTCTATGTACTCCAAAATTAAATCTGAGCTATTAGATACTGTAGCTGAAAATACTTAGAGGTAAATCAACTAGATTATAGCTTTTTTGTTCAGATTACAGTTAATGAGTTAATCCCCCAATTGAACAGATCACTGTCCTAGCTTTATTGTCCATGTCCTGATTTATGAGTATTGGGAGACCATGTGCATTCTGTATATATGAAGCCTGAATACAAAACCTACGATCTTGTTATGTTGAAATCATGTAAAATCTCTGATATGCACTATTTGGAAAGCTGGCATTAACCTTCTCTAGATTAGGAATGCCAAGTGCAGCAGCGGGAAAAGACAAAGGAGCTGCATAGAAGACATCAACAGGAAGAGGAAAAAAAGAAAAGAAAGGTTGAAAAGTATCATGAGATTAGCGCATGCTTGAAAGGGTATCCAGATGAAGATGTCAGAAAAGCACGGAGACTGGTTTCAACTTTCAAGCTCTCATCAGAGCAGCTGAAGAAGTGGTAGAGGTAATCAGAACGTACAATATGAAAGCCATTACCTCATAAATGGTTTAATCTGTCAAGAGATTAAGGCTTTAAATTTATGAGAATGTGTTTATTTCTAAAGAGTGTTTCCTGCATACACAAGTTAATAGAAATCCTTATGAAATTTCTTTTTTGGATGCTTTTCTTTTCATTACTAAGAAAATATTTTTGTCTTATATCTAAAAACATCCCATTCCATTGCTGTCGATTCTCATCAATCCTTTGAAGCATGTAGCATATTAGCCCTTGTGGTGAACTAAGTCAAACAGTTCAAGTAGTATAATTGTAAGTGTTGATTAACTTTCTTATATGCAGGAAATTTAGGAAGCTGCTGAGAAAGGAGAACTCAATGAACTTTTTCTAATGTACATAATCACCTTGATCTAGCTAGACAGGATGTAAGTTGGTCTTTTGTTGTCTCTAAGCTTTGTGCTTGTCTTCTTATGAAATGTTGTTGTAGTGTAATGTTTTGCAAACAATTTTTTAGAATGTAAATGCTTGTAATCACTGATTACTGTGATGTTCAAATTTAATGGCTGCCGCTATAGATTTCTCTGTAGGTGTAGGAGTATTTATTGCTTTTCAGCGTCAATTTCTCTAAGTCTCAAATGTTTGTACTAAAGGCCTATACTACCACTTATTTTCAAAAACAAAACAAAAAAACTTTTTTACACAAGAGTTTGAAGAAAACATTATTTATGAATCTTGAATTTATAAGCATAAAACTCTCAACTAAATATTTCTCATGAAGCAAAAGCAAATAAGGGAAGAAGTGCTACACAAGACACGACAGTAATTGAGTCTTTCAAACTACAGAAGCTGGTAGGAGTAGCAATTCTGATGAGCAAGGCATCCTTATTGATTAGGGACTGTGATGACCAAAGTTACTCTCAATTGCATAATACTTTTGAATATTTTGAGAGAAAAAGAGAGTTAAAGGTTGTCTTCTAGGAGCTTTCTCTCCTTTAGAAAAGAATAAGGTATCAAACAAAAAGAGAAACAAAACACTGTTGAACCTTCAATCTCAATCTGATATCCAGCACAATACCTGTAACTCCAGGAACTTCAAGTTCATATGGGTTAAGAATGGAAATTAAAATCTATGATATCTAGTCTCTCATTGTTCCTCAGTAGCTCGGTGGTAGAGCAGTTGGCTGCTGGTCATAGGTTTTACTAGATATGTCTAACAAAATTTACTTAAGACCTCTTAGCTTGTAATTTAGTTTTAAAACAAGAATTGGGAGCTCCTTTGTCCTTTTCAGCACATGGCTTTCTCATGTCCTTTTATTTGTTCCTCATAAATCTTACTATTATAGCACGAGTTCAATAAAATTTGATGTAATGCATTCTCTTTATCTCTCTCTAGTGTTGATTCAGATTTTTATATCATTTTTCCGGGATGAAAAGGATACTGAAAGAAGTCTTGATCTGTTACACAGAAGAGTTGGGGTATACACTACTGTCCGTAACGTCATATATAAGTTCCTCGCTTAAAGTTGTTACTTGTTGGTTTCAATATGCATAGGGTTTGAACTTTCAAAACCAAATGGTGAGCTTTATTGAATCTTGTCTGAAATCAATCTGAAATCGTGCTGATATATCGTGGATTTACTAATATAATTGTTCCAGCCTAGCACATCTTGCACCATAACTGCCAAGTGGGATACCAATTTTAAATGTTGAAATACATCACTCAGTTCTATTTCCACAAATCACAGCATTTAATACATTCGGAAGGTAGAATCAGAGACTAGAATGCAGTTACATCTCAGGAAGAATCATTCTAAAGATTCCCATGTGGTTCTATATAACTTCTGTTTCTAGATATTTACATTGATCGGCCTTCATCTTACTTCTTTTTAGGAAGGTCCTGTGCCTCACCTAGATATGTGCTTGTTCATGTTATTGTGTATTTGGACACTTGTGGTTGCTAATATTGTTGTGGAAGAAGAATGTGAACTTATCGATGAAAGTGAACGCAGCCTTACCAATCAAAGGATAGAAAAACAGCTTCTAGGAAAGCATGGCAAGGAATCAATTACCAGCTTGCAAGTATTGGGCAATTGTAATGGCTTGTTGATACCACCTCAGTTTGTTATTTCAGTAGGCTTTACTTGTTTCATGGACTGTGTATCTGTCTTGGTGCTGGTTCTGTCCTGTCTATCTTTATTTATTTTAGTTTGTTAAAATTATAATTGTTTGCAGGATCACACCATTCTTTTTATCACCAGACTGCTGTTGCCTCCAATTCCCGCAGATTACTCTTGGAGTGATAGCCATTTGATCATCTATGCTCCATTTTGAATCTCCTCGTTGGAATATTGAATGTGAATTGTGTTCAGATTTCTCCTTACAAGGCTTAATGAGTTGCACTTTAAATCTGTCTACTAACATTAAATTAGTTATTGGAGTTGTGTTCTATAAGAGGACCATATTCTCCATGGACTTATGTGGTTAAAGGAGTGGCGTGGGACTAGGAACGGAACCAATATTCAAACCTAGGGGAGGGGGGCCAAGCTTAATGTAACCTCGTCGATTTTTATCGGAGGTATTTTTTCAAAAAAAAAAAATTTGAGAATTTTTAGAAATTGGGACATCAACTCTAGAGGATGGCAACATTAAATCATCACCATTACCTTCTAAATTATTTGTATTTTTTCTTTTGAAAAAATCAAACATTGCAGGTGACAGGTGTCTTCCCCATAATCTACAATTTTTTTTTTTATTTTTTAAATGTCTTTATTATTAATAACAATTCAAATAATTTCTTGACTTGTAAAGTCATGATACTTTATCCTACATAAAATTAATGTTATAATGTTTCATTCCATTTTTTTGTTTAGTTTTCATTCCATTAATTATTTATTTAATTTTAAGATGCTTCATTATTTCCCTATCTTATAAATCTATTGTACCAAAAATTAGTTCCATACTTTCATAATTTTTTTTTTATTAAACATTAACACTAATGATAATAATTCAATGCACAATAAGAAAGTTATAATTTTTCTACTGATCGGTCAAATGAAACATTTATTACTCAGCATGAAAGCATTTATCATAATTCAATTCAAGAGAAAGAAGCGAGAGATCAGGGAGAAATCAGAGAAAGAGAAGAGAGAGAGGTTTCATGAAAATTAAAAAAACGCCAAGCCTCTGTCACAAAACATATAGCAGAGAGAGATATCAGATTAGAGAAGGGAGATCTATGACCATACCTCAGCTGATTCGACTCGTGTGTGATTATGAACAGTGATCGGATCAAGACGTGGAGAAGCCAAAGTGTCGGTGTGTAATTTGTGAAGGGGTCCGAAGAATCAGAGTTGGAGGTCTTGAGTTGACTGACTGAGAAATTTTGGAAATAAATGGTAGTTGTTTTACCCACCTTACTCTCACAATATTTTTTCGCTTTTCAGTTTTTTTTTTACTTTAATTTTTTACTTTTTTTTTAAACTTTTAATTTTAATCAATATTTGAAATTGAATTTTTTTTTTTAACTATCAATTTTAGTCATTCATAGGTATTGCATAGATATTGCACCTAATCTCAATCTACCAAAATCTACCACTTGGTATTTGCATTGAAGAAATATATCATATACTATTAATTATATAATAAAAGTTGAGGTTTTATAAAAAAAAAAAAAAAAAAAATTGAGCTTAAATGTTGTGGTTGTGCCAAGTGGCTTCACCATATTATACAAATTTTTAAAAATTTTAAATTTTAAAAATATATATAATTTTTCTTCACTTATAATTTCTAAGTTGATAAAATATGTCTTAAATTTCGTTCTTATCAACTTTTTTATTTTTGGGATAAAGTTGCAGTTGTATTTTCATATCAACTACTTTTATATTTCATGTAATTTTTACTCTTTTTTATTTTTTAACTTCGAGTTATGAGAGATTTTAGAATTGGAAAAGATATAATTAAATACATTGGAGATAAAGTTGCTTCACATTATACAAATCTTAATTGAAACAAAATTAGATTAACTTTAGACTTTTTATCTAAGGTTGCAACGTAGTGTAATCCAAACACTTGCATCTATGAATTGGGCTTTGAGATGTTTGTTTCCAAGAAAAACAGTGAATAAGGTTTCAACTTGCAATTAAGGAAGTCTAACACATCTTAAATTGCAGCAATATTTATAATTTTTTTTTCTTATCTTCTACTGGATTAAAAAAAAAAAAAAAAAAAAAGCAATGTGATATATGATTTCCAAGAGAAGTTGAGTTGAACTAAAACTATTTAAGAATGCTAAAATCAATCAATAAAAAAAACCAAATTACTACACAAAAAAAAAAAAAAAGATATAAATAAATAAATAAAAAACAAAACAGCAACATGAGTTGAACTAAAACTCTCTAAGTCTACTCTACTTTACTATTTAATAATGCTAAAATCAATTAATAAAAAACTAAAATTAAGTGAAAAACTTTAGAAGGAAAGATTTGGCTTTTTTGGTGAGAATAGCTATCTTCTTCTTTTTTTCTTCTTTTTTTGCGTTTCTATTTTTCTATTAACGTAGTTCAATTATTACTTAAATTCTATGATTTTTTAAAACATTTTACATAATGCAATTCATCTCAATTATTAATGTATTTTTTGATTTTGTGTTCTTAATTGATTATGCAGATTATTCCCTCACTTATGGCAATATCAAAATGGCTAGACAAGTAATTTATCTGCAATAGTTTTTGTTTCTCTTTATGCACTTTTTTATTATTATCTATTTTTGAAATTATTTTGATTGTGGTACCCTAGAAGGTTTAGATACTTTTATATATATATATATATATATATATATATATATATGTATGTATGTATGTGGGGTTTGTTATCTAAAAGGATATAGGAATCATAGGAAATGGGCTTGGGGCCCAACGGCCCAGTCCGAGAACATTCACTTGTCAGAGGATGGTTAGAGAAATGTATTGGGGGACCAGTATAAGAAAGAGATATGGAAATCATATATAGTGGCCCAAAACGCGTCCGAGGATAAAATTCACCTCGGATACCATGGTCCGAGGTGGAGGTAACTATCTCATAATTCAGGACACTCCGCAAAGTTGTATGAGAACTGGAAAGTGGATGTAGAGCAAAGGAGGAACCGGGAAAGATAACAAATATCTTCAGGGACTGCTACCTCCACATTAAATGTTTCCCAGCTAACTCTCTGGCCGCATTAATGTGGAGGTGATACCTGAACAGTAGCCAAGCAGCCTTATGGCTGCTAAGCGAAGGTTCCGAGAGGTGCTGGACGGGACAGAAAGGAGTCCAGAATAGAGCCTACACGTGTACGGTGAAAAGAGAGTGATGAACGTAGTATATAACCTGAAGGCGGGGAACATTAAAGAAGACTTTTTGGAAAAATAGAGAGAGAAAAACGATAGAACTCAGAAAGATACTCCCTAAAACCTAGCCGAGGAGAGTGTTTATCATACAGTGAGCTTGAAACGTCTTTTACTGCACAATAATCATGACATTTTCTACCGAATAGAGCTAATTCTTCCACCCACTCTCTAAAAATTTATTGTTTGGGCTTGTTGGGCTAAAAATCCATCCCTATTCTGGGTCTAATCCAATTTGAGTCCCTACAATATAATTTATGGAATTTTTATTTCAGTCAAAATTTTATCACTGAATCTATTTGGGATGGAACTTATCTACCATATGAAATTAGGAGATTTATGTGAGAAGAACTATCTTCATTTTCTTATGAGTATCTATTTTTCTATTAACATAGTTTAATTATTGCTTAAATTATATGATTTTTTTAAAATTTTAGATAATGCAATTCATCTTGATTATTGATATTATTTTTCGATTTGGTGTTCTTAATTGATTATGCAGATTATTTCCTCACTTATGGTAACATTAAAATGGCTATGACTGGTAATTTATAGGTAAATATTTACATTGCAGTCTAAATACTTACATTTTTGTAATTTATGGAATTTGTTTTTGGTCATATATACAAGAAATTTATATATCATTAGCACTTCTGCTACTATACATGTTAGCAAGTATAATGGAAAGATTTTTAAGCGCCACACACACACACACACACACACACACACATATAATTAAATTACAATTTTACTTCTAAGAGCTTTTAGAAATTTAAACCTTGCCATAATTTCTAAAAATATTTTATAATTTCTTTTTTTTTTTCAAAAAAAAAAAAAAAAACTTACATAATATACATTTTCCATGTAACTTAATTTTTAAAAATATTTTTATTATTTTATTTGTTATTAGATTTGATTATATTATCAAAAAAATTATATTTAAAAAACTATATATTTTTTAATTAAACCGTGCATCACACGGGCAAAATATTAGTGATTTGATAAATTCTCACAAAAAATAAGAGAAATACTATGTTCACAACATCTTTACAAAATTTTTACAACAAATCCTAAGTGACAGGTTGTTACTAGTTGTTATAGTTGTGGCAAAAAAGAAATTTTAGTGTTAAGTTCAAATTTGAATAAATAAAAACTATCTACCTATGATTTGTTATGAAAATATTGTGAACATAGTACCTCTCAGGACAGAATTTCCTCCAAACAAGCTTGTAGCAACTGCTGCAAATAGGAACAGGTGTCAAACTAATAAAGAGACACATATGCAATGGTCATGTGCAATGCACATGACCCCTTTTAAGGTGGTATATCCTGTACCTGGCATATGTGCCGGGTACCTCACAAGGAGGTGGGACCCACACACTGTGAGGCCCACCTCTTTGTGAGGTACCCAACATATATGCTGGGTAGGGGTGTTCGCGATGCGGTGCGATGTGGTTTTGGGCCATTTTTAGCACCGCACTTTGCGGTGCGGTTTAGCTAAAATCAAAATTGTACCGCACCTTATTTTTGCGGTCACATGTGCAGTGCGGTGTGGTGCAGTTTAGAGTTTAACCAAAATCATAACCGCACCACACCTCATTTTTGCGATCACATGTGCGGTGCTATTTATAAGATGAGATTTGAAGTTGGTATATTTTTCAAATTTTGGGCATTTCCTACCCATCCCAAAACTATTATTTATTTATTTTTTGCCAAGTTTTAAATTATTTAGCTAGTTTTTCTTTATTTTTGGTTGGCTTTTCTAGTCAACACTTGTTAGGGTTATCAAACTTTTTTAAAAAAAAAACTTAGTTGATTAAACTATTAATAATATATTTAATATTTAAAATAAATAAATATATTAATATATAGAGAGAGTGCAGTGCAGTGCGATACAATTTGTGCGGTTTTCTTATTATAAAACTGCAAACTGCACTGCACCATGCAGTGCGATACAATGTATTATTACTTACAGTGTAGTGCAGTTATACTATTTTGTGAGCAATTTTAATGTGATTTTTACTAATTATGCCATTTGTGCACTTTAGTGAACACCCCTTATCCCGGGTACAGGAAATACAAAATCCCTTTTAAGAGAAAAGCTGTTAACAGCTATGTTTTAAAAACCGGACCGGACTGGCCGGTTCAACTGGGAACCGGACCTCAATCCGGTCCGGTTACTAGTAAAAACCGGAAATGAAAAAAAAAACGGATGAACAGTGTAAACCGCCGGTTCAACCGGCATAACCGGAAATTAGTGCGGTTAAACCGGTTTTAGCATTTCTTCCTAAATACTTCAGCTGTTAACCCAAAAAAAAAAATTTAAAAAAAAATTTAAAAAGAGAGATCTTGTTTTAGATTTAAAGAGAGAGATTTTGATTTTGAAAATGCTCTCTCTCAAGTATGAAGTGGTGAAGCCTAAGACACCCACAGGCCACAGTGAACCAAAAACACCAGATTTACTTTACTTACCTTTGCTCAAAAGAAAGTAAAAAAAAAAAATCAGATTTATTATATTGTGTTGAGAAAGAACCAAAGAAGCCCAAAGATAAGCAGATTTGTAATGATCTGTCTGCTTCAGTTGAGGCTTATTTTTTTGCTGCTCTTGCGTCTTGCCTGTTTGCTTCAGTTGAGGCTTATTTTTTGCTGCTCTTGCCTCTTGCACTGCACTTATTCACGAGAGAGAGAGAGAGAGAGAGAGTATTGAAGAAAGAGATGAAATTATGAAAAGCAAAAAGTGTGATGGAACTATTGCTGGCTGTTGTACCTCCAAAACGTGTGGATGTGATTTCAAAATGTGTGGTGGATATTAACGTGTAGAATCAAGAATATGTGGAGGGGAAAAAATATAAGTGGGCAATGATATTATTACCAATGGTGAACTTACTTTTTGTTATTTGAAAAGTTAGAAGATAGCTAAAATATTTTATAGTGGGCTTGTAGGCTATGGGTGTTTGTATATGTTTTTTTTTGGTTGAATTGTGTTCAGTGGTGTCTAAAAGTTGGTAAGCCAAAATTTAATGTTTTACTATTGTTTAATTTTTTAGTTAAAATGATCAATTATAAAATTATTTATTTATTTTTATAATTATTAATTAAATTATTTATGACATCACCGGTTCGATCATCGATCGGACCCCGGTCGGACCAAAAAACCGGTAACCAGTCCCTTTTCCGGTTCTTTCACCGTACCGGTTTTTAAAACCATGGTTAACAGCGTTAGCCAGACGGCCTCTCCCCTCAGTCCTCTCTCATTCTCGTCCACCTTTGTTTCTCTCAGCAACCTCAGACTGGCAAGAGCATCACGAACTCGTACTGACGGGAAGAAAATACTCTCTCTCTTTAAAACCCCATCAACGCCTCTCTCATCCTCATTCTTTGTTCTTCTCAGAAACTCCAACCACTGCCACATGCTCCGCCATTCCCATCCCCACCAACCTCTTTGCCGCCAAGGACCACCGATTCTACTACCCATCTTTTCAAGGCTCCGATTTTTTTCAGGTTTCTTACCAAATCCCTCTGTATTTGATATTATTTTGGTATGTTTTGTGTGATATATTTGGATGATTTAATTCTAGTTTTTTCTTGCTGTGATAATTAGATTTCTTGTTTGTAATTTTTGTAAAATTACCATTTTGGCTAGCTTGAGTTCTTGCTGTGATATATTTGTAATTTTTTTTTTTTTGGGAGTGGGTTTTGAGCAATCCAAGCTCCTTTGAAATTAACGACTGTGGCTTGGGAAAGATCTCTGAGGAGATGTTTGAAAGGACAATGTACATGTTTGAGAAGGTTGCATATACTCAACAGTGTGATTAGTTTGCATTTGAAGAAATAGAAGGCCTTATGGATGGAGTTGGCCCCATGGATCTAATCAAAACCATTTATGAGCATTGGTGGCAAAAAAGGGAGAGGAAGGGAATGCCTTAATCTGACATCTTCAGGTATCTTTTGAATCACTTTTCTATTGTTCTTGATATTATATTATTATGTTCAGCACTATGATGTAAGCTACTTTAGTGAATGTAATCCCCTATGTAGAGAGTGCACTTGAGTTATTAAAGGATTCAGCTTCTGCTGAAGCAATCTTAATTTTATTTAATTTTTACAAAGACGCTAATACGAATTTTAGATTAGTTGTAAACAAAGCCACTATTACAAGTTTGAGAAAAATAAATCGTAAAAACTGAATTACCACTAAGATCAGCGGTAAACAAAGAAGGGAAATCTTTGGAATTGAAATGAAATGAAGTAATGTTGTTCGGAGTTTTTAAACACTCTTGGAAACTGAGGGGCACGTGTTATGTGAGATGAGAGTGAAGTTTTCTGGAAGAATAAGATAGGAATTTGATTTGGACATCTACTGATGGAAGGACTATATTTTTTGGATTTGAATTGACGTGCAAAATGAAAAAGAAATAATTTAACTTACTTTTTGTTTCTTATCATTATGTTGCCTTGTGGTCTGGTTTTCACATATATAAATTACGTTTAGATTTTACAAAATTCAGTGCTGATATATATTGTCAATTTGGGGGGAGTCATCTGCTTTTGTTAGTTCCTTTTTTTGGGACATGAAATTCATGCAACTCCTGTTTATTTTGCGCGTGTGTGTGTATAATTATATATATTTTGATAGATATTTTGCTTGTGTATGTTTAATCTGTTTGTTTGTTTGTATTTATATTTAAATGTATCTCAAGGCTCATTTTATTTTGCTTTATTCAGCCACCGCTGTGGGAAAGGTATCAACAACAAGTGAAGGAGTTGGAGCTAGCTTTGAAGAAAAACATACCAACACCCCTAATGGATGCCAGGAGAAGGCTGCACCAATTGAAAAGCTACCCATGTTTGCTTTCTGTTTGAAGCCACGAGGTTTGGAAGTTCCCAACAAGGGGTCAAAACAAAGGTCACGTAGGAAGTTTTCAGTTTCTGGGCAAAGCAATGCCATCTTGGGAGATCAGGATGGTTTCCATGCTTTTGGTATTTTTTTTACACTTCTACATATATACTATATAATTTAGACTCATTTTTCCTTGTAACCTTTTCCTTAATTTAGTTGTATCTGTTATTTCAGGAAGAAGATTGAATGGTTTTGCCTTTGCGGATGACAAGTTTGTATATCTGGGTCATAGTCATAGTTATGAATCCCATGAGTTCAGCCACTGAAAATATGTTCATGGCAACAAGGTTATAGATCCAGAAATGCTGCCTGAAGTGTATGCAAAGAAGCAAGTTGTTGCAACATTTCATATTGCACTAAATTGCATTGAACTTGATCCAAAGATGCAGCCCAGGATGCGAACAGTGTTAGAGAGTCTTGATTGTATAAAATCACAAAGAAGAAAGTAAAGAACTTAGTAGAATTTTGGTTCTTGATGCTGATTTTTTATGTTGAAGGTGTTTGGTTTGTTAGCAGTCCATGGTTGGAGGGGGATTTGCATGTATATTTTCCTGGAAATATTTTTGTGAGCCAATGTATATTTCAACAAGTCTATTGCTAAATTTTTATATTTTTGTGTCTATGTATTTGCATATTTGAACAAGGCAGCTTTAGATGAATGCAATAGAGTGATGTGGATGGAAATTTAAATTCAGGAAGTTTAAATTTAGCAATAGATTTGTTGAGCTTTTCCTTTTATTTGGCTCTCTTTCAAGATTTAGGAAGTTTAAACTTAGATATGGATTTGGTTGGCTTTCCTTCTCTTTCGCTTTCCTTGTCAACTTTGTAATTAGATGCAATGAACTGCTAAATGACGGATAATTTAGTCGTATTTGAGGCGACTATCGTCCTAGAAATTAAGGGGGAGAGAGAGAGATAATTTGGATTAAAGTTCTGCATGCCTCTTGTTTCCTCTTGTTGTCGTTAAATACAAATTGGACTGAATTTCAAATACAAAAGATAATCGAATCCTAAGGGAGTTCTATCGCAAGATAGCTCCTTATTAAATGATAATGACAATCCTAAGATAACTCCTTATCCTAATCAAATAATAATTCAAATAACAATTCAAACGATACTAATCTTGAGGCATTATCCTTATCAGAATTCTTTCTCTGGCCATCTTCTGTTGCAGCTACACCACTTGGCTCCACGTGGTCTTGGGACATAACATTCCATTCCCCTAGGAGACGAATCTTGTCCTCAAAATTCAAATGGGGTAATTGCTGCTGGAGGTCCAAAAAGGATTCCCAAGTAGCGTCTTCCTCTACTGTGCCGGACCAATGCACCAGTGCATCTTGAAGGACTTTCTTCTCCACTTTGCGCCAGCGAAAATCGAATATCCTAACAGGTTTGATTGCAAGTGACCATCATCTTTCATTAGGGGCAGTTCTGTAGCAATGCGGTCCAAGGCACCCAATTTCTTCTTAAGCTAAGAAACATGAAAGATTGGATGAATCCGAGAATGGTCTGGAAGTGCCAACTGATAAGCTACCTTGTCCAATCGTTCCATAATCTGATATGGGCCATAGAACCGCGAGGAAACCTTCATGTGTCCATGAGTGTGAATAGACATCTTACGGAAAGGTTGAAGGCGGAGATATACATAATCACCAACCATAAATTCTAGCTCACGTCGATGTTGATCTTCATTAAGTTTCATCCAATGCTGGGCTGTTATCAAATTTTCCTTCAAAAGCTTTAGTATCTCATCTTGACCTTTCAATGATGCCTCCACCTGTGCAACCGCTGTAGTGCCATGCTCGTAGTTATGAATGGTGGCTGGAGCTTGATCGGAAACTGCCTCAAAAGGAGTCATACTAGTGGCAATATGGTAACTAGTGTTATACCAATATTTAGCCCATGGCAACCGTTGCAGCCACTGCTTTTGCTTGGAGTTGGCAAAACAACACAAATATGTCTCAAGGCAGCGATTAAGAACTTCCGTTTGTCCATCAGTCTGCGGGTGATAGGCATAACTCATGCGTAATTCAGAGCATTGAAGCCGAAAGAACTCCAACCAAAATTGGCTTGTGAATATAGGATCCCTATTAGAAACAATGGAGCGTGGCATGCCATGGAGGTGCATTACTTCTTTGAGAAAAACCTCTGCCACTCCCTTTGCTGTGTAAGGGTGTTTCAAGGCAATGAAGTGACCATATTTGGATAAGTGACCCACCACCACAAGGATCACAGAAAAGCCATTTGAAGATGGAAGACCCTCAATAAAATCCATGGACACATCCTTCCACACACGATCTGGGATCGGTAACAGTTGCAGTAGTCCAACTGGGGTTAAGGAGTTATTTTTATTGTGTTGGCAAACATCACAACGCTGCACATAATCTTGAATATCCTTCTTCATGCTGACCCAATGAAATTCACGGAGCAAGGCATTCTTGAACTGAGAGTTTTGAGGCAAAACCAAACGACCTTTAAACCACAACTGCTCACCTCAAACTTCATACCCATTGTTACCATATGGATTCTTGGACAAAGCTTCTCGAATGGCTATTAATTTCGAGTTAGCTTAGGCTTCATGTCGAATATCTGCCAACCAAGTGGGTTGCGGCTAGGTGATGGACACGAGTTCGCCATGTAAACGAGAAAGAGCATCGGTTGCCATATTCTCCTGACCAGGATGATATTCAATGTCATAGTCATATCCCATTAACTTCACAATCCATTTTTGTTGGTCCATAGTGGAAATACGCTGCTCCAAAAGGTATTTCAAACTTCGATGATCAGTTCGAATGTGAAACCTCCATCCCACCAAATAGTTTCTCCACTGGTTGACAGAAAGAACAATGGCCATGAGTTCTTTTTCATAAGTTGATCTGCCCAAAGCTTTCTCAGAGATGGCCTTGCTGTAATAAGCCACCGGTCTGTGCTCTTGCATAAGAACAACACCTAAACCAGTGCCTGAGGTGTCGGCTTCTACCATAAACTATTTGGAAAAATCAGGCAGAATGAGTACTGAGGCTTGGACTATGGCTTGTTAGAGGGTGTGAAAGGCCTTTTCAGCTGTGTTAGACCAGGAGAAACCATCTTTCTTTAGCAATAGCATGAGTGGGGCAGCAATGGTACCATAGCCACGGATGAATTTCTGGTAGTAATCGGTTAACCCAAGGAATCCGCATAAGGCAGTGGTATTAGTAAGGATCGGCCAATCCTCCATGCTACGAATCTTTTGTGGGTCTGCAACTACTCCTGCGGCACTAATAACATGACCCAAATATTCTACTTCTTTTTGGCCAATTAGACACTTCGAGTGATTAACATATAATTGACGCTTCAATAAGGTGCCCAAAACAATATCTAAGTGAAATAGATGCTCATTCCAAGTTTTGTTGTAAATCAAAATGTCATCAAAAAATACGAGGACGTACTGTCATAGTAGTGGTCGAAAAATATCATTCATCAAGGATTGAAATGTGGCCGGCGCATTTGTGAGGCCGAATGGCATGACCATAAACTCATAATGGCCATCATGAGTGCGTAATGCTATCTTGTGCACATCTTCTGGCTGAACTCAAATTTGGTGATATTCGGATTTAAGATCTAGTTTAGTAAAATATGTAGCGCCATACAATTCATCCAATAACTCATCTATGTCCAGGATTGGATACCGATCCTTCACCGTTACACGATTCAGAGCCCTATAATCCACACAAAAGCGTCATGAGCTATCTTTCTTTTTAACCAAGAGAACTAGAGAAGAAAAAGGGCTAGTACTTGGCTGTATAATTCTAGTGGAGAGCATCTCTTTGACAGCCTTTTCTATCTCATTCTTTTGGATGTGTGGATACCGGTAGGGCCGCACACTCACCAGGCCACTTCCAGGCTCTAGAGGAATATGGTGGTCATGCCTACTGGGTGGTGGTTGTGTGGTGGTACCTAAAATACTGAATGATATTTTTGCTAGAGTGCATCCAAGGCAATTGCTCGGTCCCTAGATGTCTCTGTGAGATTAACTTCTACGGAACCTCCTGAAAGTTGCATTACACCAAACTTGACGTTGTTTGATGGAAGTCTTGCAATAGATTGCAAAGACTGGTGCTCCACCGTCCCTATGCCTTCTCCTTGGAGAACAAACCTTTCATCCTTGCACCAAAATTCCATGGTGAGACGCTGCCAATCATGTAACACTTGCCAGAGACTTTGCAACCACTGTATACCCAACACAACATCAGACCCTTGTAAATCTAGCGGGTACATATTGGTTTTGAATTTGTAGCCTTGAATCTCTAATGGTACTGCCAGATAAATTTCATCACATCGTAGTCTTTCTCCATTGGCCACCATGACTTGGAAAACAGGTGCCGGTGCCTTACAACAATTCATACGCTTAGCAAATCTTAAACTGACAAAGTTATGGGTGTTGCCACTATCAGTAAGGATGTGTAACTTCTTTCCATGAATCATGCCAGTAACTCGCATCGTTTGAGGTGTGTTGACACCTGATAAGGCATGGAGCGAAATTTTTGGGGTTGACTGTTCTTCTTCCCCTTGGACGAGCTCCACTGTTTCCAAATGTTCTGCCGTATCATCCATTGTCTCCAAAAGGAATATTTGCTGTCTCTTGCATCGATGCCCTGGACCAAATCTCTCATCGTAGTTGTAGCACAAGCCTTTCTCTCGTTGACCTTGCATTTCTGCCCATGAAAGTTTCTTGAATGTTGGGTTTGAAGGTCGAACCCTGGATATGGGTGGTATTGTAGGTTTAATTGGTGTAGGTATGGGAAGCAGAGAAGGTTTATATGGTGGTGGTTGTGATGGGAAATATTTAGGTGGTGCTGCTGTGGAGGATGTGCGCTTCAGCCTCTGAATTTTATCTTCTTGCAGCCGAGCCAAGCTTGTGGCATGAAGCAAGGTGGTGGGCCGGAAGAACTTAACTTCTGTCCGTATCTCTTCCTTCAATTTGCCCATGTAGTTGCCCACCAATGCTCGTTGGGGCCATTAACGGACACGAGCAGCCAATCGTTCAAACTGCGTTTGATACTCACGCACCATACCTGTTTGATGTATCTTAGCCAAAGCTTCATCAAAATCTTCATAGTTGGAAGGCCCAAAACGGATGCACAAGGCTCGAGTAAATTCCTCCCACTGCACGTTTGGCTGCGATTGCTTATACCACTGGTACCAATGTAAGGCGTCATCTTGCAGATGAAAAGATGCCAAGAGCACCTTCTCGTTCGGTTCGGTTCTTTGATAGTGAAATAATTGTTCAACCTTGTAAATCCATCCTGTTGGGTTTTCCCCATCAAAGCGAGGAAAATCCAAGCGCAAAAATCTGGTTTGTAGGCTGCCGTGTTGAGTGCCTCGACTTTGTCCTCCAGAGCTTTCTCCAATCTCATGATTTTGATTGATGGAACCGTTGTTGTTGGTCTCGTCCATCCGTACACCCTTTGCCTCCAAGGCGCGACTTATTTGGGCAACAACACTAGTGAGAGCATCGAGTCCTGCCTTCACAGTAATGAACTCCTCCTTTTGAGACTCAACTTGTTGCCGGATAGAGTGGGTGCTAACCTCCAAGGCCGACAATCGGTCATCATTGGTGGTTGATCGTGTATGGGGTGGGTTGTTTGCCATTTGGCTCTGATACCAAATGCAGTGAACTGCTAAATGACGGATAACTTAGTCGTATTTGAGGCGACTACCCTCCTAGAAATTAAGGGGGAGAGAGAGAGAGATAATTTGGATTAAAGTTCTGCATGCCTCTTATTTCCTCTTGCTGTTGTTAAATACAAACTGGACTGAATTTCAAATACAAAAGATAACCAAATCCTAAGGGAGTTCTATCACAAGATAGCTCCTTATTAAATGATAATGACAATCCTAAGATAACTCCTTATCCTAATCAAATAATAATTCAAATAACAATTCAAACGATACTAATCTTGAGGCATTATCCTTATTAGAATTCTTTCTCTAGCCACCTTCTGTTGCAGCTACACCACTTGGCTCCACGTGGTCTTGGGACATAACATTAGACCACCAAATTCACCTTCTTGTAGAAAGGATTGCAGTCCAAATCATATAATTTTTCCTTCATGATCAAACTTTATCATGATATTTTGAAAATGCTCTATAAAATTCTAGTTGCAAAGCTTCTAGGTTCTTCAATTCTGACATTCCGTTGACAAAATGTTAACATTGATGATTAGAACTTGTGTACTATAGGTCTTGTGTCTGTGGTCTTAAAAAAAAATTTTTACATAAATTTTTTTGCTAATTTTTTAGGCTAATTTGTGCGCAATTTTTGTGTGCAACAAGAAGTCTATCTTCTTAATAAAATACCATAACTCATCACTAAAAAATAAAAAAGTTCTACCGCAATTTTCAATATTTTGTGGCTCTTTGTTTGAAAAGGCTCATTGCCTCACAATAATAACACAACATAGCTTGAAAAATACACGATTAGTAACACTTTCCATTCATTACACATCACCCAAGATAATCTGCTGAAAAACATCAATGCAGAAATGGTGCCATGCACTTGTACACAAATCACCAACTAAGTGCCACTGGTTACACAAAAGGCGAAAAAAGCCACTTTGTAGCACTTTTTACTGAAAAAGATAGTTATACAAACCTACAAAAATAATAATAATAATAATAAAAATGAGGGAAGCCAAGGCTACAATTTCCAATCAATTTTCTGCACTTCTGCTTTTAGTTTCAGCTCATTTGCAAGTCATGGTATACTTTACAAATTTTTCTACCTAGTGAGTCAAAGTGCTAGTAGCACAAACTCAATTTGACCACAAGTATGGTTAAATGCCAAAGAATTCCTTTCCTCTTTGATTTCTAGTGAAGCAAACAAACACTGAGACCAACCAACAAACAAATAGCTCAGACCCATTTGGGCAAAAGCTAAAATGGTCAAACCAAGCTCTTCCAGCTACATTGGCAGTAACAGAAAAACAAGCTCTTCCAGCTAAATACTATCAACTTTGATGTCAGCTAGAAACTCAGGTGTCATCAAGTTGCGAGTGGAAAACAAAACTTGGGAATGAAGTGGTGATATCTCTGTCCAAGAAGAAATGGATGGATGTTAGCATCAAGAGCTTGAATTTAGAAATTATTCATGATGGAGAGGCCATCCTGCTCTAAACATGACATGAACAATGAAATACCAGAGTCTATAATAACAAATAACACATTCATCCCATCAGTGTGAGTTCAACAAACAAACTATTTAAAATCTAGTAAGAGGGACAAATGCCACATAGCAACAGGAGACACCATGTATCAAATTTCAATTCTATCTTTGATCACATATTAAGTGATTCTCATTTGTACATGATTAATCAAGAAGAGCTAGCCAAAACGGTAATTTAAAAAAAATTAAAAACAATAAATCTAATTATCACAGCAAGAAAAAAACCAGAATTAATTCATCCAGATTATCACACAAAGCGTACCAAAATAATCTCAATTACGTGTTCCTATACTAATTGAAATTTCTTTTTCAAAGTTGCAGGATGATAAAGCCCCAGATAAGCTACATTGCCAAAAAAGGATTCGAAGCATTCATGATGGATTGAAATCATGTATCTTGGAGTTACCAAGACTAATTTTTTTAGTTTTACTGAAGTTTTAGATTTGATACATGTTAACTTCTTTTTAGTTTGAAACAAGTGACATGTCATGTACATATTTTTGGTATTTGTTAAGCTATGTTTCTTATAGAGATTGTAATAGCTCATTGTTGAGCTTGTGAAAACAATTCTTCACTAACCCCTTTTTTTTAGGTAACTGGAACTCAAGTTTTAGACCATTTGTTGAATAAACAAAATTTTTCATGTTAGCTTTGTCACTTCAAATAATGATGCCTAGAGAAACCAAGCACTACATGCCATGTGATGTTCCATTTTTACAAGAGAAACCAAGAAAGGAAAACCTACAAAGTTGTTGCATGAGTTCCAAATAAAAGAAAGTTTAATTAGGCCTTATCATAAAATAGCACGTGTATAATTGGTGATTTGGTTCCAAGTTCAAACTATAATTACATTATAGTACAAATTGATCTTTTTGCAACTTCTATACAATGCATTATTTCAAGGCTTATAAACTTAAAGGAGTAAAGATAACATCTTAAGCTCTACAAAATTGTGCCCTTTAAACTTGTGGTTGATGCTTATTGCAAATGCAAAAAGCATTCTTAGCTATTGGTCATGTCATAGAGGATATAAGACGCCTAGCAAGTTAGTTAAGAAGCTGGTCCTCTGAGCATACATGCAGAGATGTGAATTATGGATCTCATACACTTGTATGACATGCACAATTCTTGAAAGATGAGGTTATACAGCTAGAAGACATTCCTGGCAAAATTTTGCATCTTCTACCTATTGTCTCTATCTTGGTTATTCAATCTTCACAGATTCTCTATTATTATTATTATTATTATTATTTTTTTTTTTGCCTTTGGCATATTTTTATCAAGAATGACTTCTAGACTGCTTGCATTGCCTTGCTTGGATTAGCTTTAATTGAGGTTGGCAACTTCTCAAAACTCCTCTCAACTTCCACAAATACACCCTTTAAACATTTTGAAAATGAATTTTACTAATAATGTGAATAGCAAAAATTATACTTCGCAAAGTACTTCTTCCAATTTTACAATTTGGCATCAAGGTTTTGCAATTGAGCTTCAATTTCATTGAATCAAAAACAGTAATTGAGCACCAATTTCAAAATGTCATTCCCCTTCATTGAAGCACAACAAATAACAATTGAGCATCAATTTTAGAATGCCACTCCCCATCACATAAATTGGCTCGATAACATTTCAAAAGATAAATCACAAACATCATTATAGTTATTGAAATATTAAGAAAAGAATAACTGCATTTTCTTACATTATCTTGGTTTGTACTGTACATCCTTGTAATGGTTTTGTATAAATACACAAAGACACTAAGTGTCAAAATTGGACAATACATATACCAAATTTAAAGCTTCAGTAAAATTGAAAATTAGTTCCATTAACTTCAAGATAACTGACTTCAATCCCTCATGAATGCTTCAATATCTTTTTTGGCAATGTAGCTTGGCTGGGGCTCCATCATCTTGCAATGTTAAAAACCAAATTTCAATCAGCACAGTAACTTCCTAGAAGACCAATCCTCTATTTACTAGCAAAAAAAGATTCATTTGGTTTCAAGTGAAATAGACCAACAATTTGACTGGAACTTAAATCATAGTTGCTATAAGCACTTTTCTAGTACCCCACACAACCCACGCCTTTTTGATAAGAGAAGCCCTTATTTCAAGCTTGGCTAAAAACAAACTGCAAGTGCCATGACAAAGGCAACCCAACAGAAGAAAAACTATATCTACCATAATTCAGCAATTTATTTATCATTTACTTGAATTAGAGCAGAAACCAAATAAAAATCCTAGTTGTAAACTTGAATGGATGCACCCCCATTATCTGTAATTGGAATTCAAACCAACCAAATGCTTTAAGAATACTGTCAAGTTATGCTCAAATTTGCAGTGGCACCAGAAGCAACTAAGTTAATGCCTCTCTCCAATTTTATCATATGAAGAAGCATTATCAACATGATAAATTGAAGTATTTGGAAGAAAAGTATGGACTTTGCCAACAAGTGAGATTTTCACAAATGTCTTAATATCAAGTACTTGAAGGGGAATAATAGAAGAAACAGCCTTGTCTATGAGCATATCCTTGGCAAAATCAAAGAGCCCATTTGATAATGTGCAACATTCGTATTGTAGTAGAAGACTACCCAAACCACACTCTACGGCCTACACCCAAAAAAAAAAAAAATTTCTCTACACAAAAATTAAAAATTACTCAAAGATGGAATATAGTAATAGAATAGTAGTACACCTAATGATTACCTGTTGAAAAGTGAGATATTGATGAAAGAAAAAACCTTTATTTTCTTTCAACGATTATTTGGCACAAGTAGAACTAATTATTCTATAGACAATGCACTAAGTTCTCAGATGGTGCGCAACTATGACCTTTTGAAAAAGAGACAATGCACTCAAAGTTCCTAATCGTAATAGGTGCTTAAAAAAAATCACTCGTTCTTTTATTATATGTTTTAATTTCATGTCTTTTTCCTTAACTCATGCAAGTCATATGGGTTTTTCCATTTTCCATCATATAAATTGAAACATCATTACAAGAGCTCAAAATTAAACATGACTGTTTACGGGCTATAGAGTACAACTTGAGAACAGAAGCCAAGCAGACCACAGACCCAAACAATCTGAAAAACCCATAAATGCCATAGCTTTTGAAAGAGAACCAATCAACACAATCCATGAATCCCACAAAATAGAGCTTACTTCTTTTTTCCCAGAAACCAAACAGAGCTCATTAAAATAAATCAATTAAAAAAATGACAAGAGAGAAAAACAGAAAACTTACTGGGCAGTGGTGTCGGCGGTAGTTGGGGTTGAGAGAAGAGCAAAAGGAACCGTCGGGGAAAGAAGCCACGACACTAGTTAGTGCGGCTTCGCGTAAAGGTGATTGTGGCAGCAACCTTGGCTGGGTTGAGAGAGAGAAAGAGAAAGTGATAGTTTTTGAGAAAGAAAGAGGCGGGTTTTAATTTGTATATCTGAAGCATACCTTGTTAATTTCAAATCCTGCTGGAACAAGAACGCTAAATGGATCCTCTCATGGAAAGGTGCCAACCATGCGTGTTTTTTGCATTCCTTCAGCCAGCCTTCATCATCAAACCTATCATACATATTCAAAAGGTTGTTGAGCAGCATCTGGCAGAAGTAGCCTCGCATTTCAAAATCTCAGTATAAAATATTAAGTAAAATATAAATCTTATAATTCTTTTTTCCCCCATGGACGCTAAAGAAGAAACGAAACTAGAGAATGAAAAGAAGGGGCTTGAAGGAGTAATTATAGTGCAAGATGTGCTAGGATAGAATAATTATATAAGGAACTCCACTAAAAATCAGCACCATTTCAGACAAGATTCAATAAAGCTCAGCATTTGGTTTTGAAAGTTAGAACCCATCAGCTTATTTAAACTAACAACTTTATGCCAGGAACTAATAGTGAACAGAAGTGTATACCTCAGCCTTTCTGTATAACAGATCAAGACTTCTCACAGCATCCATTTCATCCTGGAAAAATGAGATAAAATTATGAATCAACACAAGAGAGAGATAAAAGAGACTGCATTGCATCGAATTTTGTTGAACTCAAACTATAGTGGTAAGATTTACAAGGAACAAATAAAAAAACAAGGGAAAGCCATATGCTGAAAAGACAAAGGAGTTCCCAATTCTTGCTTTAAAACAAAATTACAAATTAAGAGGTCTTAAGTAAATTTTGTTAGACATATCTAGTAAAACCTATGACCAGTCAATTAACAGCCAACTGCTTTACCACTAACCTACTGAGGAACAGTGAGATTAGATATCATAGATTTCAATCCCCATTCTCAACCCATGACCAATATGAGCATGAAGTTCCCAGAGTTACAGGTATTGTGTTATATATCAGATTGAAAATGAAGGTTTAACAGTATTTTATTTCTCTGTTTGTTTGATACCTTATTCTTTTGTAAGTGAGAGAAACCTCCTAGAAGAAGAACTATAACTCTCTCCTCCTCAAAATAATAATATGCAATTGAGAGTAACTTTGGTCACCGGAGTCCATAATCGATAAGGATGCCTTGCCCATTAGAAATAGCTAAACTTACCAGCTTCTATAGTTTAAAAGACTCAATTACTATTCTGTTTTGTGTAGCACTTCTTCACTTATTCGATTTTCTTTCATGAGATTTATTTAGTCAACAATTTACTCATAAATTCCAGATTCATACATACTGTTTTCTTCAAACTCTGGTGTAAAAAACAAACTTTATTTTAAAAAAAGGTAGTAGTATAGGTATTTAGTACAAATCCTTGAGATTTATGAAACTAATGCTGAAAATCAAATATGCTCCTACACCTATAGAGAAATTTATAACAGCAGCCATCAAATTTGAACATTGCAGTAATCAGTGATTGCAAGAATTTACATTGGCACACTGAAAAAAAAAAGGTTTGCAAAATATTACACTACAACAACATTGCATTAGAAGCAAAGATGCCACACAAAAGTGAGAGACAACAAAAGACCAACTTACATCACGTCTAGCAAGATCAGGGCTATTCCATATGACCATTAAAACAAGCCCATTGAGTTCTCCTTTCTCAGCAGCTTCCCCAATTTCCTGCATGTAAGAATATTAATCAATAGTTACAATTATCCTACAAGAACAGTTTGACTCAGATTACCACTTATGGAACATGCTACATGCTACAAAGGATGTATGACGATGGACAGCAACGAAATGGGATGTCCTTAGATATAAGACATAAATATTCCCTAAGTAATAAAAAGAAAAGCAGCCAAAAAAGAATAAGGAAAGGGCTTTTACTTTTCAGAAGGATTTCTATCAATCTGTATATACAGAAAACACTCTTTAGAAATGAACACATTCTCTTTATTTTAAAGCCTCAATCTCTTGACAGATTAAGCAATTTATGAGCTAATGGCTTTGATACTGTACATTCTGATTACCTTCACCACTTCTCCAATCTCTAGCAGCTCTGATGAAGCTGGAAACCAGTCTCTGTGGCATTTTATTTATTCTGGATACCCTTTCTTGTGCAATTTCACAATACTCTTTAACCTTTCCTTTCTCTTTTTCCTCTTCCTGTTGACGTCTTCTATGCAGCTCCTCTGTATTTTCCCGTTGCCGCGCTTGCCATTCCTAGATATCACATGAACTCAACATAACAAGATTGTAGGTTTTATATTCAGGGAACATATTGTTATAGAAAGAATGCAAATGATCTATACTCATAAATTAGGACATGGACTATAAAGCTAGCTAGTGATCCATTCAATGAGGATAGATCATTTGTGTCATAATCTAGATGAGTTCATCTGAACCAAAAAGCTATAATCTATATGATTTATGTGCTAGACCCAGTCCTTTGTGTTTTAATGCTAATTTCCTGTTATCAGAAAAGTGAATTTGCCATGTGCTGGCTACCGCGTGCCTAAAGTCAAATTCACTCTACCTACTACGTTGGAAACTGGAAGAAGACAAGAAAAATAAATGGGTAAATTCCACTAATATACTGTGAGATTTGGGTTAATACCAACTAAGTCTAAAATATTTCAAAATGGGCCAATTTAGTCCCTAAAGACATTTTAATCCCTAACTCCGTTAGCATCCGTTAGTTATTTTACCTTTTTTTTTTCCCTCAAAGGTAATGGGTCTCTGCTCTTTCTTTATTAGGGGTGGCAACTTTGCCCTGCCCTATTTAACCCGCCCTTCCTCGCTTCGCTCTACGTGAGTTTTTCCCATCCTGCAAAGGTGGTAGGGTGGGGATGGAGCGAGATTTCAGCCCTACACCACGGAGCGGAGTGGGGATTGATTTAGACTTTTTAGACCCAACCTGCCCCGCCATTCTCCTCTCCATCCTCACCCCACCCCACATTGATAAAGGTTAAATTGTAAATTTTTCATAACCTAAAACATACATATTATCAGCTTATTTTATTCTATCCAACAAGGCTTTCCGCCTCTTTTTTTTCTCTAACAAGGTTGGAAATGAGGTACCAATTTTAACATTTGCTTTTGTCTTTATTATAAACAAATTTATATACTATTGAATCATTAATTTTGTATTATGAGATTTTTGTTTTTGTTATGATATTGTCTTGTTAACCACTTTAATAATATTATTCAATTTTTGCTAAAAATTAGTTTGATTTGATGGGATAAATTTATTTGTAATTTCAAGTATATTTTTATTAATGAAATAGGTTTTATTAAAAATAATTGTAATAGTTATGGGCAAATTAACAAGAAGTAGCGTTTAACGAGGTGGGGCAAGACTTCGCAGGGCCCCAAGGGGTGGGGATGGGGCAAGAAAATTTCCCCTGTTATACGGGACAGGGCAGATAGGGCAAGGCAGGGATGCGGGGGCGAAGGCCCTATCTTTTGAACTCGCTTCGCCTCATTGCCATCCCTATTCTCTATCTCTTTTGTTCTTCTCTCCCTCTGACCTCTCTGCTCTTCTTTTCCCACAGATCTCTCTCTCCAACTTGTTCCAATCTCCTCTCTCTGACTCACTCTTTTCATTTATCTCTTTCTTTTCTATAACAACGATAGTGGTGCATGGGTTTAGTGGTTTGGGTTGGTTGTGGATTGTGGTTATGGTGGTTGTTGGTTGCCGGTGATGGGTTTTGGTTTGTTGTGGGTTTTTCGGTGGTGGTGGATTCCGATCTATGGTGGGTTTGTTGTGGGTTTGAGGGTTTTTTTTTTTTTTAGGCTTTGTGGTCGGTGGTTGTTTAAGGTGGTGGTGGTGGGTTCGATTTGGGGTGGATTTGAAATGGAGGTGGTTGTGAGTTTCAATCTAGGGTGGATTTGCAATGAGGTGGTTGTGGGTTATGAAGTGGTGATTGAAATTTTTGGGTTTTATTGATATGGGTTTCGTTGGGTTTTGTTGCCGGTGGTGGTCACTGGGTTTTGTGGCTAGTGATGGTGGTGGTGGGTTCCAATATGGAATGGATTTGCAGTGGAGGTGGTTTTGGGTTTTGATGTGGTAGTGAGTTTTCTATGTGTTGGAGAATTTGGATTTTGTTAGGGTAGATTTGCCTGGGTTTTGGTATGGGTATTAAATTTGTGTTGTGGCTGTTGTTGTTGTTGATTTGAGTGGTTGTGGCTGATCTGAGGAGTGGTTGTGGCTAATTTGAGGAGAGAGAGTGAGGGAGGAGTGAAGAGAGAAGAGTAATAGAGAAGGATAGAGAGAAGAGAGAGAAACTAATGGAAGTCAACGTTCTTTAGTGATGTTTAGGGACTAAATAGTTTTTATGGACCAATTTTTTTTTTTTTGGAGAGATAATTACAACATGCTGTTAACCTCATAGCTCGAACCCTTTCCCCCTTAGACCACAAGCACTTTGTACATGGAGAGGTGCCAATTCAGTTACAAAGCCTTGGTCAATTTAATTTTGAAATGTTTTGGACTCAATTTGTATTAACCCTAATCTCAGGATATATAAATGGAATTTACCCAAAATAATAATAATTAAATTTTAGAGGGAGAGAGGTATTTCAAAGGTTAGGGAGTAAAATGATAATTAACCCATTGTTGAAGGGAAAATTTTTGATGTTCCCAAATAGAATATGGGGTAGCCAAGCCGAAACTTGACTATGAGCTCTTGAGATGGTACCCAAAGACTTTCGGTGTGATGACAAAGCCTATCCAAGCAAGAAACAAAGGCTGCACATGACAAACCAGCAACAAAAGCCCAATGAAAAACACATTACAATACTTAATTAGTACATTAATGGTCCTGGTCCAATAGTTAAAATCAGTCCTCCAGTGGTACGGTATTATCTCCAACAGTAGGGTAATTTCAGGTTAGTAAGTGTGTTTACATGGTGAAAATCATATTTTTTTCCTTATTATTATTAAGTCAACATAAGGGAAAACTTCCATAGTTTCCAAAACATTATGGGCTTCATCATAATAATACTAAACAAGAATTAAAGGCTTCATAGTTACGAATAAAAGAGGAAAAATAGGATGAGATGAAGGGAGAGAAAGATCCCAGCTCAGTGCAGCAAGGATTAAACTAAGATTTTGATGAGTATGTGTACATAAGACATGAATGAGGTAATGTGAGCTGTTCTGAGTGAGTGGGATGGGATTAACACTGAGGTTAAGGCTTTAGTGGGGTAGTGGGCTAAAGGGGGACGAGTGGTGAGCTTGAGGGAAGCTAAACCACAAGCAAAATAGCAAACAAAACTAGAGTTTCAGAGAGGGTAGCTGCTTGTGACTAATTGGGAGACATTTATAAGCTATGATTGTGTAAAGGAGAGAAAATAATATTTGAGGTTAGATGAGTGTGGGCTGAAGGGGATGAGTAGTGAGCTTAAAGAGAGTTGAATTGCAAGCAAAATGACCAATTAATCAGAAAGTTTCAGAGGGAGTTGTTGTGTGTTTGTGGGCTGAGATGCTTATGCTTTTATAATGGAGTTTAGAGAAGCATTAATTAACAAGAATCCAAAAAACGTAGGTCTGATTCAGGGGAGCCTTGATAGCTGAATTAATAACCTAGATTTGGCCTAAAAATAGGAGATTTGCTTTTCGGGTTGTTTTGCTTCTTTGGGCAATGAATGCCACACATGGGTAGTATTTGGGGTAATCTTGCATTAAATGCTAAGATTTCTGAGATTGTGTTCAGCCAATGGGATTAAGGCAAGTATTAAGGAAGAATCCTAGTGTTGCAACTGAGATTTGGACCCTAGGAAGTAGGATTCAACACCCCAAGCCAGGTGTTAAAGTTTAAGCCCACTTCAGAAGGTTCCGCTAGAGATCCCTTTATGCTCTCTAAACCACATGTTCCCAAATTTTCCCCTTTAGGATTCATGGGCTTGGCATATGAATCATGTCTTGAATGTTTTTAACATTTATAGCATCAATTTGTTGAAATTTAGATATTTTAGTTTCAGCTCCCCTTTTGCTGGAGGTGCAGTCTTGAGGAAGATAATGGAGTCCCATCATCCTTTAGACTTCAGCTGACATGACAGCCCTTGGACACTGTTCATGTTAGGTAGAGGGTGGCAGAAAAACTGATGGGACAGCCCCTAGTTCATCCTCAACGGCTTGGTTCTCTTGTAGGGGTCCCTAGTTGTTTCTTTGGTTAGAGATGAACAAGGGCTGGTTGCCCACTTTCAAGCCTCTTGTTGGGACCTTTTTGGGATGGAACTTTGCTCTATTTCAGCACTTTTAGTTGGGCCACATGGCCCTTTCTTTACTTGGGCTTGCTCCCTTCTCCATGAAATTCTTGGGCCTACAAAATGGGCATTAAAGACATGCTTTGCTATGGGTTTTTTACACCTCATGGGCTTTAGTTGTTAATAGAAATAAAATGAATCCATGAGTTTGTAATATTATGGTAATAGGTTTAGGATCTAAAGTATTGTTCACTATTAGACTTTTAAGTGAAATAATTATGATATAGTATTTTGCCAAGCATTGATAACCTTGGGCTTTTGATAAATAGTGCCAAGTAGTTAGCTTGGGCTTTTAATAGTGCCAACATAAGTTGGGCTTTTGATATTGCCAATGAGAATTGGGTTTTAAATATTGCCGGCGATAACTGGGCTTTGATATTGCCAATGAGAATTGGGCTTTAATGTTGCCAATGAAAATTGAGTTTTAAATATTGACAGCGAGAACTGAGCTTTGATATTGCCAATGAGAATTGAGTTTCGATATTGTTAATGTGAATTGGGTTTTGGATAAATAAATTGTCATGGGTTTAAATTATGGGCTTTGATTATGGATTTGAATTCTACTGATAAAATTGTTTTGCCATGGACTTGAATCATGGGCCTTTCAAATATTGTCAAGCATAAGTATTCTTGGGCTTTAAATAGAATAGGATGTGTGTATTGGGTTCATAGGGCCGGTTTTGGGTTTAGCTAAATAATGATAATAAAATTGGATAAAATATGAGTTTTTGGGCTTTTTGTTATAATTTATATCATAACCCAATTTAAGTGATGAGATATGAAACATTTGTTATTAACGTAATAGTAGAGCAAAAAATATTTGGGAAAACCCAATAACTTATTAGTGGTATTTGAAAATAAATAGGTGATACTCAAATAAAATTAGGTGTTAAATAAAATTATCCTAACACCCATTTAATTATTTTTATTCTATCAGTAGTCACTTTTTTGAATTAAGATCAAATTGCACTTGATGCAATTAGTATGGATGATTGAGATTTAAAGTTACAAAAAGCAACTTTAAACCTCAACTATTAAATATTAGCCTCTGAGCATGCGCGTGAGCTTGTGCTCAGAGGCTCTTCTATTTTTTGGGTAAAAATTAATAATATGCATTTATTATAATTTGAGATTTTTACTTTTTCTAAGCACAAAAAAAAAAAAAAAATGAATACATGGGGTGAGTTTTGTAGATTGGAGGAATTTTAAAACTAACAAAAGAGTGTTCCTATTTCGTAGGGCGTTAGAGAGTAGAAGTAGGAATTTATTATTTTTGTTAATTTACTATTTTAACCATATTTTTAAGTTTTAGGTAGGGGTATTTTTGACAGTAAAAAAAGTAATAACTAACTTTCTTTTGCCAATTTACTATTTTAACCTCATTTTTAAGTTGTTAGTTAATTAATTTAGGAGTATTTTTGACAAAAAAAAGCAATAATTAACTTTCTGAATCCTCTTAATATATATTGATAAAAATGAGTAAAAGTAAAAAAATAATAATAATAAAAAATATAAAAATAAAAAAGGTAAAAAAAAAAGTTGTGAGGCACCCTACTATATACAGATAAAAAATGAGTAAAAAAAATAAATAAAAAAGTAATAAAAAATAGGGTAAAATATCATTTTCGTCCCTAAACTATCACAAAAGTTCGTTTTTCGTCCCTAAACTTTCAAAAGTTCTATTTTCATCCCTAAACTATCACAAAAGTTCGTTTTTCGTCCTTAAACTTTCAAAAGTTCTATTTTCATCCCTAAACTTTCAAAAGTTCTGACGGAGTGCTGACGTGGCTTGACAGAGTGCTGATGTGGGAGAGATGAAAATCAATACGTTTGGAAAAGTTTAGGGACGAAAATAGAACGTTTGAAAGTTCAGGGACGAAAAACGAACTTTTGTGATAGTTTAAGGACGAAAATAGAACTTTTGAAAGTTTAGAGACGAAAAACGAACTTTTGTGATAGTTTAGGGACGAAAATGATATTTTACCCTAAAAAATATAAAAATAAAAAAGGTAAAAAAAAAAAAGTTGTGAGGCACCCTATCCCACTTTCTTCTCCCAAAAACCCCAGCCACAGACCGAGACAGAGAGCGAACCACATCAAGTCATCAACGACGCGCGCTCTTGTCCTCCCTCCGGCCAGTCCTCCACCTCCGTCACGAGGCAGATCGGCCCTGCGTTGATTTCGATCTTGACTTGCGGATTTTGGTCTTGATTTTGGGTAAGCTTTCTGATTTGTTGACTGATTAATTGTTTACGGATTTGGGTCTCACTTTTTTTTTTCCCCTTCATCATAAAAGTTATATTGCCATATGATTGCTACAGCGTGCACAAACTTAAATTTACACTACTTTCTTGCACGCAGAAACAGGAAAAAGAGAGGAAGAGACAACTTAAAAAAAAAAAAAGAGAGAGAGAAATCCAAAAGAAACAACCAGTTCTTACTACTTTGCTCCTCTGTGTGTTGCAACCATGGCTCGTTCCTTTGCTCCATCCTTATTGGTCCTTGCTACTTTGATCGCACTGGTCTTACCTGAAGACTATGATGTCTTCGTTAGTTTTAGTGGGAATGATACCCGCACGAGCTTTACCGCCTATCTCTTGGACGCTTTTGACCGTCAAAGCATTCATGCTTATAGAGATAACGTATACCTCCCTAGAGGGGAAGAGACTGGACCCGAGTTATTGAAGCCAATTGAGACATCAAGGATTGCAGTTGTTGTGTTCTCGAAAAACTATGCTACTTCTAGTTGGTGCCTTGATGAGCTGGTGAAGATCATGAAATGCAAAAGCCAGTTAAATCAAATCGTGTTGCCTATTTTTTATGATGCGTCTCCATCCAAGGTGCGAGAAGAGAACAGGTATCTTGCGGAAGCAATCCTGAATGGCTCTGAAGACAAGGTGAACAATTGGATGGCTGCTTTGAAAGACGTTGCAAACTTGGCAGGCTTCCATTTGAATCCATATCGGTAAGATTTCTCATATATTCAGGTGTTTGGTTGTTAATTATAAAAGCTGATTCCATTGTAATTAACACAGAAATTAAGATATTTCATATTCTAGATAGCCAATAGAAGCATTCAATCGCATGATGATTTTTTGTTTTCAATCACATGGTGACTTAGTTGTTGTCATAGGTGTAATTTTTAAAATACTGAGTCTTTTGGTGCCTTTTATTCAGAGATTGAAATGAAGTATTTCAACAGATGGTGGAGTTACTATTGATTATGAAATGTGTTACCTTGTATTGTTAAGTACCTACTTGGCCCTCTATTGATCATTTTTCCCTATTTAGTTAATATGTGACTATAAATCAATAATACATAGTTTTGGTCTTTCAATTAGTAGATTTTATTATTGGTTGGTGCTTCTATTCATTTTATGGCTGACCTCTCTCTCTCTCTTGTTTGTTCATTTTTCCCTATTGTTATTATAATCTTGAATATTTTAGCCTTTGATTTATTAAGATATTTCTATAATTGATGATCAAATTTTAAAATCATATATAATGTGTTTTTTTTTTTTAAATAACGGAATTGTATTAATCAAAAGTCCAAGTACACTGAGGGTGTACATGGAAAACAGTACATCAAACAGAAAAATTACAAAGATCCAGCATTTCTAAAAAATTAGAACAAGAGAAGAGATTAAAGGAAGAACTCCACTCTAGCAAGGTGTGAAGAAGAAGAGATTTAATTTCTGGAATAGACCGTTCCTTTCCTTCGAAACATCTTGAGTTCCGTTCTCGCCAAATACACCATAGGACACAATGAGGGACAGCCCTCCATAAATCAATGCTCCGACACCCACCAAATGAACCTTGCCAACTCGAAAATAAATCTAAGACACCACGCGGCATAACCCATTGAAGACCAAATAGAGCCCACACCATAGACCATAGTTCATAAGCAATAGGACAATGAAGAAGAAGATGATTCACCGATTCCCCACTCTTTTTACACATATAGCACCAATCTACAACGGCTACACCCTTATACCATAAATTTTCAGTAGTCAAAATCTTACCTAAGGAGGCAGTCCAAGAGAAGAAAGCAACCTTAGTAGGGACCTTTGACCGCCACATAGGCTTCCAAGGGAAAGAAATGTCTAGAGTAGAGGAAAGAGAGAGATAGTACTTACTCACTTTAAAATTCTTATTCACAGTTGGTTTCCAGCGAAGTTTGTCCTGACCTTCACCATTAAGGGGCATTGAATTGATAAGATCAAGAAAAGTGTAAAAATGCTCTATTTTCCAATCTTGGGGAGCTCTAGAAAAAGAAGATCCCAGTGAAGCCTTTGGTTAGGAAAGGACATAACATCTGCAATAGAAGACTCCTTATTACAACTAATATTATAGAGTTTCGGAAAAGCCTCCCGGAGAGTACAGCTCCCACACCACACATGATGCCAAAATCTAATTCTGTCACCAACACCAACCTCGAACTGAATGGATTTTGAAAAGGCTGACCAGCCTTGTCTTGTTGTTCTCCAAAGACTAACACCATAAGGATTAGAGACTTCTTTTGTACACCAACCTCCCCAATCATTCCCATATTTAGCCTCAATAACCCGCCTCTAGAGATGGGTTGTCTCTCTTCCATATCTCCACAACCATTTCTCCAACAAAGCTTGATTGAAGGTTCTCAAATTTTTAATACCCAAACCGCCATACTGCAATGGAGAACAAACCTGGGCCCAATTCACTAGTCGGAATTTAGGAGACTCATCTATCCCACCCCAAAGAAAATTTCTCTGAAGCCTCTCAATACGAATAGCAATATCCGCAGGAATAGGGAAGAGAGATAGGAAATAAGTTGGCAAACTTGAGAGAGTGCTTTTGATTAATGTAATCTTACCACCTTCTGATAAGTATAATCGCTTCCAACTCGTTAATCTTTGCTCCATTCTTTCTAGGATAGAGTTCCAAATCGCTCTGTCCTTGAATTTAGCACCTAAAGGCAGTCCCAAGTAAGTCATTGGCAAAGATGACTGTCTACAACCCAGCAATGCCACAAGCTCCCCCATATTAGTCACCTCTCCAACTGGAACTAATTCTGACTTAGCCAGGTTAATATGCAACCCTGACACTGCCTCAAAAGAGGCTAAAATCTCCCGCAAATATTCAATCTGACTTGCTGTAGCATCACAGAAAATTAAAGTGTCATCCGCAAAGAGAAGATGGGTCACCATGAGGGGAGTATTAGATCTGGTACCGACAGTGAAACCTGAAATGTGTCCAGCCAGAACCGCACCATCCAATAGACGGCTTAATGCCTCCATAACAATAGCAAATAAGAGCGGGGAGAGAGGATCTCCTTGGCGCAGCCCCCTAGAGCTCCCAAAGAAATCCTTAGGGGAGCCATTTATCAAGATCGAAAATTTCACTGTGGAAATACAGAACAAAATCCACTTTCTCCATTTCTCAGAGAATCCACAACGCTGCAACATATACATAAGAAAATCCCAGCTGACATGATCAAAAGCTTTCTCCACATCCAACTTACATAAAACCCTAGGTATCCTTGCCTTGAGCCTACTATCCAAACACTCATTAGCAATTAAGACAGAATCTAGGATTTGTCTATCTAGAACAAAAGCATTTTGAGACTCAGAGATAATTCCAGTAATCACCCTTCTCAGCCTATTAGCCAGCAATTTGGAAATGACTTTATAAATGCTACCCACAAGACTAATAGGTCTAAAATCTCTCACACTGACTGCATCAACTTTCTTTGGAATTAGAGCAATAAAAGTCACATTAAGACTTTTCTCAAAGACAGCTTGTGAATGGAAGTTGGCAAGAATCTCCATAATTTCAAGTTTTAGAAAGTCCCAACAAGCCTTAAAGAAAGCCATTGAAAAACCATCTAGTCCTGGAGATTTATCGCCATTACAACCTTGGACTACACCATATACCTCCTCTTCCTCAAAAGGTCTTTCTAACCAGGCAGCTTCCTCCTCAGAAATCATAGAGAATTCCACTTCATTAAGCACAGGTCTTTGGCCCTCATTTTCAGAGTACAATTGTTTGTAGAAGTGAGAGATGCAAGCTGCTATTGAATTAGGATCCGAAGTCAATATGTGTGTATGTATATTCAGTAAAAAGGGGAAAAAGTAATTAAAGTATAATGAATGAGACAATAAATAATTTACTAATTTGTTACTTTATGTAAAAAGAAAATGTATTTTGGCATTTCATTCCATTTTTCGTAGCTCCTTTATTTTTATTTTATGATCACTAACTTCTAATCTTTTTATAAAAAAAATAATAATAATAATTGTGGGTGCACTTGCAATTGCAGTCTAGAGCCAGAATTTATAGAAGAAATTGTCGAAATCACTTGGAAAATTCTACATGAGGAATCACCTACCAGTACCATGCCACCCTATCGTCAGAACGGTGTTCCTATGTGAATCTCCACCTCTGAAGCGAATTTGTGTTCTCATGCCAAATTTTTTTTTTTTTTTTTCCTTCATCATAAAAGTTATATTGCCATATGATTGCTACAGCGTGCACAAAGTTAAATTTACACTACTTTCTTGTATGCAGAAATAGAAAAAAGAGAGGAAGAGACAACTTAAAAAAAAAAAAAAGTGAGAGAAATCCAAAAGAAACAACTGGTTCTTGCTACTTTGCTCCTCTGTGTGTTGCAACCATGGCTCGTTCCTTTGCTCCATCCTTATTGGTCCTTGCTACTTTGATTGCACTGGTCTTACCTCTATTAGGTCTGCGTGCTGCAACCATGACTCATTCCGAGGGCCAAGAAAACTTTGATACATCTTTATCGACCCCAACATTGACACATGAATATGATGTCTTCGTTAGTTTTCATGGGGAAGATACCCGCAGAAGCTTTACTGCCTATCTCTTGGACGCTTTTGACCATCAAAGTATTCGTGCTTATAGAGATGAAGTAGACCTCCCTAGAGGGGTAGAGATTGGACCCGAGTTATTGAAGGCAATTGAGGCATCAAGGATTGCCCTTGTTGTGTTCTCGAAAAACTATGCTACTTCGCATTGGTGCCTCAATGAGCTGGTGAAGATCATGAATTGCAGAAGCCAGTTAAATCAAATCGTGATACCTGTTTTTTATGATGTGTCTCCATCTGAGTTGCGAAACCATAATGGGTATTTTGCGGAAGCAATCCGGAATGGCCCTGAAGACAAGGTGAACAATTGGATGGCTGCTTTGAATGACATTGCAGACGTGTCAGGCCAGCATTTGAAACCATATTGGTAAGATTTCTCATATATTCAGGTGTTTGGTTGTTAATTATAAAAGCTGATTCCATTGTAATTAACACAGAAATTAACTATAAGATATTTCATATTCTAGATATAGCCAATAGAAGTATTCAATCGCATGATGATTTTTTGTTTTCAATCACATGGTGACTTAGTTGTTGTCATCGCTGTAATTTTTAAAATACTGAGTCTTTTGGTGCCTTTTATTCAGAGATTAAAGTATTTCAACAGATGGTGGAGTTACTATTGATTATGAAATGTGTTACCTTGTATCGTTAAGTACCTACTTGGCCCTCTATTGATCATTTTTCTCTATTTAGTTAATATGTGACTATAAATCAATAAATCTTAGTTTTGGTCTTTCAATTAGTAGATTTTTATTATTGGTTGGTGCTTCTGTCCATTTTATAGCTGACTCCTCTCTCTCTCTCTCTTGTTTGTTCATTTTTCCCTATTGTTATTATAATCTTGAATATTTTAGCCTTTGATTTATTAAGATATTTCTATAATTTGATGATCAAATATTAAAATCATATATAATATGTGTGTATGTATATTCAGTAAAAAGGGGAAAAAGTAATTAAAAAGTATAATAAATGAGACAATAAATAATTTACTAATTTGTTACTTTATGTAAAAAGAAAATGTATTTTGGCATTTCATTCCGTTTTTCGTAGCTCCTTTATTTTAATTTTATGATCACTAACTTCTAATCTTTTTATAAAAAAAAAAATAATAATAATTGTGGGTGCACTTGCAATTGCAGTCCAGAGCCAAAATTTATAGAAGAAATTGTCAAAGACGTTTGGAAAAATCTACATGTGGAATCACCTACCAGTACCATTCCACCCTATTGTCAGAATGATGTTCCTATGTGAATCTCCACCTCTGAAGCGAAAAGGACTCCCTGGAGAAGGGCAAATGTCTCAGTCACCACGGCAGAAAAGTCTGATGGGAGGGGTTTGCTTAGAGCTCCAATGGTGTTGCCTGAGCAGTCTTTGATGATTACACCTATGCAAGAGTTCCTCCCATTATCTGAAGTTTGCTCCGTCAAGAAAGACAGTTTCTTGGATCGTTTTTTTTAGTCTGTCATTTGTTAAAATTAAGAACATGCACTTTTTGAGTATGATGATTGCATAATTTATATATGTTGGTTAGAGAAATTGTCATCTTATTATTTTGTTACTGCTATTAAGAAGTAGTTCTTTGGGATCCACCCCTCCCTCCCTTTGTGAAAATATGCAACACTTCCTTCCACTTCCACCTATATGCTAACTTGATCTTTACTGGGACTACCAATTTTATAGTTATCATCATCTATATCACGTGACTCATTGCATGATCCATATATATGGAAGGAGATGTGGAAGCTATTTAGAGTTCTGTTTCTTTCATCGTTTTGTACATTAATTAATTGCTACATTATTATAATCTTTAGTAGAAGTTGAAACAATAGCTCATGCATTTGATGGAGTGAGTGCCTGCTTGGTGCTTGGTACTCTAATCAATCATTCAAACAAAGCTTTAAAACAAGTTCAGGTCTCTACAAAATTGGCAAATTGAGGCATCTATCGCAACAAGAAGGAGATCCATATTAAGTGTTCATTGGGAATACGCTTATTTTGCAGAAACTGAAATTTTTTTGCTAAAAGTACTGTAAATAAAGGTAAAAGTTAGTTAAAATAGTACAGTAAAACTTATGAATAATACTAAAAAGTGCAGTTGGACTCATGAATAATAGAAAAAGTAAGCTGAATAGTAAAATAAGTTGGCAAAAATAATCAATGCAAATGCACACTATATATATATACACACACACAGGGCTAGCCCTAGGCCTAGGCCATTTAGGCCATGGCCTAGGGCCCCCTATCATAGAAAGGCCCCCAAATATAGGGGTAGTAAGTGTACATTTTTTTCCCAAGGCCTAAAATATTAGACTTCTGCTAGTATATTACAAGTTTTATCATATAAGTCCTATAAATTGACATGTCACCAACCACATGAAATAATTCAATACTTATTTATTTTTTTGTTGAAGTGTCACTTTATTGCCAAATCAATTTGTAAGTTTTTTATAATAAAATTTATTGTAAGTTTAACATTTTCTCCACAAAAAATAAGACAATATGAATTAATAGAGATGCAACCTAATCTCCATTAAGTGAATGAAAAATTAATGCTAAAGCTAATATAAATTTTACGATAAAAATCTTACAAACTGATGTGACAGTAATACGATTAGTGTCACTTAAACAGTATAATAAATGAATGTTTGAATAACTTTTTGTTTATTGGTGATATGCTAATTTGTAAAATCTATATAGTAAGTATCATTAGCTCACTTTGGGTGAATTATCCATATTAATAAGTATGAATTAGTAATAAATTTGAAAATATATATATATATATATATAATGAAAAATAAACTAAATATTATTTAAGTGATATTCAAATGTAAAAAGCCCCTTTAAAATTTTTACCTTAGGCCTCACATTATCTTGGGCTGGCCTTGTATATATATATATATATATATATATATTATTTTATCATTTCAATTTGTGAAATCTTGGATTCAACTTCTTGTGGATGAGATTTGTTTTCATATGTGAGGTGCTAAATTAGCAAACCTTAGAAATGATTTCTTTTTTTCAATACGGATAAAATGTAACCATTTTGAGATGAATTAGATGTATATATTATAACTTGACTTGCTTTTTGTTGGCAAGATGTTTAGCCCATTCAATTCTCAAATTTTCTCAAATCCTACAATTATGATCAATTTGCAAAAACTATTTATGCTATCAAAGCTTTTTATGAGAAAATTGTTATGCAACCATAAAAATTCTGCTCAAAATTATGTTACTGTCTTTTAGACTTTTACTTGTTTTTTCCTTTTGTTTGGGCAAAATCCCTCTTTATGAGGCTTAAGTTGGCTTAAGTTATACCTAGTATATCTTTTGTGAACACAAGGAAGTTGCCCCAACGCTTTACTTTCTAGGCCTATAACGAGGCTATAATGGCCAGGGCAACCAGAAGCTAAGGAGTTCAAGGCTAACCCAATTGGGGTTTTATTAGGGTTAGGCTTTTGGTAGTTTTCTACTAATTGGAAGTTTCAGGTTTTGGATTCATGGGTTGAAAGTTTGGATTTATATGAGTAGTGGGTATTGTGTTTTGTGTTTTAGATAGTGGATGGGTTGTAGGCATATCTTATTTGGTAGGATTTGGGCAACGGACTTTGGGTTTGAAGTTGGGTTGGTAATTATAGGTATAAGATCGGGTTGAAGCCTTAACCCAATAAGAGGAGGGTCTGTGGGCTTTGTTTTAGCAGCATGACCCAAGACGGCGGCCTTTGGATTCGAGGTCTTACTTTTTAGGTTGTTTGCCTGGCTCATGTCTGGTTGTCTATGGGGCGTATGGGGTTTTCCAAATGAGTTTCGTTTTTAGGTTGGGCTTGAGCTCGGGATCCACGCATGGTTGTTAGAATTAGGATCGGTGAGAGGGTCCCACAAGTTAGATCAAAGGAATTTCCAATTCCTCTGTTAAATTTGGAACCTCCAATTTCTAAAAATAAAAATATCATTATTTGTTAAAGTTCCGACAAAGAAGCAAAAGAATGAAAATAAATTTTCTTGGACATCTAATTTCTTAAAAAGAGAGCCTTTGGCTCAATTTTCACAAAAAAATATGGAACAAAGTTTTTCTCCAAATTAGTTTGGTGAGAAATTTTCCTTTTTTTGGGTGTGAATTTTTGAAAATCTAATCATTGAATTTCATGTTGATTATGTCCTTAACATACATATCAAATTTACACTCACTATAAAGATATATGGGGAGTTTGAAAGATTTCTCTTCAAACTAGTTTAGAGAGAAACTTTGTTAAAAATATGGGTTTTTGACTCATCCTTGAGATTAACTAAAGGGTCTTGTTAACAAGTATCCTTAAGACATTTTGTAATTTAGGAAAGTTTTAATACTAATATCATAGAAATACAAAAATCTGTAAAGAAACTAAAAAAATAAATTGTTTTTTTTTTACATAAAAAGTTTTTAAAAAGTTTACCTAAACTAATACCTTTGGAGTATCTGTTAATTTTTCTCTTAAATAAATTATTTCACCCAAAATAAAATTAAGTCTAAACTTAGTTAAGCACCAAGTATTTGACATAAATGTCCATTTAATTAAGAAAAAGTCCTTAGAAGATAGAAGTGGACATTTATTTTTTTAGGACTTTAATTAAATACAAATTAACAAAACCTTAACTTATGAACTAAGAATTGGCTTGATCCCACCAAGGCTATATGGCAATTTTTTTTTTCCTCATAGGCAACCTAAATGTAATATTTAGGTGTAGCCACAAATAAATTAAAACTCATATTTTCCCCTAAATACAAAACTCAAATACCAAAATACTATTTTTGTGTCACTACCAATCTGGTTCCTATGTTTTAGAAGTAGTCAACTTACGTGTCACACAACATGCACAATTAGGATGCTTGAAAGTTACTTGGCTAATAAAATAATAATACTTTTTTTATAATAAATATTAAAAAAATGTCAGATTATATTATTACATTAATAAATATTAAAAAAAGTCAGGGTAGCATTTAAATTGAAAAAAAAAAACAAATAAAATTAATTTCTCAATTTTAAAGATAGAAAAAAAAAGTACCAGATTTTCTTGAATTTTCTTACACTTTCTTGGCAATCAAACACCAAAACACAAATTAAATATACCAATCTTGAACTGAAAAATTAACTTAGCAACTAAATCAAATTTAACAAAATTAGACCCAAATTTGAACAGACATAGACAAGCAAATCTAGGTCCAAATTTACCGTTCTCTTTCTAGAATAAGAAGAGAAGGAAGCTCTTTGTTCTTTAGATTATCTTAGGTGCAAAGTGGCGTGGGACGAAGTGGAAGAGGTTATCCAAACCAAAGCCGATCTCAAGCAAGTTGGAGAAGCAAGATCCCCTCGAGTCCTTTTGCTAGGACAATTTATAGACTGATGAGTACCAACTCTATGATAACTGAGACTCATGACAACTTCAAATGTTCAATTCACCATTGATGTTACATGATTTGGTGATTTTAGGGTTGTCATGTCCTAGTCTTTTTGTGTGTGTGTGTGTGTGCGCGCGCTTTACTACAAACCGGGCAATGATGTCAGATTGTACAATAACTTGTTGTGAGATATATGTATTATGATGTTGTTTCTGTAATTTCCACTGTATAGTTTTGTATTGTGTACTTGATTGAATCAAAGATAGAGGAAAAGGGCTAACTTGAAGCAACAAAGAACAAAGAGCTTCTTTCTTTTTTGGTTTTAGAGAGAGAGTGGTAATTTTGGACCTATATTTGCATGAGTTTGTAATTTTGGTCAATTTGATTAAGTTACTAGGTTGATTTTTGAGTTGGAGATTGGTAAGTTTGCTTTGAGAAAACGTTTTGTTCGGAGCTAGCAGAAAAAAGCTTGTTTACGCCACCAATTAGGAGCTGCCACGTCAAACATTTAATGAGGAAGTAGTACACTCTATCACACAGGATTATAACTCAAATAAAACCAAAATCTGAGCAGCACATATCAGATCAGAAGCCCTTATCTAGAGAAACAGCACCAACGCCTCCTCTCCTCTAACCAACATAGCTCCTCCCCGCCGTTGGAGCCACCGCAACGTCGTTCTAGGACGGCGCCCACTCACCCAACCTTGAGGTTTGTTCTGATTTTTGTTTCTTGTTTGATTAGTTATTTCCCCAAAATTTAGGTTTCAAAATTTTAATGGGTTTAGGTTATTTTTTGGATATCAATCTATTTATATTGGTATAGGTTTTGTTGATTTATATGGATTTTGCTTCTTTCTTTCTTTCTTTTTTTGGAATTTTCATGGGTTTTGGTTAGATACTTAAGTGATAGGCCACCCACCTCTCTTTTTTATCTATGATTTATATAAGCCTTTTTTTCTGAAGAAACAATTTCAAAAGAAGGGGAAATTGTCACAGGATGGCTTACAACCCCTGCATAAGAATCAATAATGAAGTTTTGATAGGTGTTGAAACTCTAGACAAGACCCAATCCCCTGTTTCGCTCCACACAATTGATAGCTAGCAACACAACTCTTTTAATTAGAACCCAATCCCTTGTTTTGATATGTAAGTTTACTTTCTTTTTTCTCTCACCTTTTATTTTTATTATCGATGTGTTGTTGATTGCATACTCAGCTCTGATTTATGTCATTGACTCATCTCCCCAGCAAGTTTCATTTTATCTAGTTGAGGTTGCCACATTAGGTATGCGCAAATTGACAGAGTTGTGTTGTTAATATATATATATATATATATATATATTTTTTTTTTTTATTGATTGCTTCATTCAACGTAAACAGAGTTGTCAAATGTAAGAGAGGTGGTCACCAAGTGCTAAGGCAAGGTGAGGAGTGCTCCTCTGATGCCTTTTAAGCTTTAAGGCAAGGAACACTCACCTTTGGGTCTGAAGTGAGCACATTTGGGCTTTTTTTATTATTTGAGAACTTTCTTTTTTAATCATTTGGGAGATGAGTGGCAACCTTGTGGACAACCTACACTGCATTCTTTGCTGGTCTAATTTTAAAATTTTGAATTATGTTATGTTCTGAAAGTCACTATGTTCCATCTTTATGTAAAATAGGTATTAAGTGCAGGCAAAAAAAACTATTTCTAGGTTGCCCTGTTGTGATTATACTGTCATATTTATTTAATTTTCAGTTTGTGTTTCTTTTCTTTTTTTTAAACCTTGACTTAAATTTTTTGATTTGCTTTTCTTGAGAGCTTGTTCAATTAGGAATTCAACACTAAAAATGAATTTAATTGAATAAAATCTTGTTTTGTGTTACAGGTGTCTTTTCGACAAGTTTTTTTACTGTGGTTGTTGAATTCTCCATCATGAACCTAGGCCTCTAAGACACAGTTAGTATCATTTATTTGATAGATATTATCATATTTTTAGCTTCAAATATTATTTTTTACTACTTGTAATTTCAATTTTCTCCTACTTGTAATGTCAATTTGCTCTCGATATGTAATAGAGTGCAATTAAAGATGTAGTTAGAGCTGTTTTATGTAGAGTTTATTGAGTTTTTGAGTAGGGTGTTCAAATGTACCCTGCCTTTTTTGAGCTTGTGTGGAATTAATTTGAATTTCTAAAATTTCAAATTGGTTGTTTGGTTTTGTATTAAGTGGTTGGATTTACTCTTTACTTGTATCCTAAAACAAGTTTGTAATTAAACAAGTTTGGTATTGTAATAGCACAATATTTGAATTTATTCTCAATCGTTTCTTATGGATTTTTCTTCTCTTTTGTTTTTTATAGGTTATTTTGAAATTTAAAATTACTTGAATTGAAAATATGAGCGCGAGCAATGAAGAACTTGAAACAATCTCACTTTATGATATGATGGAAGATGAGTCAGAAATAAATGAAGATCAAAATGATGTAGACTTGTCATTGAATGATTCAAATCAACCTTTTGCATGCAATAGGCATTTGGAACCATGTCTCAATATGGTATTTGATAAGCTTGAGGATGCTAAAGCATGTTATAATGCATATGCAAGGCGAAAGGGGTTTGGCATACGAGTAAATCATACTCGAAAGACTAAAAAAGATAAAATATTGGTTGGTATTGAATATGTTTGTTCAAAGGAAGGGTTTCATCGTAAATGTGATGAAGACATAGAAAGAATAGGTCCAAAGTGTGCAGAAACAAGAGTGGGATGCAAAGCAATGATAGGTTTAAAGAAAATTGAAGATACATGGGTTGTGTGTAAGTTTGTGGAGGATCATAATTATGAGCTTCTTACTCCTAAGAGTACAAGCATGCTTCATGGGCATAGAGTGATAACAAATGCCTAAAGGAATCTTATAGATACACTCAATGAGACAAGTATACCTCCAAGCAAGATAATGTCTGTGTTAAGTAAAGAATCCGGTGGTGATTGTAATGTTGGATGTATTTCGGTCGATATTCAAAATTATTTGGGTAATAAAAGAAGAAAGTCGCTTCAAGATGGAGATGCCCAGGGAATGTACAAATATTTTATTGAGCAACAATGTAAAAATCCAAGTTTTCTTTATGCAGTTGAAGTTGATGAAAATGGGTGCATGGGTAATTGCTTTTGGGTAGATGCTAGGTCAAGAATTGCATACCAATATTTTGGAGATGTCGTTACCTTTTAATGCTACATACCAAACAAATACTTATAAGATGCCTTTTGTTCCTTTCACAGGGGTTAACCACCATCATCAATCTGTGATGTTTGGATGTGCTTTGCTTGTGAATAAAACAATTGAACCTTATACATGGTTGTTGAAGACTTGGTTTAATGCAATGTTTGGAAATCCTCCTTCTACAATTATCACAGATGATGACAAGGCTATGGCTAATGCAATTGCAAATGTATTGCCTAATGCAACTCATAGATTGTATATGTGGCATATTTTACAGAAAGTTCCAAATCAGTTGTCCCATATATATATAATAAATATCCATATTTTCAAGGAGAATTTCACCATTGCATCCATAATAGACTCACCATTGAAGAGTTTGAGTTAGAATTGAGTGAGATTATGGAGAATTATGGATTGGGGGATATCAATTGGTTGGGAAATCTTTATATGTGGCATGAAAAATGGGTTCTCGCTTACTTATGAAGGAAATTTTGTGTTGGGATGTCTACAACTCAAAGGAGTGAAAGCATAAATAATTTTTTTAAAGATTATGTTCGTTCAAGTACAACGATTAGTGACTTTGTGTATCAATATGAGAAAGTTTTGAATGCACGTTATCTTAAAGAGAAAGAACAAGATGTAAAGACAAAAATTCAGTGCCAATTTTGAAAAAATGTTACAAGATGGAAGTAGAGGCAACAAAAGTTTATACAAGAAAGATGTTTATGAAATTTCAAGAAGAGTTATTTTGTAGTAAAAAATACAAGAAATCCAAATATTTTGAAGGAGTGAAGAAGATATATAAGGTGGTAGCTCATGGGAAAGAAAGTCCATTTTATGAAGTGTCACTGGATATTATTGAGACAAAAGCTATTTGTACATGCCATATGTTTGAGTTTGTTGGAATTATTTGTAGGCATATTCTTGCTGTTTTTGTGAAGAAATCTCTTGTGCACTTTTTTCCATCACATTATATTTTAGAGAGATGGACAATAAATGCCAAGAAGTGCATTGCACATGAAATATCTGGTGATGACGTACAGGTTGAGCCACGTATTTCTTCTACCTTGATGAGAAATAGTTTGATACTTCAATTTTCGGAAGTTGCAGAGGTAGGCTCGCAATTAGAGAAGAAATACAAGCATCTTGGACAAACTTTACAAAAGGTTCATGAGGAACTTCTAGCCATGCAAGATGTTTGTGATGTTGATGATTAAGGAAGTCCTGATAATACTACATTAAACAATCAAGTATTATCAAATTCCAATTACTTTGCGAGACCCTCCACATGTTCCTTCAGAGGGAAGACCTAAAGTTTTGAGACAAAAGCATCTAAGAGAAAAACAATTGACGAAGAAGAGAAAGTTTAGTATTTGCAAAGAAACAGGCCATGTGAAAAGCAATTGTATGTCACATAAGCATTGCGGGTAATTATATCAAACTAGTCTTAGACTCACACAATGCGTGGGAATATATAAATATTATGTAATGGAGTGTAATTTATAAAAAGTAACAATTACTTCAAGTATTATATATTTTAAAAAAAAAAGATTTCTACATGTATTTTTTATCTCTACAAATATATCATAATATTATTTTTTGTATGTTTGATTAATATTTTTTTTTTAAGGTGAATCATATTCTTCTAACTTCTGTTGTAGTGTATTATATTTGCCTAATATACAACTAAACTTTATAAGTTTTAAATTTATTATTCAAATTTCTCATCTCTTAAAGAATAAGGAGATTATCAATATAATAAAAACTTATCAAAAAATTACAATTTATGTTAACCAAAATTAAAATGAAATCAAAGGAATAAAAGATAGACTTTATAATAATTTATTACTCAAACAAATGGTAGGCGTATTCAAATTTATAGCCATGTAGATTGTGTTTTTATATAAACTCAAATTCCTATTTCCAAAAAAATTAAGTATTAACCCAAACCAAAATTTAACCAAACCTACAAAAGAGAGGACTTTGTTATGGGAAATTTAAAAAACACAATACCATAACACATATTAAAAAAAAAAAAAAAACCATCAGCCATAATCAAAGTTATAAGAAAGAACAAAAATCTAGAGAGAGAGAGAGAGGGAGTACTTACAGTTTTTTTTGTGGGAAAAATATGGATTGAATGGGAGAAATGATATCGAATTTATACAAAAATAAAATGAGAAAAAGAGTAAAAATTTAGGAAAGAAAAAATGATGAAGGAAGTGTAACGGTAAGAAGCAAAAATGGAGGGAAAATATTAGAGGAAGTATAACAGTAAATGTGAACTAACAAAAAGAATAAGAGTTTTTTTTTTTTTTTTTTTTTTTTTTTTTTTTTTTTTCAAGAATAGGGAAAATAAAAAAAGTTTAAAAGAAAAAAAGAAGAAGTATAAAATAAGTTGATGTGACAGCTAATATAACTCAATAGAAGCGTAGTAACAATAAATGATACACTTCAGTTTATATATATATATATATATATATAAAGGAGATTTTACTATTTGAGCTAATTGATGCAACCTAAAGAGTATTATATTATGTTGATTTTTTCCCCATACATGGCACAAGGTATGCTTAGTGAAAAATAAAATTAAGGAACTACAACAAATCTTATTCAATTGTGTACCAGTTTGGATAAAACTTGTAAAGGACAAAAGTTCATCACCAAGTAGAAAAGTTCATCACCCACAAACTTAAATTATATTCTAATTACACGTTACATTTTGATAGTAGAATTGATGTCAGGATACTTCAACTTCCAAATTTATACTTTGTGGTAGACAGTCTCAAATCTTAGGTCACAAGTCGCACTAAAGATCTGCACTCCTTTACTCAAGTCACAACATTTTGGAATAAACCCAATTGAATCATTGAGGCACTTCATACAGTCTAAGCTTGAAAGGTCTCTAGGGCATTGAACTGACCCGTGGAGTTTGTAATTGTCTCCAACATCGAAGTCTCCGGTTGAAAACATTTGTGCATTCATAGAAGCTTGCCCTGCGAGTTGGGCCAACCACTCTCCTTTCTTTTGTCTAATCAATTGGTTAGTATTCATGTTTTCTGGGGTATTTGCGAAGAACAATGTGTCACGGTCAATTTGGCCAAAGAAATCCAAATTATGATACTTCAATGTGCAGTAATAGTACCATATTATTGCACCTTTATTATTGGGACAATGTGACCGAATTTCGTTGGTTGCATTAACAATACAACTCTTGCAATCTTTCTCTAAGATATCACCATGACAAATGGCAAGCCCATAAACTGTGTCTGTGCCTTGACCCTTTGTGCCTATTGCAAAACTAGAGGAAGGGATTTCGTAGGAAAGATAAGGTAAAAGCTCATTCAAATTTGTATCATAATGGTCACTGATTGTGGAATTTAGCAAGCCTAAATAGTCATAAAGGTCACTGACTAGTATATTTTTTTAAGGTGAACCGTTTTCTTCTAATTTTTGTTGTAGTGTTATATTTGCCTAATATGCAACTAAACTTTATAAGTTTCAAATTTATTATTCAAATTTCTCATCTCTTAAGGAATAAGGAGATTATCAATATAATAAAAACTCATCACAAAATTACAATGTTATTTTAACCAAAATTAAAATGAAACCAAAGAAATAAAAAATAGACTTTATAATAATTTATTACTCAAAAAATTCGTAGGTATATTCAAACTCATAGCCATGTAGATTGTTTTTATATAAACTAGTCGCATACCCGCGCATTGCGCGTGATATTTTTTTAGGATGGTCTCATTAAATATTTTATTAATAATATAATTTTAGATATTAACCATTGGTTTTTCATTAGTTTTTACCTTTACACACACACACACACACACACACACACACACACATATAGTGAATCTTTACACATACCTTTAAAAAAAATCTATATATTCCACCTTTTTGGATGCGTGAAATTATAGACTACTACTCCATAATGACAGTGGCTAATTAATTTTATATATATTTTTTAGTGATCTCATTTGTAACGCTTCTTACCATTATCATATATTTACTAATTGATGATTTGCATAACAAAGACGATAAAGAAGTAGCATTGTTCATTAGATTTTCAAAAATAATAATGTATGAAAATTACATATATATATATATATATATCTTTTTTAGTTATGATTAATATGGTTTCCATAGTTAGAGTTTGATTAGTTTTAAATTTAAATTTAGTACTATGATTGTATTTAATTGTTGATTTAATGTTTTAAGTGAATTTAATGGGTTATGTTACAACACTGTAAAGTTTTTAATGTTCTTTACATAGTAATCTCTATTTTATTTTTTACTTCTCCTTACAACCTTTTTTTTTTTTTTTTTCCAATCAATGATTACTAATTGACGTTTGGTTTTTTTTTTTTTTTTCTTTATCTACTCTTTATTACTTTGTATTGGTTTTTTTTTCTATACCATCTCTCTCTCTCTCTCTCTCTCTCTCTCTCTCTCTCTCTCTCCATTGGCAACCTATCGTTTTCCAAAATTTGCTGAAGATTCTATGACATTAAATATGCATTATTAGTTTTTTTTTTTTAAATTTAATTTAGTGTTTCTAACTTGATTTTTTTTTAATTTCATTCTTCCTTTGATGCATTGGGTGTGAGAATGAGTGTTTCCCTAGCATTACTCCACTTAATGTGGACAATTTTATTTATTTAATTTAGGCAAAATATTATATTTTAAATTTTTTTAAAATAAAAAAGGAGTGGAAATATAAATAATTTAATGATATATATGGGGGATGTAGCTAAATTTAAATGTTAAATAAAATGATATGAGAAAAAAAATACATAACAATAAACACTAACTTATCCAATAATTCTATGTAATATAATAATAGTACATTCTTATATACTATTTTTAATTATTTATAATGCAATATGATAATATTTAACAATCAAAGTCATAAAAAAAAAAAAAAAAAAACTTAAAACACAAAACTAAATCCCATCAACCAAAATAGAGTTCTAAAGAATACAAAACTTTATCAAGCAAAAATAGAGATGCAAGAAAAATAAAAATAAAAATCTACCAAAAAATTGAGGGAGAAAGAGTGGGAAATAACCACTTTTTTGTGAGAGAAAATTATGTAAAGAATGGAAGAGTGAATAATAAATTTATACTAAGAGGATGATAATAAAAAGAAACAAAATAAAGGAAGATAAAAGGAAAGAGGAAGAGTGATATCAAGGTAGAATGTTTGGGAATATGTAAAGGTAAAGAGAAGGAGAAATGTTAGAGAAATTGTAAATGTTAAAAAAAATGAGTACAATTTGATGAGCACAATTTTCTTTTATTTGAATTTAAGTAAAATATTACAATTTTTATTTTTTAAAACAAAAGGAGAGAGAAAATATAAATAATTTAATGATAAGGAGGATGCGATTGAATTTCAATATTGAGTAAAATAGAAGAGAAGAAAAAAAAAATAAAAAGATATAACAATAAACACTGAATTATCCAAATTATTCTATGTAATGAAATACTATTTTATTTTTATCTACTATCTTTAATTTTTTATAATGTAATAAGATAAAATTTAACAATCAAAGAGCAAAATAATAATAATAATAACTTAAAACATAAAACTAAATCATATCAACCTTAATTAAAGTTCTTAAAAACACAAAAATTTATCAACCTAAGGCGGAGATGCAATAAAAAATAAAAATCCACTAAAACATTGAGAGAGAGAGAGAGAGAGAGAGAACCTTTTTGTGGGAAAAAACTATGCAAAGAATGGAAAAGAGTGACAAATTTATAGTAAGAGGGAAGGGATAAGAAGAGACAAATAAAGGAAGATGAAGGGAAAGATAAATAGCAATATTAAAGTAGAGGGTAGTGGGGAGATGAAAAAGTAAGGAAAGAAGAAAGGTTGAAAAAAGTGTAAATATTTAAAAAATAAGTGAATGTAAAAAAAAAAAATTATAGGAAAATTGGAAATAAAAAAGAAATATATTTAGATGTTAAAACTGACAAAGATGAATATGTAAGGACAATAATCAATTTATATATGTGTATATATATATATATATATATTGTAAAAAAAAAAGGAATAAATAATAAATAATAATTATGTGACTAATGACATGGCAATGAGATGGCGCAACAGGAGCTCAGCAGCAATAAATGCCATGCTTCAGCTTTTAATAATACTAGTGTTTAACCTGCGCAATGCACGGGATCGTTTTACATATTAACAAACTTTGCATCTAACATAAACTTAGTTATCATACTTCTACTACATATATTCAAACTTAAATAACATAGTATATTTAAGCATATAGTGTCCAATATCCCCTAAAATTTTTAAAAATTAGTTTCTTCAAATCACTTGTGTGTACTTCCCTGTTATGAGAGACTTAAAAAAAAGAATCTGACTTTAATTCGTTAAAACTTACATGACAATTTCAAATAGCAAGTCCATTATTTCTAGGAACCACAATGAATCACACCGAACTAAAACTTGCAAGACAATTTCAAATACCAAATCTACCATTCCTAGGAACCAAAATGAATTAAACCATTAGATTAGAGAATTTTACAACCAAAAAGTTTAAAAGAGAAAAATGGCTACTGGTTGGTGAAACAAAAAGTCAGAAATATATTAGTAAAATAATAATATGCATAATCAATAGTACATTGGAATCCCAAATGGTAAAACCAAACCATTATATAACCCTTAAAAGGGACATTGAATCCAACTTTTTAATCGCAAAAGAAAAAAGAAAAAGTTGTAGTGCATAATCAAGCCACAACATATAAACAAAACAAAATTCCACCTGTAATAAATAAAATGCATAATCAATAGTAGATGGGAATCTCAAATTCTAAAACCAAACCAATTCATAAGTCATAACCCATAAAAACAACATCGAATCTTAATCTTGACCCTAAATTTCAATTGCAAAACAAAAAAAGAAAAATAAAAATCTCACAATCCTGAAAAAGCTGCAATGATATAGAGAAAATTTGTTAACAACAAACCTCGTAGTGATAAACAAAACAGATATATTAGATTATACACACACCCAAGTTATGGAATTCATGAAACTTTTCACCCATTATTATGTAATCATCTATTCATAAAATAAATAAATAAAAGTAAATCATCTATAAGTACTCAAATCCAAAACACTAAGACATACACAATAAAAACAATCATACCGTAGATTATTCTTTTAAAGGTAGTCATGTATATTTTTTGTTTTATTTCAATAATCTATAGGAAGTAAATCTTATGATTCACAATATTCAGTATTGTGGAATTGACTAATCTCTGTCTTATTTACAATAATTAAATGTATCACTTTTTGTAAATACAGGACTTCGAGTCCATTTTCTATTGTCAGTCCTACTCAAACTGTGGAAGCTTTCCCTCCAAAAAGTAGCTAAGGTGGGGATTCTGCATCTAGGAACTTGCAAGATGGAAAAGCACATGGAACCTATCCTCATCTTAAGTTTAAAACTATAGAAGAGCAAGGTTCCTATACAATTGTAGATTCCACATAACACAATCAATCAGCTTTGACCTGAGAAGAAAAAAAAATTGATAAGAGAATCATTCGAGGGAGAAAAAAAAAGTTATCACAATGAACCAACTGCAAATTATCTACCACCTCAAGCATCAGTGCTACATAATGAAATATTGCAGATAATGTTTTTTAGTATTCTCCTCAAAAAAATTCCAAATCTTCATTAAAGTAGAAGAGCCCAACAATCTGACATACATCATCCAAAATACGAAGTCTATAAAACTCTAAGATGCATACTATAAGCCAATTAACAATGTGTTTGTTACCAAACCAAACCACCTTTCAAACCCAAGAAAAACCATAATAAAAGGCTTCCAATCAGACCGACGAAGGGTACATACAAAAAATGTACATAACTCTATAGTGGAGGAGAAGTCACTAAGAAAGTCCTCACAAATTTCGTACACAATCAAAATTAATCCCACTTCTATCTTAACAAAAAATACACCAATGCTAAATAACAAAATGATACCAAAAAGTATAAAAATATACCTTAATATATAATAATAATAATAAATGCCATAGGAGGCTTTATTTTTTATTTTTTTGAGAGAAACCATTAAAGCCAATTTGAATCATTACTCTCCACTTGAAATGAAACTAAATGGAAATTAATTTGAGCTATAAATACTCCATGACAATGTGCTGTCATTGTATGTGGGGTTTGATACAGGACACTTTTAGATTATTGTATCCGAATTCAGAAGTATATTCTTGAAGGTATTTTTTTATAGTGAGCGAGATTCGATTGTGTTATTTAGAACACAATACTTCAACTCATAGCTGAAAACATTTATTATAAAATTCATCAATAAACATAACAACATAGGTATCACAACATCAATCAATAACAATAACAATTTTTTATAAAATCAATCAATAATCAAAACAACATACACTGATAACCTGAATAACACAGCCCAACAAAGGGAGGCAGGTAATCTCAAAAGTATTATCACACAATCTTCAAATCAAAGAGACCTTATCAGGAAGGCCATGACTTAAGAACCAAATTTGGATTTTATGCTATTGACAGCTGTAAGGTTGAAATTTATCAACCATCTTGTTGGCTTTGTTCCGTGCCAATTTGCTTGTAATTTAGCACTTAGTAACCCTGTATTTAGGTGGGATTATTGTAAGGGTAGTGTGTGAGAAGATGTGAAGAAAAGCTCAAGTATGTGCAAAGAAGCAGAGTTTCGCAGCTAGGACTTGCGGGTGGCTCGTAGCTGCAAGCCGCTAACTGCAGGCACGTGAGATGCACACAGGGGAGCTGAAGGGTCGCGCCAGTTGTCGCACTACAGGACAAAAGTCCCAGGTTGGCCAGGCCGTTACGTCGCGACTTGGACAAGCCGCGAGACCAAGCCGCCAATTTACCCTGTTTGGGAAAAATGATCTCTTCGTATTCCTTTCTCACCCCACTATATATAGACTCTTATACCCACGATATTGAGAGAGCTTCCAGAGAGAATTTTTGAGAGAAACCCTAGAGAAATACAAGATTGCCTCATCCCCAATCTTTACCTTAGAGTCTCTACAAATTCCTCTACTCTCTTCCTTTCCATTGTCATACCCTTGAGAGGTTATTTGCCAAATTATTTTCTCACCACACCCACGTCTGTGAGAAGGTTCATTTGGTTCTAAGGGAAGCAGTTTGGAAGGAACCAATATACTTTGGTTGATGCTATGGTCTAGTAGCGGAATCCGGGAAGCTAAAGAAGAAATAAGTTCGGCATAACCTTGTTAGAGCAAGAAGCTTGGAGGGCTTAGGTACCTGGGTAGATTAGGCTTGGAGGGTTTTCTGCTGTTCATGTATCCCAACTATATTCTTTAGTGGATTATATCACCGCTTGGAGGGTGGCGGAGAGGTTTTACGCCGAGGACTTCGGTTTCCTCTTCGATAACACATCGTGTGTTGTCCATGTGTTTGCATCTTTCTTCCCTTTATCTTTGCCTTATATTTACTGCTGTGGATGTGTCTATATTTGGCTTAGATTGTTTATCAATTCTGGTATAAGCTTATTATCATTTTTTCCGCACATATATTGTTTGATATAAAGCTTGAATTGGTATTTTTGTAATTGGGGGTCTAAACGTTCAAGGGTGTTTCATACCCATATTAAACTTTCAATTGGTATCAGAGCAGGTACACTTGTTGTGGTTTTAATACCTGAGTGTAATCCTTGACCCTTTTTGAGATGGATAGGTCTCAATCTCTCAATGTTCCACCATTTTTTTATGGTAATAATTATGCATTTTGGAAAGTCCGAATGAGGGCGTTTTTGTGTTCTATGGATGAGGCTGTGTGGGATGTAGTTGAAGTAGGATGGACAAGGCCGGAGGATGCCAAATCCACTTGGGACAAGGCAGCTCTTGCGGCGGCTAATGCTAACAGTAAAGTATTGAATGCTATTTTTTGTGGTGTCTCTCCAGAAGAATTTCACAGGATTTCCCATATTACCGTTGCTAAAGAAGCATGGGAGATTCTGGAGACGACTTATGAAGGAACCAAGAAGGTGAAAGACACCAAATTTCAGATGTTGACCACTCGCTTTGAGGAGCTAAAGATGAGTGAGGACAAGTCCTTTGACTCCTTTTACATGCAGTAAGCTGAACGAGGTGGTCGTCGGCAAATTTAATTTGGGGGAAAAGATGGAGGAGTCTAAAGTTGTAAGGAAGATCCTTCGGTCACTACTAGAAAGTTTTCGTGCCAAAGTTACAGCCATTAAAGAGAGCAAAGATCTTGATGACATTAAGGTTCAAGAGCTGGTTGGTTCTCTACAAACATACGAGTTGTCCCTGCCTTCTCAGAAGAAGAGCAAATCACTTGCTCTTAAAACAATTGATGAGAGAGTGGTATCTCATGACTCCTTGGAAGAAGAAGCTATAGATAAAGATGTGGCATACCTTGTGAAGAACTTCCGGAAATTCCTAAAGCTCAAGAATAGTGGGAAATTTGGTGACAAAGGAAAATTTCAGAGTTCCGGGAAGGAGAAGAAATAATTCCGAAGGAAACATGATAGAGATTCCCAATCCTTACAAGGAATCACTTGCTTTGAGTGTAATAGACACGGCCACTTCAAAAAGGAATGTCCCAACTATTTGAAGTCCAAAGGAAAGGTCTATGCCACTACTCTCAGTGACTCGGATTCATCAAACTCTGATTCAGAACAGAGTTGTGATGGAGAAGGAAATTTCTCTGCATTCATGACCATTGCTCATGTAGAGTCCTCAGATGATTTGGATACACTTGTGAAGGAGCTTGGTGAGCATTCTGATTTGGAGTCTATTGGGATTGTTGAGGAATCAGATGCTGAAGAGGAGATAGATCCAGCTAACCTTCAAGAAAATTACACTTTACTTCTTGAGAAATTGAGAGAGTATACAAGGGTAGCGAAGGCGGCTGTGAAAAAGATGAAAAGGGCTGAGGAGGATTACAAAAGTCTCTTGATCAGATATAAAGAGGCTAAGTGTGAGATTGAGACACTAAATGGTGAGTTATCTGAAACTTACACGAAAGTGAGGTTTCTTGAGCAAGAGGTAGTGCAAGCTCATGCCAAGGTAGATAGGGTCTCCTCCAGGAAGCTAGATGATGTTATTTCATCTCAAAAACGTGCCTCAGACAAGTCCGGGTTGGGATATACCGGAGGAAGTAGCTTATTAGCCAATGTTACCAAAGAAGTAAAGTTTGTGAAAACTAAGGAGACGACTGTTGATAAGCCTACTCCTGAGATAGTTGAGGCTGAGAAGAAGAAGACTGTGGCTAATCAACGGGTGTTTAACAAGTCCCGAAATCAATCTGAAGCCAGATTTGGAGCTAGAGGAAGGTCTCTCCCAAGACAGCAACAGGGTCCTAGAACAAACTATCTTTGTCATTATTGCGGATTGCAAGAACATACTAGACCCAACTGTCAAAAACTGAGAGCAGACAACAATGCAAGTGCACCTCGGTCACGAGGAAGAAGAAATGACATGACGTCTTGGGGTGGTGAGCAACCAAGAAGTCAAACCCGTGATCTAGGAATGATGGACGTGATGAAAATGATCGGTGCCTTCACCAATTGCCTGGAAAGCTTCACACGAAGGTTTGACAGTCCTAACTCCCGTACCCGATCCGTCAAGGATATCACCCCAAACGCACGTGACGTGTGGGTGACAAAGGGTACTCATGCATAAGCATTATAACATGTCCATGCATCAATTCTCCCTATGCTTTGTGGATATGCTTGGTTGCTTTATGTCTTTGAGTGTTGAAATTTGAATTGGTAATTTTGTTCTTGATCAATCTTTTACTGTTTTTGTGTCAAAAATCCAAAAACACATAAAAAGTAGAAAATCCAAAAAGTTTGATCACTTTGTTTGAGTTTTGTCTCAAAGCATGTTTTGCCTTGTACCTTTGGACTTATGGCTTTGTGCATTTAACGAGCGTAGCTTGTCTCTCATGCACTCATATCATTGTGGAAGAAATTCTGAAATCTATGTGACTGTTGTAAATAGATCTTCAACCTTGTCATGAATGATTAGTGAATGGTTTGTTGATCTTGAGACATGCATAGACTTATGCCTATATATGTTCACACTTTTTATTTTTATGCTTAAAAGAGCTCTCTAAATGTAAATCTCCAAATGAAAAGAGATATAAAGCTGTAAAAGCCTGTCGCACATACTAGTATTCGACTAGGAAAAAAGGAAAGCGACCAAAATAATATGTATGATGCTCAAAAAGCCAAAGGCTAACTCATCAATTGAAATATCAAAAATTTCAGGCATCTATCTCACAATGAGATTTTCTTTGCTCAAAAAGTGCAAATGATATGTTGAATATGGAGCCAAATGAAAAGCTTCAAAAAATTGTTATCAAGTGCATATGGGAGGTCATATATGCATGCTTCTATAATTGAGATAGGTCATATTATCTAGTGCTAGTTGTGTATGCCTTGATTGAATTGATCATTGAAGCTTCACATTGGTCTAAGGACTATCTCATTTTTGATAGCCACACACAACACACAAGTCTATGTTCAATGAATGTCATATTCATTTGTGTGATTGTACTTGATTAAATGTGTTTTCACAAGCTCAATCTTTGTTGATCAAACACAAAAAGATTTTTGAGTGTTTTGATTTGTTTTTGGAAAGTACTTTATTTTTACAAAAATGTCAAAATTTTCAAAAAATAGTGTTGCTCTGTTTTGGCGACTAAGTCGCGGGTTGGCCCAGTCGCGTGCCCTAGTCGGGAGCTCACTCAGAGATTTTTCGCGGCTCACTGACGAGTAAATGCTCTAATCGCAAAAAAGACTTAGAAAATTTTTCCAAAATTTGAGTTTTATATTTTTCGCGGGTTAGTGTGGCGACTTGTTCGCGGGTGGAAGGCCCAGTCGCGAGGGGTACTCAGGGATTTTCGCGGCTCATCTCGCGACTGTATCGCGGGTAGACCTTCCAGTCGCGAAAAACACTTAGAGAAATTTTTCAAGTTTCTTTTCTTCACAGTGTTTCGCAGCTTACCCTGGCGACTTACTGGCGACTTGATCCAGTCGCTAAAACACGTGTTTTGCGTTTTAAAGTCAGTTTTCAAAAACTTTTCAGCTTTTCCCTCGAACTTTGTAACTGTTCATTGTCTTCTCCATTTCTCTCTCTGAATCTCGTCGTGCTCCTCTGTGTAAATCCTTCATTTCTGCATCAATCTTCAAGAAAAAGGTATGGGTTTTCTTGTTTTCACTTCACATTTCATGTTTTCACTGTTATATTCTTGAATCTGTGTGTTTTGATGTTGGATTGAGTTTTTGAGGTGTACGAACATGGGTTTAATCAAAATTTGGGTTTGTTTGATGGAGGTTGTTTTCTCTTGTTGCTGAAGTTGTATTGTATCATGTTTTTGCTTCATTACTCTAGTATTTGTTCTGAGAAGTGTTATTTGATACTTTGTATACTCATTAGGCTTATGGGTTTGGATTTTTCTATGTTTTACTTTGAATATGGTTGAAGCATTTCAGTATGTTTGAAGTTTTTGGATTATGTGGCTTGAGTTTCTTTGATTTTTAGTCACCATATCATGGTTGTGGTGTTGCCTTTGGGTTTATCTTGTACTTGTCATACTCATTCCGTCTTGGTTCAGTGTCATAGGCCTTCATATGTCTGATAGTGGTTTACACTGTCCTTTTTTTTTAAATTATTAAATGCTTGCTCCAGTCTGCATCTATACTGAATGATCCTGTTTGATTTATTCTACAAATCTTTGGTTATTAACTGTTCTTGGTTTGTGGGTTGGCTTGTCATTATAACTAAAGTGTTACTAATATGTGTACACTTCCACATATTGTGTTTTGCTCTTGTTGTGGCCTCTTCTGCGTGTTTACAGATGCCTCCTATTTCTTCAAAGAAGAAGACTCCCGCTAAGAAGGCTGATAAAAGAATGAAAATGGACAACAATTTGTTTAGGTCTGTCAAGCACTTTGAGAGATATAGAGACTCTTTCATGAAGGGTACCATTATCCAGGAGAGATTCGTTGACTTACATGATTTGAAGGACACTTTCATTCCAGAGTGCTTTAAGGGAAGAAGATGGGAGAAGTTGTTGAGTGATCTTCCTACAGTCTATGAGCCCTTAATAAGGGAATTCTACGCAAATGTAAACATAAGGGATGAAGAGATGAACTGCTGGGTCAGAGGACATGAGTTCACCTTGGACGCACATGACATTGATGAGGCACTTGGCCTTGAGGGATTAGAGGAGTATGAGTTCATCAACTACAAAGAGAGGATGTTGTCCCTAGATACTGTCTAGGCTCGGATTGGTGGTGTTAAAGAAGGGAGATGTCTCAACACTAATGTCTTCCCTGTTGACATGAGGTGTTTGACCACCATCATGATGTTCAATCTGTATCCCATAAGAAAGATGACCACTCTTACTAATTCCAGAGCTATATTTCTCATGGAGCTCAAAGAGAAAGTCATCATTGACATCAGCTCACACATATTTGACACTATCATGGACAAGACTAGAACCACTGCTAGGGCCAAGTTGGTCTTTCCTAACCTCCTTATGAGGATCTTCAGAGCAATAGGTGTTAGAATTCCTCAAGATATCAGTCCCATGACTCCACTGTTAGCAATAAACAAATTCACAATCACAAGGATACAAAGTCGTCTTCTGGGTGATGAAGAGCAAGGGGATCCAATGGAGACTGAAGCAGAAGCTGCAGAACAATCAGTCACACCAAGGAGCAGAAGAAAGAGGAGTAGAGCCTCAACTTCATCAGTTGCACCTCCTCCTGATGCATTTCAGATCATCATGGAAAGACTTGATGGACTCAGAGAAGTTCAAAGTAAGCATACTGAAAGGATGATAATAATGCAGGATCAAATTGATGTACTTTCAACTAAGATTGACAGCATCTCCACCAACCAAGACCAGTGACCCTTTGGCCATTTCGGTCAAAAAGTTGGAGAATTTTTTGGGCAATTCTTAAGGGGGAGTGCTTGTTTTGAGGGGGAGCCTTCATATTTTATGATGTTTTATTTATAACTTTGATATTGTATTGGTTAACTGCTGTTAGTATAGGTTTGTTACTCAATGGTTTCAGTTTTTGGTTTGGCTAAAACTCTTAACTCTTGGATAGTTTTACTTCAGTAGTTTTTTTTTTTTTTTTTTTTTTTTTTTTTTTTTTTTTGCATATATATAATATGATGTTATTCAGCATATTTTACTTTAATTTTTGGTTTGTACCCATGTTGCTTCTGTAAGTTTTAAGGGTTTGATTCTATGCACTTTGTAGGCCTTTGTGGTTTGTACCATGCTTTATGCAGCCTTTGTGCTTTGTTAAATCAGTACTTCTAACTAAATGTCATGCATTTTCTTCTAAGTACTGTCACTCTTGTGCCCTTGTAGGATTTTTCCTAGATGCACATACTTCATGTACTGTGCATTGGTTGAGTGTTGGTCATTCAAGTGATTTGCCTTGTGTTTGTCATCTTGAATGTCCGGATGTTCATTCCAAGTGTGAATGAGCATTGTGATCACTTGGTTATAGTGATTACCTATTTTGGTCTTGCCTTGGTTTATTGCTTTATTCCATTGTGCATGATCGCATTGTGCTTGCTTCATATGCATTACAAGTTTCTGTATACAATGAACTTATTGTGTTGTTGTGTTTCAGGAGATACTTGTTCTTATGGTTCAAAAGCTTCACAGATTCTAGAGTTAGGTGTGAGTGAGTTTTCCAACTGTTCCCAACTCACACGTTAAGTCTAGAGTTTGTTTTAGGGTTTTGTCACGGAATAGCCAAAGGGGGAGATTGTAAGGTTGAAATTTATCAACCATCTTGTTGGCTTTATTCCATGCCAATTTGCTTGTAATTTAGTGTATTTAGGTGGGATTATTGTAAGGGTAGTGTGTGAGAAGATGTGAAGAAAAGCTCAAGTATGTGCAAAGAAGCAGAGCTTCACGGCTAGGACTCGCGGGTGGCTCGCGGCTGCAAGCCGCCAACTGCAGGCACGTGAGATGCACACAGGGGAGTTGAAGGGTTGCGCCAACTATCGCACTACAGGACAAAAGTCCCAGGCTGGCCAGGCCGTTACGTCGCGACTTGGACAAGCCGCGAGACCAAGCCGCCAATTTACCCTGTTTGGCAAAACTGTCTCTTTGTATTCCTTACTCACCCCACTATATATAGACTCTTATACCCACGATATTAAGAGAGCTTCCAGAGATAATTTTTGAGAGAAATCCTAGAGAAATACAAGATTGCCTCATCCCCAATCTTTACCTTAGAGTCTCTACAAATTCCTCTATTCTCTTCCTCTCCATTGTTATACCCCTGAGAGGTTATTTTCCAAATCCTTTTCTCACCACACCCACGTCTGTGAGAATGTTCATTTGGTGCTAAGGAAAGCAGTTTGGAAGGAACCAATATACATTGGTTGATGCTATGGTCAAGTAGCGGAATCCAGGAAGCTAAAGAAGAAATAGGTTCGGCGTAACCTCATTGGAGCAAGAAGCTTGGAGGGCTTAGGTACTTGGGTAGATTAGACTTGGAGGGTTTTCTGCTGTTCATGTATCCCAACTATATTCTTTAGTGGATTTTATCACCGCTTGGAGGGCGGCGGAGAGGTTTTACGCCGAGGACTTCGGTTTCCTCTTCGATAACACATCGTATGTTGTCTGTGCGTTTGCATCTTTCTTTCCTTTATCTTTGCCTTATATTTACTGCTGTGAATGTATTTATATTTGGCTTAGATTGTTTATCAATTCTGGTATAAGCTTATTATCATTTTCCGCACATAGATTGTTTGATATAAAGCTTGAATTGATAATTTTGTAATTGGGGGTCTAAACGTTCAAGGGTGTTTCATACCCATATTGAACTTTCAACAACAGCATCGTCTACTTGGAACGCCTGAGTTAATGCTTCATTAGGCATTGCGGGTTGTGAACCAAAGAGAGTTGTTGAGGCAATCACAACCCCTGGCATGTGACTATTGAAAGAAGTGAAGACAACGCATGATTGCCAAAGTAAGCACATTGCCTTACTATTTGGATTTTCTCTTTTAATAATTCTACTATTTGAGCCAGATGACTATACCATCCCAAACCCAATAAAATGGCACATTTATTCATGATCAATCTGTTGTTAGATCCTATAAAAAATAAAAAATAAAAAATCTGCAATTGGAAAGCATTTAGCAAAAGAATTAAAACTAAAATCTACAGTCAACTAAAATTTAACCCAAAATAAAAATAAAATTAGCTATAAAAAATATGGGAAAGTAAGCAAAGAAAGAGAAAGAAATACAAAAAGAAAATATGTGCAAAAAACATAAGAAAAAGAGAAGGGCTGTCGAGGCCCTTAAATGCCAACAACTGGCGGCTCTTTCATTTCCTAGTAAGTTTTCATTTTAATTTTTTGTACTACCTTAACTAATTAGTCACATAATAAATAATCTTCATTTTGATGTTGGCCCATATGATTAATTTGAAAATAATAGTCTGGCTTTGTTAATTTGATAATCTTCATTTTGTTTTTGTGTTTGAATTTTTTGTTCTTTGTCATAAATCTATGTTTTGAAGTTTGGTTTTACTTCCCATTTGGTCAATTCCTTCCTTTCTCCCGACAATAGTTCCTCCAACGTTTTCTACCTTAACAGTAAAACCTTAAATGTACCCACCTATTTTAAGTTCTAGTTAAGTTCTTAAAATCTCCTTTTCTAAGATTTTCTTTTCCCAGAAAACGTTTGCACTTATAGTCTTATTTGTGTTGCTGTTAAGGAAATCTTTGTTCTAAATCAAAGCAATTACAAACGGAAAAGAGATTTCATTGAACAATTAAATAAAGAGGAAAATTTAGGCTATCATACCTTTCATTTTATTGTAGAGAACCCAATGGTAATTCTCCTATTAGAGAACCCAGTAACTTTCTGGTAGGGAAAAAATTAAATTAGTGATTCAGATAAATGACATTTGAAAGTTTGAGAAGATATGCTAACTATCCGTGAGGTGTTTAACAAAACCAAATGATGCCAACAAATTGCAGTCGACAGTATTTACAAAGCGTTTTTTTTTTTTTTTTGAGATAAAGAGAGAAATTTTATTTTATAAAAGGGAAATACATGTAAAAACACATAACAGCCTTATAAAGCATAAATACAGGGGAACAAAGACCTATTCTGTAGAAAACAAAATATGCAACAAAATAAATACAGCCAATGGACATACAATATAGAAACAGCAACAGATATTACACTTAACCCCTCATAAATAGCATTCAACAGATATTACACTCATAGCATTCTCAATTTTCATCAATCTTGTATTCCCAAAATAAGGCTGCACTGAACAGAGCAGCAATCTAATAGAGGCAAATGAATTCCAATCTACACTTACAACCAAGTTCAAAATTAGAATCACATATATTACAACACTTGCAATTCATGTTGATATAAGAATCTTAGGATGCTCAGAGATTATAAAACCATAACCTAAATACAGAAAAATTAAATCTCTCATAATCTGAAATAAAACAGAAAATTAAGTAAATAAGAAAAGGGTATGAAGAAAAGAACTTGGTGCATAATTAAATGAATTCAAATTTCAGGTGCAAACGGGAAGAAAAACTAAATCTAACAAAAATCTGCCAAACAGGAAAAAAAAATTCTAACCAAAATACAATAACAGGTGCAAATAGGAACTAAATCTACCAAACAGGGTAAAAAAAGTTCTAACCAAAAAACAATAATCAACAAAACAAAACCCAGGAAATTAAAATTAAGAACAGAAATTCCAATGATTTGCCTTTCCACTACAAACCCAGAAAAAAAAAAAGCTAAAGAAAAACCCATCAATTTTTTATTACACAGATTTGGATTTGAAATCCATCAATGACAAATGAAATTTACAACTTAATCCAAGAGAGAGTTAAAAAAAAAAAAAAAAACCTAAATTTGTACATGATAAACGTGGAGTGAAACGATTGGAAGCCGGATCCACATCAACAACATCCCCTGCTACAGGCAGCAGCTACAGTGCTCTTTGAATCCTCGTCGTACTTCACATCAGAATCGACGGTTGTTACAGAAGGTTGATCGGAAGCCTCATCAGTTGGTTCTTCCTCTTCTTCTTCTTCGAGGCAATCTGGTGGGCGTGACAGCAGTGGTAGTGTTGTTTTCTAGGGTTTGTTTAGGGTTTTCTTCTGTAGTAGTTGTAGGGTTGAGGTTGAGTTGGTCTGATGAATCGGTGGCGATTGTGTGAGGGAATCGGAGATTGCGTGAGAATGGCACCTCTGATCGCTTACTTCTTTCTCATCTAAGTTTTGGATTTTGATTTTGGGGGAAGGAGATGGTTTTGATTTTTGGTTTTCTGAGAAGAGAGAGGAGTTACGGGTTTTAATTTTAGTTTTTAGAAGAGAAGGGTTTTGTTTTGCAGTAAACGGTGTTTTGGGTCTGCAAAATCGTTTTGTTGAAACTTTTTGATTTAATCACCTCTCTCTTTCTTTGTTACTCTCCGCGCCTCTCTCTCTCTCTCTTTCTATCTTGGTGCACATCTAATTTTAACCGGTTAATTTTTTTATTTATAATGAGAGGCTTTTAAATGATGTTTTAGCATTATGAAACAATTAGCCTCATCACACGCGCTTCGCGCGTGCAATAAGGTTTTTTTTTTTTTTAGTTAGTGGTCCTATTTTGTAGAAAAAAAAAAAACTGAGTTTTTTTTTTATATATTTAATTTTTATTTTGAAAATCTAATTTATAAGTGAATAAATCAATTTTAAAATTAATAGGAGAATTGTCCTATTTTTTAGGCAATGTTTTAGTGGGAGTTAGAGTTGTATTTTACCAGATTATACTTTAGTTTTGTCTCTACTTAAACATAAGGGTGTAGGGGTATTTTTGAACTAAAAAATGAGGAATTCAAACAGGGGAAGCCCCTTAAATAATAGTATAGATATAATAAATCATTTTTTTAAGTTATACGTGTCTGAATTTTAGATAGGCAGTCATCTTATTTGTCACCACCTCCTTAATTGTAGAAATCCACTTTCTCTCAGTTTCTGCTATTATATATACTAGCCTTTAACCCGCGCAATGCGCAGGGTATTCCACAAAGTAACTTTTATTGCAGTCTTTTTTTTTTTTTTGGGTAACTTTTCTGTACTTTTTAAAAATGTCAATACTTTTTATTCAACCCAAAAAAATGTTAACAGTGTCTTTTTGATTCTTTGATTTGGCATGACCAAACTCCCAACTCTTTAAAATCACCATTTATCATCAACAATAAATTTCTATAAAAAAAAAATGCAGCTGTATTTGCAATTGACATGCATTCAAATTTACATAAATAAACCCAAATGCACAGGAGTACTTTATGTATTAGTCATGTTAAAACATGTAAAGTTTGTTAATCATATGAATGCTTTCTATAAAATACACTAAAATTTTAGTAGGAAATTACAATTTAATTGAGTGTGAAATCAACCACAGATAAACTCTAATTGTATAAACGTTATATCATAAAAATTCTTATATAGCCGTACAAATCATCTTAACATAAATGTTATATCATAGAAGTTTAGCAATAAGTTGCTATTGTATCCTATTCAATTCTTTTCCCTATTCGATGCATTCTATTTAGTAGCCTTGTGAGGTTTATGAAGCATTTGGCAAACGTATATGCTACTTCTATTTGCTGATTTTCAATGGAGTTGTCATTCTTTGATTTTCCCACAATAACATTTTTTATTTCCTGCAATGATCGACAATTTAATTAAATGGTGCATCAAAAAGTGTCTAAATATATGCATATTGCTCAAACATCATAATGCTATTTAATGATCAATATCAAATCAAGATGAAGACATCCTAAGCAATTAAAGTTTTGTGTTTTGTTATATATTTTTGTAACATAGACTTTTATCTAGAATGAAAACATATAAACATTAAAAATACCAAGACAAAGGAAAAGGCAAAATATAGAAAAACTGTGAAGTTACAGAATTTAGATAAAATAAGATGGAAATTAGTTAGCATGCTATTTGATCCATTGATATCTAATTGGGTGCATGTTCAAATACTCATAATTTAGTAGTTCGTAACATATCACTATTCAGTAAGGTTCAGAGTTTATGCTCTTCTACGTATAAACATCCACAATAATAATCTCTAAGACAATGCATTACTTAGTTTTTTTTTTTTTTTTTTTTTTAACACATTTATTCACAATCTGCCAATCTCGCCAATAATGGAGAATTTAAAGGTTGTCTCAACGGGAATGTGTCAAATAAATTTTTATATTAAACAAATCAAACAAAAACACGTACACACTACTAAATTCCCCAATCATAGATAATTCAAAGGTTTTCCTAGATATAACTCTCAAAGTAAATGAATTTAATGGGTTATAGCATGTTCTTATCTTGAAGTTAGTAAATATGACAAACATAATATTCCTACGTCTGTTGAAAAGAGTAGATTCAGATGTACTTCAATGTGAAAGTTATGACAATTAGCCCTACTTATTATGTAATAACCTTCAAATATATCAAACATAATATTTCTAAATCAGTTTAAAATGTGCACATGTCCCAGCCATATGAAAAGAGTGTTCTGAATGCTAGCCAAAAGAGAATTCTTTACTTGAAAATATCAATTACATGAAACCAAGAGCTGGATGGAAAGATTTGTATTTACTACTACACGTCCAAATTGCTTTGTAGGAGAAACTGAAAAACTTTCAAACTTCATCATAAGTTGAAAGTAGAGACTATTATTCCTTCAAAATTAAGACAAAAGAGCTGTTAGTAGTATGGATTCAACTTTTCACTTTGGTTAACTAAAATAGAGTTATCAAGATGTTTAATTGTTAATTAATTAACTTATCTTAGCTTTAGTGTCAAAAGACAACATAAAATATTATTTGCAGTTGCTTAAGCAAACGAAGACACTCACGCAAAGAAAACAAACCACAAAAAAACTAAAATTTTAGGATAAGATTACTTGCATTCAGAGACATGATATAAACAAATTAGCAAAGCTCCTATCAAAACACCTTTTTTTTTTTTTTGGTTAAAAAAAAAAAAAAAAAACCCTGAATAAAGCAACTTGAAAGAAATGCAAATTTTATTTTTGATAGATCAATATAAGTTTACAATTTCTTATAGATAAATGCCACTAATTAGAGGTGTGCAACTAAAACAACCAAAATAATTTAAATTGACAGGACTGCAACAAACTTCTATGTTGCATGGACACGGACACGGACACGAGGATACGGCAATTTTTGAAAAATAAGGACATGACATGGCGGGGACACGGCGGTTAAATAATTAATTATATTTTATATTTAGGCATATTTTTTAATATTTTTAGACATAAAATACGTTTATGTCTAGAATTTAAATTATGTAAGAACTACAAATAAGTAAACTAACATCCAAAGTAGTACAATAATACACAATATTTAACTTTAATAAATAAATAAAACTATAGCAGGACACACAAAAACAAAAATCACTAAATTCATAATAAATATTATAATTTATAAGGAAAAACAAAAGGCTAAGTAAAGAAATACATTAACTGTGAAAGTGGGATTAAAAAAAAAAAAAAACTCGTTATAACTTATAACTTATATAAATAAGTGAGTAACAGTACTGAGTATACCCATTACCATTCAATCACCAAAATTAATATCCGAAAAAAAAAAAGAAAAAAGAAAAAAAAAGAGAGAGGAGGTCGAACCTGTTGTCCACGCTAAGAGAGAGAGAGATCACCTGAAGGGACAGGGCATGGTGTCACTCGATGTCTATGGAGCTTGCCAATTGGCCCAATCTAGCTCTAGCGAGGGACAGAGGGCAACGGTAGAGGTCAGAGAGAGGGTGGGTTGAGAACTTGAGAGGTGGGTTTCTCAAAATGACTTCTCAAACTCAGAATCTGTGATTTTTTTTTTTTCTTCACCGTTGGCGTGTCGGACGCGTCGAAGCCGCGTCGATGCGTGTCGGAGAAACGAAAACAAAAAACAAAAAAACAAAAAAAGAGGACACTCGTCGGACACCGGAATTCGGTGAGTCGTACTCGTTCCGGTGTCCGACACGTGTCCGACACGACGCCAAAAATGGCATGTCCGTGCAACCTAGACAAACTTTCCATTTTACCCAAAACCCTTTTCATAGATTCACCTCAACTTCATAGACAACAAACCTTTCATACAGTTATATTAAAGTTCGTTGAAGTTAAAATGGGGAAAAATGAAGCTATTTTATTAAATACTTTGCGTGCATATAACAAAAGGCAAAATTTGAGAGAGGGAGAATGGGGTGGTTTTCTAGAGATTCTATACCCATCTAATATTCATGTAGACAAAAAGAAAACCATTTAAAGAATAAGGAGAAAAGAACATAAAAAGGACAAAATACCTTGACCTTGAGATATAATGAGATTGGGTGAGTCTTAAAAAAACTGTTAATCTGGTTCATTGTGCAATGCACAAAACGATTAAGCTGAAAATAATATAAAAGGGGGAATTCGAAAAGCTTGTTGTTAATTTGCTGATACTCATTGTAAAGAAATTACTTGCCTCAAACAATATGATCTGTGAAATCTTTGTCATTTATATCACAACTGCAAGAAAAGCTTAATTAAGAGAGAAAAAAAAAAACCTTAAATAATTTGACAACCACAAAAAAGAACGTAGGAAACCAAAACATAAAGAAGAGGGAATTATCTATTATTTAAATTAAAAACACATAAAAGAATGGCATGAATTTATGTTCTTCCATAAATTAAAAATCCTGATTCAAAGCCTAATATTAACCCAAATACCTATATCAAAACTAAGCCAACCAAAACCTATATAAAACACAATTATTTATTTATTTATTTAAATTACTGGTAGCGGTTTTAGAAATCTGACAGTGACGGAATGGTTTAATGATAACGGGTGGCGGCTTTCGTAGGGGTGACCCTCAGATTTCTCTATGAACCTTGGGGACTATTATCTCTTAATTTTGTCTCAAATTTAAACAATGTAAATAGAACTATCTCCAACAGAGTTGTGTTTAGAACCTATAAGATGATTAACAAAACAACGTTGTGAAGAACATATAAAAAATCAAGTGCATATTTGAAACCTTAAACATGATATTTGTTTAAAGAATTTCGCATTCAAAAAATCACATACCCAAACCTAAGCCTAAATCAAAATCAATTCAATTGAAATAGCCAAGCCTAAATCATATTTAAATGATATAATTTTAAAACAAAACAAAAAACCTTACCTGTAAAGGTTTCGACATGGTGACAAAACAGTAGAAAAAATAGTGAAACGGTTTGCTTAATTAGCCAAATGAGAAGGTAGAGGGTCTAGTGGTTGCAGAGGCTGGATTGTCTTACAACTTGAAGCAGTTGGCGGTCTCAAACTTTTCTCTCTTCCTAGTCCCCACTTCATGACTTCTTTGTTTACCAAAAGTCTAGGTTTTGGGTCTGCAAAGTCATGTTTTTAAACTTTTGATCTCTTATGCCCAACTGATGTAGTGTTTTGGGTTTTAGTTTGAAAGCTCGAAAATGTGTTGAAAACATAAGAGCAATTTAGACCCCTAATTAAAATTACAGCTTGGTTGATTTTACTCTAACTTAATACTAAGTGTGGAATAGTGTAAACACAAGCGTATAAGCAAGACAACTACTCTAATCCATATTTAAAGCAGCACAGCAGTAAAAATGAAATAAACAAGACTAGGGAAGAAGGATGCAAACACAGATAACACCGAGACGTGTTATCGAAGAGGAAACCGAAGAACTCGGCGAAAAACCTCTCCGCTGCCCTCCAAGTGAAAATTGATCCACTAGACAATTAGTTGGGATACATGGGTTAGCAAGAGTCCCTCCAAGCCTAATTTACCCGATGTACCTAAGCCCTCTAAGCTCCTACTCCAACAAGGCTTCTCGAAACCGTGTCTTGTCCTAGTTCTCCAGATCCCACAACAAGCTCCATGTTGCGTCTGCCATCCTTGGCTTCTTCCAATGCTTCCTAGCAACTCCAAAACACTTTCTACACTTTGAATAGGTGTGGGGTGTGTTTGGGTACAAATCTCCTCTCAAGGTATGATAATGGGAGAGGGATGGAGAAGAGGCTACAATGATTTCTCACTAAGGAGAAGTAGCTCTCTCTCAAAAGATGGGTGTGTGTGTTGTAAAAAACCTATCTAGGGTTTTTCTCTCTGAATAGCCTCTCCAACATATGTGGGTAATAAGGGTATATATAGAGTGGGCAAGGATAGAGTGTATCAGAAAGGACAGGCTGGCAAAACAAAGCGTTTCGCGGGTATCTCGCGGGAAGGCCTTACCAGCGAGATACTCGCGAAACACAGCTGTCTACATCTGTCCTGACTCTTCGCATTCTAGCATGTGCAGGGCACATGTGTCACTTCGCGGGAAGCTAAGTCGCGACATACCTGCGAGAAATCTTCAATCTTCAAATGCTTGAGTCTTCACACTCTCTCTCTCTCTCTCTAACACACAACCTTTACAATAAAATCCCACAATAAATACAGGGTATAAACGATTGAATAAAATTACAATCAAATTTTGCACGGAATAAAAGCCAACAAAATACATAGTTGTAAATAACAACTTTACAATCTCCCCCTTTGGCTATTCCGTGACAAAACCCTAAAACAGACTCTAAACTTAAACGTGAGTTTGGGAACAAAGGCAAAACTCACTCACACCTAATTCTAGATTCTAATAAGCTCTTGAAACATATGAACAAGTATCTCCTGAAACACAATAACACAATAATATCACTGTATGCAGAAAACTTGAAATGCATATGGAGCAAATATAATGTGATCAAGCAAAATGGAATAAAACAGTAAACCATGGCAAGATCAAACAAGCAATCACTATACAAACATGATCACTATGCTCATTCACACAAGGAATGAACATCCGGACATGCAAGATGATAAGCTCATTTGAAGAGTATCATTTGCAAATCCAACACTCAACCAATGCAAAATACATGAAGTATTTGCATCTAGGAAAAATCCTACTAGGGCACAAGAGTGTTCATCACTCAACCAATGCATAGAACGTATATGCATCTAGGAACAATCCTAGAAGGGCACAAGAGTGATGTACTGAAGTAAAATGTATGACATTAAACATCAAGTACACAAGCATAAAGGCTGCAAAAACAAGGTACTGCATATGCATGGCACAAACCATAAAAGCCTACAAACATGCATGGAAACAAACCCTAAAAGCTTACAAAAGCAACAAGAGTACAAACCATACAAAATATAAAATACTTTCTTCATCATATCACTCCCCCTATCATGAATCATAGGAGCTGTGATGAGCTTGGAACATATATACCTGTACCCTGAAATACTTGCACAAAACACATTAGACCCTCAAGGTAAAGCAAGTAATGAACGGACAAGTATAATGTAACAAGTAAATTGCGATCAAGTAAACATGATGTGAAACATGTGAGCAACTTGATCGTACACCAAACAGTCATATGGAAATGAGTACAATGATCATATAGCAAAGCAAATAATCATCCGAACATGCAACCAATAAAGCACAATAGCATAAGGGTAAAAGCATGTCCAACACATAAGCACGATGCAATGAGAGCAATAAAGCATATCAAAGCACCATAAAGTAACAAGAAAACAAACATAAAGTAAATCAAGGTTTTCTCAAAAAATGTCTTCTCCCCCTTGGTATATGCATCTTTCCTATGGCTTTCTCCCCCTACAAATGTGCACAAGGTAGAATTTCTCCCTCTAAGAGTGTGCACATGAGTCATATAGAAATGACGAAACACACCGGTATTCTCTCTAGTATATTCTCCCCCTTTTTGTCACGAATAGACAAATGAATCAAGAGGAATGAGGGAAAGAAGAAAATATGAAGATGATGCATGAGGGATGCAAGATGAATGAGAAAATGAAGCTCAAACATAAGACAAAAACATTTTTTAAAAAATGCTACAAAGCATAAAGAACATGACATGCTAAGGATGATGGAACATGATATGGACCTAGGCATAACATAGACACAAGAACATGTTAAATGTGTTAAAAGGTCTAAAAAGACTTAACTAGCATGAGTGAATGTAAAAACATGTCAAGTGTTCAAGTGTGTGCAGCAAAGGTGCAACTAGTGTGCATCTAGTGTACATGTGAGATGCATGACCAATGCATGAGCAAGACACTCAAGGGGCAAAGTGTACAAAACACATCACCAAAGATCAAAACATGATAAACATGAATAATTATGGTGATCCCCAAAATTTGGTACTCATCGGAGTCCAAAACAATGAGAAAATGCCATATAGGTATTTTATCAAACACTTAGAGTGCACACATTACACATGTATGATGAACAATGCAAGAACATATGAAAATCTTGCCTAAATACATGTTATTTTTGCCACAAGAGACCAACATCCAAAGCAAATCAACATTTAAAACAAAGCTCAATCAAAAAATTGACAAATATTAAGTTTTCCAACTCCCATTTGAGAAAATCCCAACAATGAACATAAAACCTGTTAGGAACCCAGTGGTTCCTAATGGAGATTGATGGGAATTATAGGGGAATGGATGGGGATTATAGGGAAATTGACTTAATTCGAGGTAGTCACCCTCCATAGAGAAATAGAGAGATTATGAGACTAGCTCTAATCTCATTAGCCCACATGGCCTCATCCTATTGATTCTTTTATTCTCCATGTGCATTAATAATTCCAACATGTGCTAAATGTGATTAACATGCCTCATCCTATTGGTTCTATTATTCCCCATGTGCATTAATAATTTCAACATGTGCTAAATGTGATTAACATGTTTAAAATTGTAACTAACTAACTAAATCTCAATACACCAATTATTATCCATATGCTTATAGCATTCCTAACAAAACCTCCAAAAACATAATCTAAGGATCAAAATCAATGAAAAGAGTTAAAGATTACCTTAGAGATGTTAATAAAATGAAAAACACTTGAATTTAGTTGGGTTTTGATGTAGAAACATTAAAACAGGGGTTTGGGAGAAGATGGGAGGCATTTAAAACAAATGACCCACGAAATGCCCTTTAAAAAGCTGATCTGGAAATTTTCGCTGGTATCTCGCTACTTATAATCCTGTGAAAATTTCGCTGGTATCTCGCAGGTAAGCCTTACTTGTGAAACAGCCACGAAACAGTCGCGAAACTCTCTGTCCAAAACTGGAAAACTTGAGAATTGGACCCTTTCACCCGTGACTGAACTTAAACATGAAATAAGTCACGAAAATACCTAGAAAACATGTTTTTCACACAAAAACAATTTGAAAACTTTGAGAAACATGGGTGATACAAATCACCACCAAAAGCAAACAAAAAGAATAAAAATCTTTTTGGTTTGAACCACATATGGTTGAGCACACACACATCACATTTGAACATGTACAAACACACAAATGAAATAGGCATTCATTGAACATTAAACTTGTGTGTTGTGTGTGGGAATCAAGTGTGGAATAGTCCTTAGACTAGAGTGAAGCTTCAATAATCAATACAATCAAGTCATACACAACTGATACGAAATCAAGTGGACTATCTCCATTATAGAAATGAGTATATAAGATCTCTCACACATTGATTACACAACTTAAAAGCTTTTTATTTGGCTTCTGCATAAAGCATAACAATTGATCCATTTTTTTTGGACAAAACATCTCATTTTGAGATCGGTGCTTGAAATTTTTGATATTTCAACATTTAGACTTAGCCTTTGGCTTTTTGAGCATCGTACAATTTACATTAAAAGAGTCGCTTTCCTTTTTTCCTAGTCAAATACTAGTATGTGCGACAGGCTTTTGCAACTCAATATCTCTTTTCATTTGGAGATTTACATTTGGTGAGCTCATGTTGCAAAAACATAAAAATAAAGTGAGAAAAGATATAGACACAAGTCTATGCAAGTATCAAGACCAACAAGACTATTGACCAATCATTCATGACAGGCTTGAAGATCTGTTTACAATAGTCACACATAGTGTTCAAGATTTCTTCCACATAGAAATGAGTGCATACATAACAAGCTAAACTCGTAAATGCACTACGCCATTAGTACGAATGTACTAGGCCAAACTCACATATGAAATGTGCTCAAACATATACGATCAAACTTTTTGAATTTTTCACTTTTTGAATTTTTCACTTTTTTTGTGGTTTTGGATTTTTTACACACACAAAACAAAGACATACAAGTAAGATCAAAACAAAAGCAATGCATACAAATAAATGCAAAATGCACAAATGCATGAAGATATGACATTCAATGCATGAAGGGTCCTACAAAGATCGAAAGAATTAAATTAAGGACCAAAGGAGCAAAAGCTCAACCATAGGAACCTTTCCTCATCCAAACAGAATGATTGTTTAGAATGAGTGTCTCATGAGAAGTGAGACAAGGGTTGGAAGAATGAGAACCAGAGATGCATATAGTCAAGGAGTTAAGAGCATTAAACACTTTCTTTAACAACATGCTATTTTCAATCAAATCCGGTTTATCATTTTTAGCATAACTTCCAAGAAGCTCAAGTTTTTCTTTTCTTTTGATTCTTTATAAAGCTTGAAATTGAGAGCAATGAGGTCTAAGATGACCAAGGGCACCACAATGGTGACAAACAATGTGTTTAGGTCCACTAGGCCTTTTAGGAAGGGAGCTAGCAACATGAGTTTGTTCTCTCTTTAACTTGGGGCATTGAGGTCTTATGTGACCGATCACACCACAATGGTGGCAATTAGGAATAAACTTAGATCCACTCAAATCCTTAGGATGAGACCTAAACAGAGGCTTAGGCTTAAGAGCTTTTCTCTCCACTTTTTGGTTTCTTTTGTGTGGAGGAATGTACACCGATTTGTCTTTAGAGGTAGAACTCACAATAGGGATAAAATCGGGTACCACAACATGATTGCAACATATATTATCTTCCTTTTTAACAATAGGTTCAGCAATCAAACATTTGACATGCATCTTAAGAGATTCATTTTCACATTTAAGATCATTAACAAGTTTGTTAGACAAAACAAGTTTAGCATCCAAGTCCATATTTAAACATTCAAACTCTTTTATCTTTTCAAGAGAATTTTCAGCAAGCTTTTTATATTTTTCAACCAATTTATTGGATTCATTGAGCTTAGCAATCAAATCATCCTTTTCACAAATGAACTTGCTCAAATTCTTTTGAAACTTCTTAGATTCTTTCTTCAAGAGTTTGTCAACAACACCCATAGATTCAAGTAACATGTCATCACAATTATGAGGATTAACACTCATAGAGGCATTATCACAAACACATGGCATGTTACATTCATCACCAACCAAATCATACAAAGAGGCATACAAAGCACAATCCATGGCAAATAAACACAAGGGGTCAAGGATCACACTTAGGTAATGAAACCAAATCAAGTGTACCCGCTCTGATACCAATTGAAAGCTCGAAAATGTGTTGAAAACACAAGAGCTATTTAGACCCCCAATTAAAATTACGGCTTGGTTGATTTTACACTAACTTAATACTAAGTGCAGAATAGTGTAAACACAAGCGTATAAGCAAGACAGCTACTCTAATCCATATTTAAAGCAACACAGCAGTAAAAATGAAATAAACAAGAGTAGGGAAGAAGGATGCAAACACAAAAAACACCGAGACGTGTTCTCGAAGAGGAAACCGAAGAACTCGGCGAAAAACCTCTCCGCTGCCCTCTAAGCGGAAATTGATCCACTAGACAATCAATTGGGATACATGAGTTAGCAAGAGACTCTCCAAGCCTAATCTACCCGATGTACCTAAGCCCTCCAAGCTCCTACTCCAATAAGGCTTCTCGGAACCGTGTCTTGTCCTAGTTCTCCAGATCCCGCAACAAGCTCCATGTTGCATCTGCCATCCTTGGCTTCTTCCAATGCTTCCCAGCAACTCTAAAACACTCTTTACACTCTGAATAGGTGAGGGTTGTGTTTGGGTAAAGATATCCTCTCAAGCTATGATAATGGGAGAGGGATGGAGAAGAGGCTACAATGATTTCTCACTAAGGAGGAGTAGCTCTCTCTCAAAAGATGGGTGTGTGAGTTGTGGAAAACCTATTTAGGGTTTTTCTCTCTGAATAGCCTCTCCTACATATGTGGGTAATGAGGGTATATATAGAGTGGGCAAGGATAGAGTGTATCAGAAAGGACAGGCCGGCAAAACAGAGCGTTTCGCTTGTATCTCGTGGGAAGGCCTTACGAGCGAGACCTTCCCGCGAGATACTCGCGAAACACAGCTATCTACATCTGTCCTGACTCTTCGCATTCTAGCATGTGCAAGGCACATGTGTCACATCGCAGGAAGCTAAGTCGCGACATACCCGCAAGAAATCTTCAGTCTTCAAATGCTTGAGTCTTCACACTCTCTCTTTCTAACACACAACCCTTACAATGAAAATTCCACAATAAATACAGGGTATAAACGATTGAATAAAATTACAATTAAATTTTGCACGGAATAAAAGCCAACAAAATACATAATTGTAAATAACAACTTTACATAATTTTTAGATCGTGCAGTGCTTTAGCGAAACATTGTGACTTTTGGCATTTTAATTGTAAACATGGCAAAATTTTAAGTGGTCTTTTTTCCAGGTATAGAATGTTGAGGATGCAAATAATGTCCATGACCTAGTTTCTTTTTTTTTTTTTTTTTGGGTAAAACGACCTAGTTTCATTCATGCAAATGCTACCAAAACCAATAGCATCAAAGAGATATCAAGACAATTTTTTTTCTGATGGGTCCCTGTCTATAGGTAGAATAGAAACATTGATAATGCCAAACTGCCGTGATCCAGTGAGTGACAGTTTTTTGCCTACTGCTGTTTGGTTTCATTCCTTGTGATCTCAATCTTATGTTCATGTCCTAAAGTTTATGGGTCCCTGACGGCTTGCTTATAGGTACATGATTTTCTTCAGTTTTGTTTTTTCTTCTCATTGAATCCACATATATATGCCTTCCCCTTTATATCTGTACTCTCTATTTTTGCAATAGTTATAATAAATCATTGTGTATAATATGTTATAGAAAGATTCTCCAGATGTTTGAAAAGTGTAAAAGTCCATCAATCAATATGCCAAAGAATACAATTCATCACCTTTCAACATCAAAACATTAACCCCCCCAAAAAGGGCCAAAAACTGCACTGTGCTCAGTGTACAGAATGTGAGGTTCATGAATTATAAAGAAATTCTATTAGTATGGAATTTCAATTTTCACTTATTGTTAAAACCCACCACTATCATAATAAAGTAATATTTTAGCTTGATTATATTTATACACACAAAATATAAAGCCAAAAAAAAAAAAGTAAAAATAATTAGTTTAGAATACCTGGAATCACTCTCCCTTGGTGTTGATGTTGAGGTTGTGTCACCTTTGATAATCAAATCCTTCAATCCATTATATAATTCAGTCTTCAATATAAATTGGTTACACCTCACCCACATAAGCAAATTTTCATTCATACATGTGTATGCACCAACATGTAATTGTTGAAATAATCGGCCACCATTAAAAAAGTATGTCTCTCATCTTCACGTGGTCACCATTCAAGTTTGGATTATTCCTTTTTCTTTATGGGTTTTCTATAGCATAATCATATGCACATGGTCATAAATCATAATCATCCGCATTGGTATATTTCTTTTCCTTTCCCTTTTAATTGAACTTATAGATTGACTAACATTAGTACATTACTTTTAAAATCTTGTACTGTTAACCATTACTTTGTTCGACTCAGTGAATGGTTATAAACATCAGAAAAATTATAATGAATAAACATCAGACTATATGAGTTCTCAATTATTAACGTCTAACTCCATCAATATATATATATATATATATATATTAACGTCTAACAGAAAACAACTTGAATACATGATTTGTTGAAATAAGAAAACTATGCATATGACCTCAACCACATCTATAGTATCAAGCTTCCCCAATATGCCCCCATTCATTCCTAGATGTTCCATCACCACGTAGAGAAAATCACCATTTCCCTAAGTTAAATACATATCCATAAAAAAAACAAACATCAAAATCTGAAATCTACAAACTTTAACAGAAAATCCCAAAACATCAAAGCAAACATCTAAATCTATACCTATCCACAATGGCGACGCCACGTGTAACTCAGGGTGTTCCCAGGAACACCCTGACCTAAAAAAAAACCTGAAATTTTTTTTTTTTTTTTTAATTTTTTATATTTTCTCTGTATTAGGAACACCCTCAACCACAGAATTAGGAACACTCTCAAATTAAAAAAAAAAATATATTATATGTTCTACTTTCAAGCCAAAAAAAAAAAAAGCCCAAAAAAAAAAAATTTGAACTAAAATCTGCAAAAAAAAAAAAAAAATTGTGATAGAGCCAAGCCCACAGCCCATAGCAAGCCCATCAGATTACAGAGGTAGCAAACCCATGTTACCCACGGATTCTCCAAAAAAAAAAAAAAAAAAGAAACCACTAAAGGCCTAAAGCAAACCTAAACTCAGTCCCTCGAAGCAATGCTGCTTGAGCCTCAAGCCAACAGATGGAGATTGGATCGGTCACAACTCGCTCGTCGAAGATCGGCCCAGTCCAGATCGTCGTTGTCGCTCGCTCGCCCCTCCGCGTCGTCGTCGCTCGTCGCTAACCCTCATTGTCATTGGAGGACGGAGATCGGCAGATCGCTCATCGCCTCGTCACTGCCTCAGTGGCCTCAGCCTTCAGGCCTCCCTGCTCGACTGCTCTGGTGCTCCCTCCCTCAAGATATTTCATTTTCTCTCTTAGTCTTTCTCTCTCTCTCTCTCTATATTTGAACTGAAATGAATGAAAATTATGAAACTCTCTCTCTCTCTTTATTCTTTAATAAGAGTAACTCTCTCTCTTTTGAACTGAGTCTGTGATTGGCCGAATTTAACTTTATTAATATATTTTGTCTGTTTTTGACTTTTGAATTTGGCTTTATCAGTTTATCTTATCCGTTGGTGTTGGTGTGTGTAGTGTGTTGGTGTTGGTGAGATATTAATTGTCTTTTAGTGTAATGTGTGAATGTGTGATTGTGAAATTTTCTGATTGGGAGGGGCATCAGGCATCAGGCATCAGGCATCAGGCGTGCTTGTGTGTTGAGTGGGGTGGGGGTAGATGGGCACATGGGGGGTCGGGCTGCACATTACACTGCTTTAGTGCTTTAATTATTGTGCTGCACATGAGATGTGTATGTGCACATCAGTGGCTCTTTTAGTGTAATCTGCACATGGGGCTAAACAATATAACAAATTAAAGCAATATAATTAATGACAAATAAATTAAAGCAATATAGTTTATTATTAGGCTAAACAACAATAATTAAAACAATATAATTAACCAATACATTATAAAAGACAAACAAATTAAATTATGTTAAGCTAGACAATAATTAATAATTTTATAATTAATGAAACAACATTATAACAAATTATAGTTTATAAAAGACAAACAAATTAATGAAACAACTAAACAACAATAATTAATAATTTTATGACAAAAATGCAAAACTGCCCCTCTAACTTTCAGTCTTTTTCATTTTAGTCCTCTAATTTTCAGTTTTGCTATTTCAGTCTTCTAACTTTCAATTTTTGTCAATTTGGTATTCCGTTAAATCTCAATTATGTCCTGCCGTTAATTAAGCCAAAATGACATCATTTTGTTTTTTTTTTGGTTTTCTTTTTAAATAATAAATTTTGGAATTTAAAAAGAAAAAAAATTGATATTAAAAAAAAAAAAAACATTTTCTGTTGATTGAGCAAACCTCGACGCTGTCTTCCTTGGTCGTCGCTGTCGATTGAAGTGTCCTAAAAAGTACCAACTTTCTTGTTTTTTCCTAAATGGAATTTCTTTCCTGTTGAACCCAAATTTGTTACAACCTATATTTTGATATATTTGATGAATGTTTGTGAAAATTTTTGGATGATTGATGATGGGTTTGTCGAAATCATGTTGGTTTATCTGATAAATTTGCTGGGTTTTCCTTACTTTGTGGTTTTATCTGAAAATTTTTCATGTTAATTGGTGTTTTGGTTAAGAGGGTATATGGTCTCAGAACTTGGGGTTTGTGGGTTTTGTGTATAAGCAGGAACTGGTTTGAATGGGTTTGTCTGATATTTATTGAATTTTATCATAGTTTGGTTTTATCTTGGTGCTTTGGTTAAGAGGGTATATGGTTTTAGAACTTGGGGTTCGTGGGTTTTTAGTATTAGCAAAAACTGGTTTGAATGGGTTTGTTTGATAAAGTTATTGAATTTGCTCATAGCACCGGTCAGGTCTCGGCGGCTCACGGTGGACTATCTTTGGGGAGATCGGAAAAAACCCACCTCGGGAAGGAGGTTCTTGAAGCTTGTGGTCAACGTTGACAACGATTTCGAGCTCGATTTCCAGGGCTTCAAGGACAATGACGAGTCCGATATTGATGAGGAAGATGAGGTCCTTGGCAATCGCCCACCTCCTTTGCTAAACAACGTCGCCTCCGCCACTGTGGTCCCTATTCCCAACAACAACAACGGCGTTACGAATTCCAGCGTCCACGTTAGCCACCACCACCATGTTCGCGTAAAATAATCTGCAAGCGCACAGAATCGTAACAAGTAGTAAAGTGTTTTTAGAAAACGAATGTTGAACCCACAAGGATTAACTATGTTATTGAATACCGAAATTTACTAAATTAAGTACTATTTGGAAAATCGAAAATAGATGGAACGTTCTACTAATTGAATTAAATTAAACTATTTAATAAAAATAAATCTATGAATAAAAAATTAACAAAGCGTAAAATCTAAAAGTGTAAAAATATGATAAGGATGGATCTAGAGCAGTTGATTTCACCTAACAAATCCCACACAATTTATTCTTCCTAATTATTAAATTCTAATAATCTCCCGTTGATGATTAAAAATTCCTTAAGTATTCAATATCTTCTCTCGAATAATATTAAAAATATCTTCAACTAACAATTCCATATCTCTATGTGAATTTAATTAATTGGAGACTCATTACGTACTTTGAATTTTTTGAAAAATCACACTAGTCGCGGTAAAGCATCTCTACTTTCGCTCAACTAATGGTGTTTAATTCTAGAACTAAAATAACAAATCACCTCTCGGTCTCATTGTAATTCAATTGATCAAACCATAATTCGTAAAAAATAGTAAGCATTAAGAATAAGAATTAAACACTCAATCATGGAAATATTAAAAATAAAATAATTTCAGAATATAAATTGTGTGTTCATTGCTAGACTACATCAATGCTCTAGAAAATAAAATTTAGTTCATAATAAAACTGAAAAGAAAACAAATAAAACTTATGTCTTTCATCTGATGGTTGATCAACATGAAGCTCTCGCCTTTGCCCTCAGATCCTCCTCTTCAGAAAGACTCCTAAAAGAAAAATCTTCAATGCGGCAGCCCCCTTTTCCTCTCAGGTTTTCTCTTCCTTTTCTTTTTACCCTAAAGAGCCTTTAAATAGGTCAAGGAATCCTATTCCCGTTTGGAGAAAATCCCAGATTTTTAGGCTTTACTTAACCGATGATTTTGGCCCATTTAACGTCGGAATTCTGACTTTTGGTAAACTACAAAGTTGTAGCCCTTTAAGTTAACTTTCCAGCCCAACTTGAATCATCTCGATTGGATATCTGAGCCCAAAGTTATGCTGAAAATACTAACTGATGTGCAGGCTGGAATCCTAATCCGAATTGGACTTGGATTTTGTACAAAATTCCTTTGATTCCTTGCTCTTCTCATTCCTTCAAAGCACAAATGAATAGATAAATATAAATAAAAAAAATCAAATCAAATCAAAAGAAATAAAGGAAAACTAACAATTTTAATAAATAAGAGGATAATAAAAATCATGTAAAAATTACACTTATCACACCACAACAACTACGGATGCCCAGTAATGCCGTTATCGCCTCTGCCACCATTCCTGACAGTGCACGTGACAGCGAAATCGCCCATCTCGGCTTACATGCAGTACCTTTAGGGTTTGATGAGAAAGATGAGGAAAATGTTTTTTTTTTTTTTTTTTTTTTTTTTACAGATTTTTTTAATTTTGAAAAAAAAAAAAAGAGTAAATTTAACAGCAGCCATAACTGGGTTTTAACGAGATCCTGCATTGACAAAAATTGAAAGTTAGAAGATTGAAATGAAAAAGAGTGAAAATTGGAGGGTCAGTTTTGCATTTTTGCCTAATTTTATTAATATTTCAAATGAACTTATAGTTTATTGTATAGGTACCTTTGTTCATTTCTTTTCTTTTCCTTTTTTTTTTTTTTTTCCTTTTAAGGTTTTTCGGTGTACAAAATGCAAATTTGTTTTGGTTTTAAGAAATTTTTTTATTTTTTTTAAGCACAAACTTCATGCCTGTTAGGACATATGTGTTTTCACTTGTTAAGAACATATGTCACTTATTTATGTAAATTGGCTAATCCTTTGACAAAACGCACTCTAATTGTAATTGGGTAGTTCTAGGTGTTTTTAATACTTCAAGAAACAAGGTTTCAAGGTCAAGTGTTGAAGTCATCAAGTCTGTCCAAGAAAAAGCAAGCTGAAGTGCAATTTCATTAAAGCTCGATACCTGCTCGATAGCTACCTCGACACCTGCTATCTGTCGAGATTTATAATTTCAAATTTTCTAATATGATTTTCTTGGGATCTGTGAATATGCTTTTGGGCCTTCTTTTCTTCTAACCCTAAACATATAAAAGGATTGTTTTAAGAGCCGTAAAATTGTACACAAGTTGTAAAAGCATTGAGCAATCTCTGTTCAAGCAAATTGTGATCAAAAGACGAAGTTCTTAACCTAGTTCATCTTCTCTGAAGAAGTTGCTGTGTATTTGCACCAAAGGGTTTTGTAACCAAGCATCTTCTTGTTATTCATCATATAGGACGAACTGAAGAATTTTGCAGCCAACCTCTCCTCCTTAGTTAGTGTTTAGAAGTTGCGTACTGGGATCCGCGCATTGGTCAGTCACGTACTTGGGAGCCGTGCATTAAAGGTGGGAACTGTCACTACAGATCAAGTCCAATTGGGTATTGGGGTAAGGGTTCAATTGTAGGTTGGTAAGGTACTTGAGATTCCTTTACTTGTAACCGCTTGATTTGATAATAGTGGAGTTTCGGGAGTGGTGACCTGAAAATCACCCAGTAGGGTTTTTGCCATTAGGGTTTTCTCCATTCGTAAACAAATTACTGTGTTATTTAATTTCCGCTGCATATTTTGTTTTTGGTGATTTGTTTGTGCTTCCACGCAATTGCATGATTAATTGATTAATTAATAACTTGGCTAATTAATTAATTGGTATAATCACAAGGGATCATTCAGTTTATGGCCTATCAAGTGGTATCAGAGCGGGTTTACTCTGATTGGATTAATTTTCTGAGTGTGATCCATTGACCCTTGTTGTCATGGATAGAGGACAATCTTTATTTATACCTCCTTTATTTGATGGCACTAACTATGCATACTGGAAAGTATGCATCAGAGCTTTCTTGCAATCTTTAGATGAGAATGTGTGGCAAGCTGTAGAGATTGGCTAAACTAAGCCAAAAGAAGAACCGGCCGATTGGGATGATGCAAAGATTAAGGCGGCTAACTTCAACAGCAGAGTGTTAAATGCCCTATTTAACGCAGTCACTAATGAAGAGTTCAAGAAGATATCCTCAACTGAAACTGCTAAGGAGGTTTGAACCATCCTCTAGACAACCTATGAAGGAACAAAGGCTGTCAAAGATTCAAAACTTCAGAAGCTCACTACAAGCTTTGAAGAAATTAAGATGGAGGAGGACGAGTCGTTTGATGAGTTCTATGCCAAGCTCAAGGACATAGTGAACTCAGCCTTCAATCTTGGAAAAACCATTCCTGAACCCAAGGTTGTAAGGAAGGTGCTCAGATCTCTACCTGAGAGATTCCATGCCAAGATTACGGCAATAGAAGAATCAAAGGATATTGACAAGATTCCTTTGACTGAGCTGATTGGAAACTTGCAGACCTATGAGCTAGGACTTTCTAGGATTGACAAAACTGGTAAAAGCAAGAGCATGGCCTTAAAGGCAAAGAGTAGTAATACAGATGAGTCTTCTGATGATGAAGATTCCAAGATGAAGTCTTACATTACAAGGCAATTCAAGAAGTTTATGAAGAATGCCAATGGGAGGAACTTCGACAAGGACCGCAGACAATCTAGTTCTTCTCAGTTCAAGAGTCAAGACAAAGGGAAGAAGGATGCTAAGGATGGCGGTCAGTACATTGTTCCTGCAAGACCAAAGTGTTTTGGATGTCATGGATTCGGTCACATGAAGCATGAATGCCCGACGTATCTCAAGAGCATTGGGAAGAGTAAGGCACTTGCTGCAACCTTGAGTGACACTGAGCCCGAAGATGATTCCGACAATGAGGATGACGGAATCTTAAATGCCTTCACTGCCACAGTCAATCCTACTGAAGGGATTGTTGAAGAAGTGGATGAAGAAGAAGAACTAGTGGAGTCCAAATTTGAGAAAATGGATGATTAAGATGATATTCATTCAGCCTATGAGAAGCTTTACAAGCTCTCTGAGAAGCATGAGAAATTGTATAGGTTGGCCACTAAGAAGCTCAGTGATGTGGAACTTGATCGTGAAGAGTTGTCCACAAAATTTGATGAGGCGAATCAAATTATTGGAGCACTGAGATTTGAGAACAACTTTTTGGTTGAGAAGACCAAGAAGCTTGAAGCAGAGCTGTCTCAAGTCAGAGCTCAATTGGAGAGGACTTTAAGTGCAAAACTTGATGAGATGCTGAGCAATTAGAAAACTGCTTCGGATCGAACAGGCTTAAGGTATGGTCTTTCTTTCTCTAATACTGCTTCTACTAGTAATACTGTTTTTGTCTCTCTTGCTAATAACACTGAAATTAAGAACACTGATGTTAAAACTGAATTAGTTAGTGAAAACTTAGACAAGGGTAAATCTATCTTAGGAGCACCCCCTAATCAAGATAAGAAAGATGCTAAAAACCCTGGGGCTAAGAAGGCTAACTCTCAAAAGCCTAAACAAAAAGAAGCAGCATCTCTGTCATCATTGTGGAGCTGCCGGTCATACTCGACCAAATTGCTATAAGTGGCTAGCCACTCAACAGAGCAACGGCATGATAGCATCAGGAAGCCAAAATCAGCTTCAATCCTCTCTTGCTCTTCTTGGAGATCTTCTAAAAGCCCTCATGTTCTTTTCGAACTTGAATGGTTTCAATTCTTCCCCCTCACCGCCGGTTCAAGGGTTCAATCAAAGGAATGGTTCTTCCAAGGTGTGGAAGAAAAAGGACTCTGAGTGATTTCATCACTTTCTTTTCCCCTTCTTGTTTTTTTTTTGTTTGTTGCATTGCTTGTGTGTTTTGCATTTTGTTGAGTCAGTCTAGTTTTATGCATTGCTTTGTTTAACATGTTTTGTGTGTTTACTTTTAGTTTTGTTTATTTTGTTTTTAATATAAAAATAAAAAAAATTGAAAAATCAGAAAAATACAAAAAAAAACAGTGTGTGTTTTGTGTACTTTGGTACTTGTGTACCTTGGATGGCCATTGAAACAAAGTTTTCTAAACTTAGTATCTCTTGTAGCTTAGATGAGTATCTCTATGCACAACTAAGCAAGTGAGCTTTGTGGCTCTTGTTTGTGATGAGTAAGATTAAGTTATCTCTTAAAGCTTAACACTCATATCACTCTTTTTGATGGGTAAGACTAGAAAATCCTAAGAGAAAGGCATAAATAACCATCTCACCACTATTGCCTGCCAATCATAATATGACACCTGTATGCTTCGGCATAGCAAAAGTGCAGTGTCAAAGACATTCGTATGCTTCGGCATAGCAAAAGTGCGATGTCAAATGCTTAACATCTTGGGTATTTCTTTTCTCTCTTTTATATGCCCATGTATGGTATGCTAAAATAAAAGAAAATATGCAAAGAAAATAAAAAGCAAAAATATCAAAAGTGCTTTAAATATGGTTGCAAACGTGTATTCTAGGAGATGTAGGAGTTATAGGATGTACCTCAAAAGTGATAGTCCCCATCAAACAGTTATGATTGTGTGTGAGTTAAAGTTATTTTCTCATATCTCAGATCGTCATAACATGTATACACATATGCAATCTTGCGATGTTTTTCACACACAACACGCAATATTCTTTGCTACTTTTGATACATGTGCAGGTACAATGTGATTTGGCCATCACAAAGGTTTTACATATGCTAATGTATGCTCACTAAACTGTCTTGACTTGTTTTTGAAAAATAAAATTGGTTAGACTTGTTTAGTGTGTGTGTGTGTGTGTTTTTGAGGATCCATATGCTTAAATTTTTGTTGAGAGATGATTTTGAGTAGAGATGGCCATGGGTAGGGTATGGGTAGGGTATGGGTATACCCAACCTAATTAATTTATCCATGGATACCCAATTACCTTACCCAATTAGTATCCATACCCAAATGTTACCGAGTTTGTTTATCCATGGATATCCATACCCTACCCAAACCCAATTTTTATAAAATCACCAAATATGCTCAAAAACCACTAAAAAAACCAAAATATCCTCAAAATCTCTAAAATGAGCAAAATGCCCATGAAACCTCTAAAATCACTAATTATGCTCAAAAACCACTAAAATGACCAAAATATCTCAAAATCTCTAAAATAAGCAAAATACCCATGAAATCTCTAAAATGACCAAAATACCCCCAAAACCTAAAAAATGACTAAATACCCACGAAACCTAAAAAAATGTCCAAAATGCACTTGAAACCCAAAAATTACCAAAATACCCCCCATACCTAAAAATTGACCAAAATACCCCCGAAACCTAAAATTCGACTGAAATATCCCCCGAAACATAAAATTACCAAAAATACCCCCCTAAACCTAAAAAATGACAAAAATACCTCCAAAACCTAAAAACTGACTGAAATACCCTTGACTTTAAAAATTACCAAAATACCCTCGAAACCTAAAAAATGATTGAAATAACCCCTAAACCTAAAAAATGACCAAAATATCCCCGAAAACTAAAAACTTACTAAAACACCCCTAATACTTAAAAATTACCAAAATACCCCCGAAACCTAAAAATTAACCGAAATACCCCCTAAACCTTAGAAATTACCAAAAATGCCCTCAAAACCTATAAAATGACCAAAATACCCCTGAAATCTATAAAATGATAAAAATGCCCCTAAAACCTATATGATGGTAAAAATACATAATAAACCTAAAAAATGTCTGAAATAATCCAAAACCTATAAAATGACCAAAATATGCCCTAAACCTGTAAAATGACCAAATACGCCCAAAACCTCTGAAATGACAAAAAATAACCCCAAACCTCTAAAATTACCAAAAATACCCCAAAACCTATTAATCAACCAAAATAACCCTAAACCTCTAAAACAACCAAATACCCTTAGAAAATATCTAAAATGACCAAAATACCCTTGAAACCTTTAAAGTGACTAAAATACCCCAAAACTTGTAAGATGACCAAAATACATCTGTAACCTCTTAAATTACCAAAATAAAGGTTTGGGGTATTTTGGATGTTTCGAGGGTATTTTTATCAAGATTAAAGGTTCTAAGAATATTTTAGTCATTTTGTAGGTTTTGAGGAAATTTTGGTAATTTTTTAGGTTTTGGGGTTATTTGGTCATTTTTTGATTCTAAGGGTATTTCAGTCATTTTTTAGATTTCAGGGGCATTTTTGTCTTCTTTTTTTTTATAAAGGTTTTAGGGGTATTTCAAAAATCTTTATATTTTAGGGCTATTTCAGTAATTTTATAGGTTTCAAAGGTATTTTGGTAATTTCAAGGTTTCAGAGGTAATGTTTTATGTTTCAGGGGTATTTTGGTCATTTTTAGGTTTCAGTGGGTATTTCGGTAATTTTTTATGTTTTGGGGATATTTCGGTCATTTTTTAGATTTAGGGGTTATTTTGGTCATTTTTTAGGTTTTGTGGGTGTTTCGATCATTTTTTTTAATGTTTTAGGGGTTCTTTGGTAATTTTTAGGTTTTGGAGGTATTTTGGTCATTTTTTATGTTTCGGGGGTATTTCGATCATTTTTTAGGTTTTAAGGGTATTTTGGTAATTTTTAGGTTTCGGGGGTATTTCGGTCATTTTTTATGTTTCGGGGGCATTTCGGTCATTTTTTAGGTTTTGAGGGTATTTTAGTAATTTTTAAGTTTCGGGGGTATTTTGATCATTTTTTAGGTTTTAGTGGTCTTTCAGTCATTTTCTAGGTTTAGGGGTTATTTTGGTAATTTTTAGGTTTTGGTGGTCTTTTGGTCATTTTTTAAGTTTATGGGGTATTTTGGTAATTTTTAGTTTTCAGGGTATTTTGGTCATTTTTTTAGGTTTAGAGTGCATTTTGGTAATTTTAGAGGATTTTAGGAATAATTTGGTCATTTTCAAGTTTTAGGGGCAATTTGGTAATTTTGATTATTGGGTAATTTGGTTAATTGAGGTTTACCCATAATAATTTGATTGAGTTGGGTTTGACTTAGATCTAATTAGTTAAATAGGTAATAATGGGTAAATGGGTAATATCCAAACCCTATCCAAAATATTTGGATAATATCCAAACCCTACCCAATTACCTTCTACCCATTAAGAACTGGGTATTACCCAAAATAATTGGATCGGGTAGGGTTGGATATCCATTACCCAATGGGTATGGCCATCCCTAATTTTGAGAGCTTAAAATGTTGATTGGATCATTGGTTGAGGTGTATGTTGGATTGCATTTATGTCTGTGTTTTTCACTTCTCAAGAAACTGCTTTTAACTGCTGGCTCAACACCTCCTCGACACCTCCTCGATACCTGGTTATCTATCGAGCTTCTTAAGCCTTTTCTTATCGCAATCTCAACACCTGGTGGATCGATCGAGAAAGTTCCTGTCTTCTCGATACCTCCTCGATACCTGGTCGATCGATCGAACTTCTGTTCTTTGAAACTGGTTCTTGTACCTCGACACCTCTCGATACCTGCAGCTGTCGACGACCAAATCCTTGACACCTTCCTCGACACCTTCCTCGATACCTCTCAACACCTCAACTATCGAGATTTACTGAGGTGTCTATATAAAGCTCAATCGCGATTTTTCTCTCATTCACTCGATCTCTCTCAATCTGTCTGAGGCGGTTCATCTCCCAATCACCCTTTTCTCACTCAAATCTTCAAACCCCCTTCATTTTCGGTCTTCCCTTGATTTCAATCACTTGGTAAGTTCATTTTTCCCTTCCTTTCTCATGCATTTCATGTTTTGAAACCTAGTTTTTGGGATTTTTAAAATTTTTTGGGGTTTTTCAAAATTGATGAGTTTTTCTTAAAATTTTGGGTTGAGTTTTCACTTAAATGTTTTCAAAATGTCATACATTGCATTCCATGTGCATTAGAATGATATTTACATGCATTTAGATGTGTGCTCTATGCTGTGTGCTGATAGGATTGGATTGGGCTGAGCCCATGATGCCTTTTGATTTGCATGTTATATGTTCATGCATTCCCATGCATACGTACTTTTTGATCAATATATATTTGATCTATTTGAACTGTGTTGGGACTTTTTTGATTGTCTCCCTATCTATCTCTTTCTCATTCTTTTACGTTAGTAGTGTCTATGGCACTCAAACGTAAATCCACTCTGGCTCGGAACCCTCTGCGTTCTGGAGCTTCCTCTTCTTCTGACTCTGCTCCTCTTAACCTTCGGTTTCGTGATGGAGATGCCCATAAGGCATTTTCAGAGAACTTTTCTCGACGAGGTGTTCATTCGGAACGTCAAGTCATTTTGGCGGATTTCGCCGATACTGACCTTCCCTCTGTTGTTCACAGTAGGGGATGGGAGTCACTATGTGACGTCCTGGTCACTTGCCCTCTCGTGCTGATTTAGGAGTTTTACTCCAACATGCACGGGATAGATCATTTAGTACCTCTCTTTTTCACTCGCGTTCGAGGTACGTGCATCCCTGTCACACCGCAGCTAGTTCCAGATGTACTTAGGGTTCCTAGGATAGATTTTCTTGATTACCCTTCCTGTGAGCGTCTGAGGACTGTGTCCAAAGATGAGCTCATTTCTGCCTTTTGTCAGCGCCCAGCTGATTGGGGAGAGCATCAGTACACATCATGTAGGCCTTTTGCTAAAGGTCTTAGATTTCTTAACATGGTGATGACTTTTGTACTCCATCCACTTTCTCACTATAACTCCATCACAGAGCCTCGTGCTCGATTTTTGTTATCTCTTTTAGAGCATCTTACTATAGATTTTCCTTCTCACTTTATTCTTTCTATCATAAATGTTCATCTTGACTCGGCGTCCCGTGATAAGCTCATCTTTCCTTTCGCTATCACGAGGATCTTACGACATTTCTCTATTCCCTTTCCTGTGTCCAACCACTTCACACACATATGTGCCATAGATGCCGCTACCGTAAAACGTAGTGAGGCGCAGTTTAGGTCGCGATAGATGGATTCCACTGCTCCCTCCCGTTCTGCTCCGTCCAGATCAGCTCCATCTACGTCTGCTCTTTCTTCCTCTACGGGTGATGTATCTCTAGGAGACATTATGGCGCAGCTGCAGCGCATGGACACTCGCCTTGATACACTCTCTGCTGAGTTGTATCAGGCGAATGTTTGTGTTGGTCGTATTGCACGACAGCAGGCGACCATGGGTGGTTTTGCTCTAGAGGCTACTCCTTCACCACCTACTCCAGCAGCTTCAGATTTTGAGGATGAGGATGATGAGGATGATAATGATGATGATGATGATGATGGAGATGCTAGCTCTACTGATGAGATGTCTACATGACACTCTACCCTTTGTCACTTGTGACAAAAAGGGGGAGTAGTTTTGGGCTATGAGAGTAGTCATCTTAGGGGGAGAGTTAGTATAGGACATTTTGATAGGGGGAATGTTGATATTTTGAGGGATGTAGTGAGATTTTGATGTATTTTTTCTTTTCTATTCTTTATAGATACATTGATCTTGTATATGAGGTCCTTTGACCATTTTTACATACATTGTACTTATACTTCTTTATATATGTGGATATATGTTTCTTTCACATCTCTCTTCATGTGTTGTTTCTTCTCTATCTTTATACACATGTTCTTTATACTTGTATGCAATCTATTATTTCAATTTTACACAAGATACCTTGATGAGTTTCGTTTAAAATGTTTCAGAAATACAGATTGTCAAAGTCTATTTGCCATAAACTCTCTTCTTGCAAAATTTTTCAAGGTTTGTATTAGGATAGATTTTATTGTATTCAACAAGTGAATATGAATTGAGTGATTTATGACTTCTCTCATATGTTCATTTGTTTGTTGTGCTTTTGTCACGGATTGCCAAAGCGGGAGATTGTTAAGACATATGTATTTTCACTTGTTAAGAACATATGTTACTTATTTATGTAAATTGGCTAATCCTTTGACAAAACGCACTCTACTTGTAATTGAGTAGTTTTAGGTATTTTTAATACTTTAAGAAACAAGGTTTCAAGGTCAAATGTTGAAGTTATCAAGTCTATCTAAGAAAAAGCATGCTGAAGTGAAAATTCATTAAAGTTTGACACCTTCTCGATAGCTACCTCGACACCTGCTATCTGTCGAGATTTATAATTTCAGATTTTCTAATCTGATTTTCTTGGGATCCGTGAATATGCTTTTGGGCCTTCTTTTCTTCTAACCCTAAACATATAAAAGGATTGTTTTAAGAGCCGTCAAATTGTACACAAGTTGCAAAAGCATTGAACAATCTCTGTTCAAGCAAATTGTGATCAAAAGACGAAGTTCTTGACCTAGTTCATCTTCTCTGAAGAAGTTGCTGTGTATTTGCACCAAAGGGTTTTGTAACCAAGCATCTTCCTGTTATTCATCATATAGGATGAACTGAAGAACTTTGCAGCCAACCTCTCCTCCTTAGTTGGTGTTTAGAAGTCGCGTACTGGGATCCGCGCATTGGTTAGTCACGTACTTGGGAGCCGTGCATCAAAGGTGGGAACTGTCGCTACAGATCAAGTCCAATTGGGTATTGGGGTAAGGGTTCAACTGTAGGTTGGTAAGGTACTTGGGATTCCTTTACTTGTAACCGCTTGATTTGATAATAATGGAGTTTCGGGAGTGGTGACCTGAAAATCACCCGGTGGGGTTTTTGCCGTTAGGGTTTTCCCCATTCGTAAACAAATCACCGTGTTATTTAATTTCTGCTGCATATTTAGTTTTTGGTGATTTGTTTGTGCTTCCACGCAATTGCATGATTAATTGATTAATTAATAACTTGGCTAATTAATTAATTGGTATAATCACAAGGGGTCATTCAGATTGTGACCTATCAATGCCAACCAAATCTTGAATTTCGGCCGGTATTTATCAAAACGTCCCGAAACACCCAAAATAGACCGAAATGACCCGAAATTTTTTCAAAGTGGAATAGGAACACCCTGGACAAAATTCCTAGAGTCGTCAGTGCCTATCCAACCAAAATACCCAAAAACTAAGTCATATTTCATACCCAAGTCTAAGAAAGGGGGAAAAATTACCGGTGGCAGTTTCGGTGATCTGATGTCGGCAGGTAAATGGCCTGATCGACGGAGTTAGTGGCATTTAGATTTCTATTCCTCAATCTCAATTCTAGTTTGTGCCTGCGGTTTCAGTGTTTTGAGTCCGGCAAGGGAACAGAACGGATGGCAGTGGAAAAATCGACTGTAATGGTGGAACTTAGATATTACTCTCTTAGTGCCATACGAACTCTGTCTCTATTTGTAAGAGTATCTTTCTCTCACCGTATGAACATAGATATAATTATATCAAAACACTACCACGTTTAGAATTTAAAAATAAAAATAAAAAGAACTCCCAAACTGGGTGAAAATGGGAAATTAACCATAACTTTCCAACTATATAGTTAGTAGGCCCGGTTCTCAAACTATATTATTTACTAACATCTCGAGTCTCAAAGACTCGATTTTGGCCTTATAAATCAAGTCTTTGAGGATCAGTTTTCCCAATTTGATGTGGCGTTTTTCCCACGTGACCTCCACTTGGAAATCGAGTCTCTAAGACTCGATTTATGTGACGTGGCCATCTAGGTGTGACGTGGTTGGTCCACGTGGAAAAACGGGAAACCAAGTCTCTAAGACTCGATTTCAAGTTGGGGTTTTTTCAAAATTAACGCCTCTTACACAGATCAGACACTCTCCACTCTCACCCACCCTCTCTCTAACACAGGGTAGACACTCTCACGCTCTCACTCACCCTCTCACTCTTACACTGAACCTTAGCCTCTCTCACTCACTCACCCTCTCCACTCTCACTCACTCACCCTGTTCTCTCACTCACTGTTCTCTCACTCAGTCTCCACTATTTCACATTCATCGCCTTCACCAAAAGATTTGATAAAGCCACAACAAGGTGTACAGAGCTTTGAGTTCCTTTAGTCTACACGGTCTCTCAAAACTAAAAAAAAAAAAAAGGTGAGTTTTGTACAAATTTCACTGTTTGGTTGCCGAGAAACAGTTAGAAAAATCAAAGAAACTTTGGTTTCACCAAGTTTTTTTCTATTTTGGTTTCTGTATTGAATTTCTTATAGAATTGTTAAAAAAGATCGAAACTTTATTGTTTTTTTGAGATTGAATTGGTTTGTGGGTTTGATTTTTTTTTTTTTTGGTTTTGTTTTGCGCTTTGTTCTGTTCGTGGGTTGATATCAGGCAAATTTCAAATTTCTATCTTGAACTATGCATTGTTCTGCACTGATGATGTTAGGGTTTGTTAACTAGGTCTTTGTTAAATTAAATTGTTGATGTTAGGGTTTGTTGAAGTTGATGATTTAGTGTTTAATTGGATAAATGTTACTGAAAGTTTGATGACTTTCTTCTTGCTAAATTTGATAATGTCAGAAATGATATTGTGTTTATTAATGTAATATTGCTGTAGTGTAATTTTATTTGATTTTATTTGCTAAGTTCTTGCCTTGCCTGCATTTACTGTGTTGGGATATTTTATTTGATTTTGAATTATTGTTTCGTTTACTTCTATCATCTATATCATACCAGTCCTCCCCTAATTAATTGGCTGAATAGGTTACCCTTTCCATTACTTTTGGCTGTTTTCATTGATTGCCAGCTCTACTTAAGTTTTTGTTTATATAAAGTTCTCCAAACTCTAGTAAAAACCTATTGTGAATTCTAGGGCTGCAATTTAGACTTGCAGTAGAGTGTCTGTTAGTTATTTGACAGAGAATGTCAAATTATGGCTCTTGCTATGTGATGATCAGGCATGATATTAGATTAGATCATCAAGTTATGAAATTGGTTGGGTAAGAGAGTTATGATATTATTATTATTATTTTTGGCAATATATTTTATTAGAAGGTAAGGAAATTGCTCAAGTACACACAGGTAGGATACTAGAGAGATACCTGAAATCACATATAATTGGGTACTTAAATCTTTTTAAGTTCATTAATTGGGTCCTATGCATGAAGATTTTAGTTTAATGAAACAATTGCTCTCATTAAAGCACAAATACTTCCCTGAAAATGGGTTTGTTTACCAAGAATAATATTGAAGATCAAGCTGGAATACTTGTGGTCATTGTCTTTAATATCATTGCTTGTAAATAATTAGCCCTTGGGAGTATTTAATATGGCAGATATATATCGGTGAATATTTAATTTAGTGCATAATGATCAATTAAAATTTATTATATACCCTTGCATTCTGGATTTGTCAAATATAAATTGATGAGGACAGTACACCTTATTAGATTGGGTTTCTTATTTAGTTAGATAGTTTAGGATTCCATTTTATTTTGAGTTCAAATAAGGTTTTAATGATTAGATAAGGATTAGCCTTTTTTTTATATAGGTAATAAAACTTTTATTGAAAAAACTGAACATCATGTTCATGATAGTGAACCCTCTGAACAAAGAAAAATTCAACCAAATCAAGAGCTAAAAGAAAGAGAGAGTTAAAACTCAAACAATGAAATACAACTCATGCAACCCCAAAGACAAGACCATATAAACAAAGTACCGAAAAGAAGAGAATTTAAGAGGTCTAAGGGTCTCTTCTTGTCTTCAAAAAAGGATTAGCCTTTTAGATTGTTATCAGTTTAGAGTTAGTTATATGGTTTATGAATTTTTATTCCTGCAAGCTCTATATAAAGGCTTCAGGTGGTTTATGTATGTTTTATTAGACGATTGATTCATGACATGTTGGAGATTTAACAATAGTTGGGTTCTGATTACTATAAGGTTTTTTTTTTTTTTCTTGACGCTGATTCCAAGCACCCCTAAGTTTTTATCTTTCAATTTTCTTGTTCTTTTATTTTTCTCTTGATTGTCCTACATCATGAACTGAGTTGATAAGAGATGTAACAATTCAAAATTGATTGGAAGTAATTCACACCCTTTGCAAATCACTTAAAGCATATGTTAAGAAAATGCTATTGCATGATTTATTTTTCTAGGGATGTTTCTTGGCTGGAATACTTAATGATAAAGACTGGCTGTACTTTCTTGGCTTGGAGGGCATATGCCCTCATGTTGCTTATAGAAGGGGTATTGTACTGAAAATTGATATTAGAGTGGAAGCATTTACTATGCAGACCAGGCTGATGTTCCATCTAGCAAATCTGCATCCATGTGTAATATCTAACCTTATGATTGATGTGGCTAATTTAAGTCTTATCTATTTACAAAAATATTTCATGGCAAATTGAATGTTCAATTAGTGTGTAAAACACTATGAACGTTTAAACCCCTAATTTACAAATTACCAATTCACACTTAATATCAAACAATCTATGTGCGGAAAATGAACATAAGCTTATAACAGAATTGATAAACAATCTAAACCAAATAAAATCACATCCATAGCAAAAATTAAATGGTAAAGATTAAGGGAAGAGAGATGCAAACACAAGGACAACACAACGATGTGTTATTGAAGAGGAAACCGAAGCCCTCAGCGTAAAACTTCTCCACCGCCCTCCAAGCGGTCAATAATCCACTAAATAATGAAGTTGGCATACATGAACAGTTGAAGACCCACCAAGCCTAATCTACCCAATGTACCTAAGCCCTCCAAGCTTCTTGCTCCAATGAGGTTGCGCCAAACCTTTGTCTTCTTTAGCTTACCGAATTCCGCTATAGCCCACAACATCAACCAATAACCATTGGTCCCTTCCTAACTGCTTCCCAAAGCACAAATAGCCTTCTCACAGATGTGGGTATGGTGAGAAAAGGATTTGGGTAAGAACCTCTCAAGGATGTAACAATTGAGAGGGTGAGAGTAGAGGAATTTGAAAAGTCTCTATGTAAAGATTGTGGATGAATCAATCTTGTTTTTCTCTAGGGTTTCTCTCTCAAAATTCTCTCTGGAAGCTCTCTACATTTCGTGGGTATTAGGGTTATATATAGTGGTGGATGTTTGGAATACGAAGAGTCATTTTTCCAAAACAGAGTTGGCTGGTGGTTTGGCCTCGCGACTTGACTGAGCCGCAAGTTCAAGCCGTGAGATAACTAAATGGCCAGTCGGGAATTTTTGTCCTATAGTGCTCCAGTTGGCATGACGCTTCAACTTTTCCGCATGCTTGACACGTAAGCATCTTCTGGCGGCTTACAAGCTGCGAGCTACCTGCGAGTTCCTGCTTCACTACACACTCTTGAGTAATTCTTCACACTCTCTCACACACTACCCTTACATGAATCCCACTTAAATACAGGATTACTAAATGCTAAAATACAAGCAAATTTGGCACGGAATAAAGCCAACAGAATGGCTGATTAAATTTAACCATACAATCTTCCCCTTTGGTATTCCGTGACAAAACCCTACAACAAACTCTAGACTTAACGCGTGAGTTGGGAACAATTGATCAAAACTCACTCACACCTAACTCCAGAATCTGTGAAGCTCTTAAACCATAAGAACAAATATCTCTTGAAACACAATAACACAATATAATCATTGTATGCAGAAAACTTGTAATGCATATGGAGCAAGCACAATGCGATCAAGCAAAATGGAAATAAGTAATTAACCAGGGCTTGACCAAAAACGAACAATCACTATAAATAGTGATCACAATGCTCATTCACACAAGGAATGAACATCCGGACATGCAAGCTAATTAGCTCAATTGCAAAGTATCATTTGCATGTCCAACATTCAACCAATGCAACAACTCAAGGTAATCGCATTAAGGATAAAAAACCAACAAAGGGCACAAGTGTGATGTACTTAAAGAAAATGCATAACATTTAACAGCAAGTACTTAAGCTACAAAGCATGGGTACAAAAACCTTAAAAGCTTACAAAAGCAACAGGTACAAACCCAAAACTTAAAACTGAAAATATCATAACATAGACACTAAAATATGCTAATATGAAACAAAATATTAAACATAGGCCTGCTTGCTGAAATCTCCCCCTTTGATCTAGCTCTTTCTCCCCCTATCATTGTACTCCCCCTATCAACATTATATCCCCCTTTTTGTCATGGAATAGCTAGTCCTCATCTTCTTCTAGCTTTCTTTGAATCTAATCCAATTGAATTTGGATAGAAGTGAACTTCATATCCCACCGAATGTTGAGATGCTGAAAGATAGACGTGAGTCCGGACATCTTGGTGCTCAACTCGTGAACAGATGCCACAATGTTGTCTAGCTTCTCGTCGAATAAGGATGAGCTAGAGCGCAAACCACTGTGAGATGCTGGAGTTTCTGCTTTGATTCCCTTCTAACTATGACCAATGCTAGCATTGAACGTACGCATGTTGATTGGAGTTGGTTTCGTGCAGGGAGACTCATTTGTTGATGGATGAATCCCTTTGAGCTTCAATATCCTCTAAATGAGACAGCAAAAAGGAATGCTCATTCTTGATTCAGTTCGAAGAACCATTTTGCGGAGAACATGAAAGATATGTGCACAAATGTCAATCTCTACATCAGAGATCAAATTGTGAAGAAATAGGGCACGTCCGAGGCTCATATACCGGTGCTAGATAATGGGTACAAGTTGTGAAACATGATGATTGTAAGCACCCTCAATTTCGGAGGAAGAGAGGAAACACTGACTTAGTTCCCATTTGATGAGAATTCCAAGTCTTTTCCAAGAGCATCCTGGAGTAGGTCCTCATCTGGACATAGATCATCATAAACCGGTGAGTTTTTAAGCATCGGCTGGTTGATGTGAAGAATCTCAGCCAGATATGCTGGAGAGACTGAGAAACTTTTTCTTCCAAACCCAGTATTTGAGTTCTTCGCCTTCAACAATTGCATTGGCATAAAACTCTTTTACCAAACTCTCATATGCTTCATCAAGGTCAGAGAAAAGGTAATTCCAATCTTTGTTGAGCAAACCATTTAGGAATGTTGGTGTCAAAAGAGAAGGTTGATCAACAACCCTTTCAACCAACGGAGTAGCATCTCTAAAATAATTCTCATGAGTCTGAAAGGCAGCATAAGATCTGAACTTGTTAGGATCGAACACTCTGGATGGTGAACAAGTCCTCTTTGCTCTAGGTGAGAGTTCATTAACATCAATGACAGGCTCTTTCCCTTTGCTGCTGCCCCCTTTCACAACTGCTCTCTTGAATGGAGACATTTTCACCCTGCATCATGCTTTATCAAAAACAAGAGAAGCTTCACAAGACACCAAACACTATTAGCATTGGGTTAGATCCAAAACATGAATAATGAAGAAAACCCTAAAACATTGAGTTTTAGGACCCAAACATGAAAATGAGTGTGTGTGTGCCACTAACAACACAATGTTTACTCAAGATAGCGCAGATCGGTACATAACCACCAACAAATACACAACAATTTCAGCATAAGATCAAATACTCATATTCAATCAAGAGATATACAAATATTAGCAAAACACACAGTCCAAGAAATATATGGAGTAAATGTGAAATATAATGTGTAAGAAACAAAACCCATACCTTTCTTTGAAGATTGAAGCAGAAACGATGAACAACAATGGTGGTTTATGTGAGAAATACGGTGAGTTTGAGAAAGGTTCAAATGGGGAAGACAATGAATAGTCACAAAAGATCGAGGGAAAATTGAAAAGTTTTAAAAATTGACCAATTTGCTCAACACATGCGATTTTCGCGACTGAGTCAAGTCGCATGCAAGTCGCCAAGGCTAGCCACCAGAACACTTAAAACAAAAATTATGAAAAAATTTTTAAATGTTTTTCGCGACTGGAAGGTCTACCCGCGAGGAAGTCGCAAGGTAAGCTGCGAAAATCTCTGTGTACCTCTCACGACTGAACCTTCCACCCGCGAACAAGTTGCCACAGTGAGTCGTGAGAAACGTAAAAACCAAATTTTGAAAAATATTCTAAGTATTTTTCATGACTGGAACATTGACTCGCCAGTGAGTCGCGAAAAATCTCTGTATGGGCTTGCGACTGGGGCATGAGACTGGACCAACCCACGATTGAGTCGCCAAAGCAGGGCACCACTGTTTTCGAAAATTTTTGTAAAAACAAAAAAAAAAAAAAAAAACTTTCCAAAAACAAACAAAAAGACTAAAAAATCTTTTTGTGTTTGATAAACAAAGATTGAGCATGTGAAAACACATTTAAACAAGTACAATCACACAAATGAATATGGCATTCATTGAACATAGACATGTGTGATGTGTGTGGATATCAAAATTGAGATAGTCCTTAGTCTAATGTGAAGCTTCAATGATCAATTCAACCAAGACATACACAATTAGCACTAGATAATGTGACCCATCTCAATTATAGAAATATGCATATATGACCTCCCACATGAACTTGATTACATTTCTTTGAAGCTTTTCATTTGGCTCCATGAACATCATATCATTTGATCTTTTTTTTTTTTTTTACTCAATACATCTCATTGTGAGATCGACGCCTGAAATTTTTAATATTTCAATTTGATGAGTTAGCCTTTGGCTTTTTGGGCATCATACATTTTTTTTTTTTGGTCGCTTTCCCTTTTCCTAGTCAAATACTAGTATGTGCGACAGGCTTTTGCAGCTCAATATCTCTTTTCATTTGGAGATTTACATTTGGTGAGCTCTTTAAGTAAAAGCAATAAAATAAAATAGTGGGAAGATATATAGGCACAAGTCTATGCATGTCTCAAGATCAACAAAACCATTCACTAATCATTCATGACAAGGTTGAAGATCTATTTACAACAGTCACATAGATTTCAAGATTTCTTCCACAATGATATGAGTGCATAGGGAACAAGCTAAGCTCGTAGATGCACAAAGCCATTAGTACAAAGGTACAAGGCAAAACATGTTTTGAGACAAAAACTCATCAAAGTTGATCAAACTTGATAAGCCACAATCTGAATGACCCCTTGTGATTAAACCAATTAATTAATTAGCCAAGTTGTTAATTAATCAATTAATCATGCAATTACGTGGAAGCACAAACAAATCACCAAATAACTAAATATGCAGCGGAAATTAAATGATACGGTGATTTGTTTACGAATGAGGAAAACTCTTATGGCAAAAACCCCACCGGGTGATTTTCAGGTCACCACTCCCGAAACTCCACTATTATCAAATCAAGCGGTTACAGGAAGATGCTTGGTTACAAAACCCTTTGGTGCAAATACACAGCAACTTCTTCAAAGAAGATGAACTAGGTCAAGAATTTCGTCTTTTGATCACAATTTGCTTGAACAGAGATAGCTCAATGCTTTTGCAACTTGTGTACAATTTGACGGCTCTTAAAACAATCCTTTTATATGTTTAGGGTTAGAAGAAAAGAAGGCCCAAAAGCATATTCACGGATCCCAAGAAAATCAGATCAGAAAATTTGAAATTATAAATCTCGACAGATAGTAGGTGTCGAGGTAGCTATCGAGCAGGTGTCGAGCTTTAATGAAATTGCACTTCAGCTTGCTTTTTCTTGGACAGACTTGATGACTTCAACACTTGACCTTGAAACCTTGTTTCTTGAAGTATTAAAAACACCTAGAACTACCCCATTACAAGTAGAGTGTGTTTTGTCAAAGGATTAGCCAATTTACATAAATAAGTGACATATGTTCTTAACAAGTGAAAACACATATGTCCTAACAATCTCCCCTTTTGGCAATCCGTGACAAAACCACAACAAACAAATGAACATATGAGAGAAGCCATAAATCACTCAACTCATATTCACTTGTTGAATACAATAAAATCTATCCTAACACAAACTCTTGAAAAACTTTGCAAGAAGAGAGTTTATGGCAAGTAGACTTTGACAACCTGTATTTCTGAAACACTTTAAACAAAACTCATCAAGGCATCTTGTGTGAAACAGAAATAATAGATTGCATACAAATATAATGAACATGTGTATAAAGATAGAGAAGAAATAACACATGAAGAGAGAGGTGAAAGAAGCATACATCCACATATATAAAGAAGTATAAGTACAATGTATGTAAAACTGGTCAAAAGACCTCATATACAAGATCAATGTATCTATAAAGAATAGAAAAGAAAAGATAAATCAAAACCTCACTACATCCCTCAAAATATCAACACTCCCCCTATCAAAATGTCCTATACTAACTCTTCCCTTAAGATGACTACTCTTATAACTCAAAACTACTCCCCCTTTTTGTCACGAGTGACAAAGGGTAGAGTGTCATGTAGACATCTCATCAGTAGAGCTAGCATCTCCATCATCATCATCTGAAGCATCATCATCATCACCATCCTCATCCTTAGAATCTGAAGCCGCTGAAGTAGGTGGTGAATGAGTAGCCTCTGGAGCAAAACCACCCATGGTCGCCTGCCGTCGTGCAATACGACCAACACGAACATTCACCTGATACAACTCAGCGGAGAGTGTATCGAGGCGAGTGTCCATGCACTGCAACTGCGCCATAATGTCTCCTAGAGATACATCGCCCGTAGAGGAAGAAGGAGCAGATGCAGATGGAGCTGATCTGGAGGGAGGAGTGGAATCCGTCTATCGCGACCTAAACTGCGCCTCACTATGTTTTATTGTAGCGGCATCTATGGCACATATATGTGTGAAGTGGTCAGACACAGGAAAGGGAATAGAAAAATGGCGTAAGATCCTTGTGATAGCGGAAGGAAAGATGAGCATATCACGGGACGCCGAGTCAAGATGAACATCTATGATAGAAAGAATAAAGTGAGAAGGAAAATCTATAGTAAGATGCTCTAAGAGAGATAACAAAAATCGAGCACGAGGCTCTATGATGGAGTTGTAGTGAGAAAGTGGATGGAGTACAAAAGTCATCACCATGTTAAGAAATCTAGGACCTTTAGCAAAAGGCCTACATGATGTGTACTGATGCTCTCCCCAATCAGCTGGGCGCTGACAAAAGGCAGAAATGAGCTCATCTTTGGACACAATCCTCAGACGCTCATAGGAAGGATAATCAGGAAAATCTATCCTAGGAACCCTAAGCACATCCGCAACTAGCTGCGGTGTGACAGGGATGCGCGTACCTCGAACACGAGTGAAAAAGAGAGGTACTGAACGATCTATCCCGTGCATGTTGGAGTAAAACTACTGAATCAGCACGAGAGGGCAAGTGACTGAGACGTAACACAGTGACTCCCATCCCCTACTGTGAATGACAGAGGGAAGGTCAGTATCGGCGAAGTCTGCTAGAATGACTTGGCGTTCCGAATGAACACCTCGTCGAGAAAAGTTCTTTAAAAATTCCTTGTAGGCATCCCCATCATGAAACCGAAGGTTAAGAGGAGCAGCGTCAGAAGAAGAGGAAGCTCCAGAACGCAGAGGGTTCCGAGCCGGAGTGGATTTACGTTTGGGTGCCATAGACACTACTAACGTAAAAGAATGAGAAAGAGATAGAGAGGGAGACAATCAGAAAAGTCCCAACACAATTCATATATATCAAATATATTGAACAAGAAGTACGTATGCATGGGAATGCATGAACATGTGACATGCAAATCAAAAGGCATCATGGGCTCAGCCCAATCCAATCCTACCAGCACACAAACATAGAGCACACATCTAAATGCATGTAAATATCTTTCTAATGCACATGAAATGCAATGTATGACATTTTGAAAACATTTAAGTGAAAACCCAACCTAAAATTTCAAGAAAAACTCGTCAATTTTGAAAAACCCAAAAAAATTTCCAAAAATCCCAAAACCTAGATTTCAAAACATGAAATGCATGAGAAAGGAAGGAAAAAATGAACTTGCCAAGTGATTGAAACCAAGGGAAGATCGAAAATGAAGTGGGTTTGAAGATTTGAGTGTGAAAAGGGTGTTTGGGAGATGAAACGCCTCGAACAGATCGAGAGAGATCGAGTGAAATGAGAGAAAAATCGCGACTGAGCTTATATAGACACCTCAGTAAATATCGACAGCTAAGGTGTCGAGAGGTATCGAGGAAGGTGTCGAGGATTTGGCCATCGACAGCTGCAGGTATCGAGAGGTGTCGAGGTACAAGATCCAGTTTCAAAGAACAGAAGCTCGATTGATCGACCAGGTATCGAGGAGGTATCGAGAAGATAGGAACTTTCTCGATCGATCCACCAGGTGTCGAGACAGGTGTCGAGATTGTGGTAAGAAAAGGCTTGAGAAGCTCGACACATAGCAAGGTATCGAGGAGGTGTCGAGCCAGCAGTTAAAAGCAGTTTTTCGAGAAGAGAAAAACACAGACATGAATGCAATCCAACATACACCTCAACCAAAGATCCACTCAACATATGAAGCTCTCAAAATCATCTCTCAATCAAGAAATTTAGCACAAGGATCCTAAAAAAAAAAAACACACACACACACTAAACAAGTTAAGACGGTTTAGTGAGCATACATTAGCACATGTAAAACCTTTGTGATGGCCAAATCACATTGTACCTGCACATGTATCAAAAGTAGCAAAGAATATTGCGTGTTGTGTGTGAAAAACATCGCAAGATTGCATATGTGTATACATGTTATGACGATCTGAGATATGAGAAAATAACTTTAACTCACACACAATCATAACTGTTTGATGGGGACTATCACCTTCGAGGTACATCCTATAACTCCCACATCTCCTAGAATACACGCTTGCAACCATATTTAAAGCATTTTTTATCTTTTTGCTTTTTATTTTCTTTGAATATTTTCTTTTATTTTAGCATATCATACATGGGCATATAAAAGAGAGAAAAGAAATGCTCAAGATGTTAAGCATTTGACATCGCACTTTTGCTATGCCAAAGCATACGAATGTCTTTGACACTATACTTTTGCTATGCCGAAGCATACAGGTGTCATATTATGATTGGCGGGTAATAGTGGTGAGATGGTTATTTATGTCTTTCTCTTAGGATTTTCTAGTCCTACCCCGTCAAAAAGAGTGATATGAGTGTTAAGCTTTGAAGAGATAACTTAATCTTACTCATCACAAACAAGAGCCACAAAGCTCACTTGCTTAGTTGTGCATAGAAATGCTCATCTAAGCTACAAGAGATACAAAGTTTAGAAAACTTTGCTTCAATGGCCATCCAAGGTACACAAGTACCAAAGTACACATAACACACACTGTTTTTGTATTTTTCAATTTTTCAATTTTTCAATTTTTTTTAAAAAAATAAAAAATAAACAAAACTGAAAGTAAACACACAAAACATGTTAAACACAGCAAAGCATAAAACTAGATGCAAATGCATGAGGAAGAGGGACAAGAGAAGGAGATCAATCCATGGAGATGACACCAATGTTTTGACAAGGGAATTCAAAACGTTTGCTGTCAAGAGGTTTGGTGAACAAGTCAGCCTTCTGATCATCAGTGTGGATAAACTCAAGAGTGAGAGTACCATCTTCGACAAGCTCCCTAATGAGGTGATGTCGAATCTCTATGTGTTTGGTTCGAGAATGCTGAACCGGGTTCTTAGAGATATTTATGGCACTGGTATTGTCATAGTAAATAGTGAGATGCTCTTGACAAATACCATAATCATGAAGGAGTTTTTGCATCCAGAGGAGTTGGGTGCAGCAGCTACCGGCAGCGATGTACTCAGCTTCTGCAGTGGATAAAGAGATAGAGTTCTGCTTTTTGCTCATCCAAGAGACAAGATTGTTACCCACATAAAAACAACCCCCCGAAGTACTCTTTTTGTCATCAGCATTACCAGCGCAATCAGCATCAGAGTACCCAGCTAAGACACCATTAGTGTCCTTGCTATACCACACACCAAACTCAACAGTGGTTTTGACATACTTTATAATTCTTTTTAAAGCAGTCATGTGGGATTCCTTGGGATTAGCCGGATATCTAGCACACACTCCAACACTGTAACTAATGTCAGGTCTACTAGCAATAAGGTAAAGAAGACTACCTATCATGCTTCTATAGAGAGAGGGGTCAACACTCTTACCTAACAAGTCTACAGTGAGTTTGACATTTGGGCACATAGGGGTTCTAACAGAACTAGCAGATTCCAAACCAAACTTTTTCACAAGATTCTTAGCATATTTAGATTGAGAAAGAGATATACCTGAATCTTGTTGGCGAATCTGCAATCCTAGGAAGTGAGTCAGCTCTCCAATCATGCTCATCTCGAACTCGGCTTGCATGAGTTTTGAGAAGCCATGAGCAAGTTCATCCTTAGTCGACCCAAAGATGATATCATCAACATAGACTTGAGTAACTATCAACTCACCATCTTTCTTTTTGATGAAGAGAGTTTGATCAACCTTTCCTCTTGTGAACCCATGTGACACCAGATATTGTGTGAGTCTATCATACCAAGCTCTAGGAGCTTGCTTCAACCCATAAAGTGCCTTTTTAAGGTACAGCACATGATCCGAAAAGTGTGGATCAATGAATCCTTTTGGTTGAGCCACATAGACATCCTCTTTGAGTAACCCATTCAAGAAGGCAATCTTTATATCCATTTGATAGAGTTTGAAATTCAGCTGACATGCTAAGGCAAGCAGAATTCTGATTGACCCCATTCTGGCAACTGGGGCAAATGTTTCATCATAGTCTACTTCTTCCATTTGCGAGTATCCTTGAGCCACAAGTCGAGCCTTGTTGCAAATCACATTGCCTTCTTCATCAGTCTTGTTGCAGAATATCCACTTTGTACCGATGATGTGCTTACCTTCTGGTCTAGGTACTAGAGTCCAAACATCATTCCTCTGAAACTAAAGTAGTTCATCATGCATTGCTTCAACCCAACTTTCATCTTGTAATGCTTCCTCAACTTTCTTGGGTTTAACCTGTGACAAGTAGCAAAAATAAGACATAAAGTTAGCAACACATTTATCAACTATACGTTTCCTTAATGTGAGTTCATTCATGTTTCCCACAATAACTTCAGGAGGATGATTTAATTTGATTCTAGAGGAGGGTCCTTTTTCTTCATGAGACTCAGAATCTGGTGAAGTAGGAGCATCTGCAGAGTCTTCCACAATACTAAGAGTGCTTGGGGACACAAGTTCTGGTTCAACAATATCTTGAACTTCCCTAGGCTCAGGAGGAAGAATTTCTTTAGAGAGTTCCTCAATGCCTTTCTCAACACTGGAATCTGAAGACTCATCAATGACGACGTTTACTATTTCCATTACCTTCAGAGTTCTCTTGTTGTATACCCGATAAGCCTTGCTTGTAGACGAGTATCCCAGAAATATGCCTTCATCGCTTTGAGAGTCAAACTTTCTCACATTCTCTCTATCCTTAAGAATGAAACAAGTACTTCCAAAGATCCTGAAATACTTCACATTTGGCTTTCTTCCTTTCCATAACTCATAGGGAGTCTTTTTGGTACCAGGTCTGAAGTACACCCTATTAACCGTATGACATGCAGTGTTTACGGCTTCTCCTCATAAGTTTCAAGCCACATCTTTGTTATGCAACATGGCTCTGGCCATCTCTTGAATAACCCTATTCTTTCTTTCTACCACACCATTCTGCTGAGGCGTAATAGGAGCAGAGAATTCTTGAGATATACCTGATCTTATGCAGAAAGACTCCATATATGAGTTCTCGAATTGTTTACCATGGTCACTTCGAATTCAATCAATCTTTAAGCTCTTTTCATTCTACAGTCTTATGCACAAAGCCTCAATGTGCTCAGGAGCATCAGACTTGGATCGGAGTAAGATGACCCAAGTGTATCTAGTGAAGCCGTCTACCATAACCATGATGTATCTCTTACCACCAAGAGACTCGGTTCTGGTTGGACCCATAAGATCTAAATGCAAAAGCTCCAATGGTCTGGAGGTAGCTGATGTCTGAGTGCCTGGATGCTTAGCTTTCGTCTGTTTCCCAAGCTGACATGGTCCACACACCACATTACTCATTCTACTAAGCTTTGGTATCCCCAAGATTGATTCATGCTTAGATACAATGGATAGATGCTTGTAACTAGCATGTCCCATTCGTTGATGCCATAGATCTTCATTAGGCAAATGAATGCTATTGCACACTATATCGGCATCAGGAACCAATCCATAGCAGTTGTCCAACGTGCGAACCCCACTAATGAGCTTCTGTCCAGACTCATCCATGACAAGGCACTTTCCTTTTGAGAATAGTACCATGAAGTCTTGATCACATATCTGACTTATGCTCAATAGATTTACCCTTAGACCTTCTACATAAAGAACATTTGCGATGTCTGGCAATCTTGGTAGAGATATGATTCCTTTCCCTTTAATCTGTGACTTGCTTCCATCACCAAAAGTCACATTACCGCCTTTCTTAGGCTCAAAGATCTTGAAGAGAGATCAGTCTCCTGTCATGTGTCTTGAACAACCACTGTCAAGATACCATAGACATGTATCCATCACTTTGAATACAGACTTCATCATAAAACACACTTCATGCTTAGATGACAAATCAGAGGGAATGGTTCTTTCACTCAACCGCCTTTGATGAGCTAAGCCCTTAACTTTTACTCTTCTCAGACGAACTCCTTTGCACATTTTCATTCTGAGACAGTCTAGTTTCTTCTTAGCCAAACTGAGATCCTTTCCAATAGTCATTATAAAAGAATTCAAATAACTTTTAGACTTGTATTTTCTGAGACACTCAAACAAATAGTGATTAGAAAAACAAGATGTATTTGAAAACAAAGATCTCCTCAAGCCAGTTATAGCCATGACAACAGGGGTCAATGGATCAACACAGCAAAGATTAAACCTAATCAGAGTGTACCCGCTCTGATACCACTTGATAGGCCACAATCTGAATGACCCCTTGTGATTAAACTAATTAATTAATTAGCCAAGTTGTTAATTAATCAATTAATCATGCAATTACGTGGAAGCACAAACAAATCACCAAATAACTAAATATGCAGCGGAAATTAAATGACACGGTGATTTGTTTACGAATGGGGAAAACCCTTACAGCAAAAACCCCATCGAGTGATTTTCAGGTCACCACTCCCGAAACTCCACTATTATCAAATCAAGCGGTTACAAGTAAAGGAATCCCAAGGACCTTACCAACCTACAGTTGAACCCTTACCCCAATACCCAATTGGACTTGATCTGTAGTGACAATTTCCACCTTTGATGCACGGCTCCCAAGTACGTGACTAACCAATGTACGGATCCCAGTATGCGACTTCAAACTCCAACTAAAGAGGAGAGGTTGGCTGCAAAGTTCTTCAGTTCATCCTATACGATGAAGATCAGGAAGATGCCTGGTTACAAAACCTTTTGGTGCAAATACACAGCAACTTCTTGAGAGAAGATGAACTAGGTCAAGAACTTCGTCTTTTGATCACAATTTACTTGAACAGAGATTGCTCAATGCTTTTGCAACTTGTGTACAATTTGACAGCTCTTAAAACAATCCATTTATATGTTTAGGGTTAGAAGAAAAGAAGGCCCAAAAGCATATTCATGGATCCCAAGAAAATCAGATTAGAAAATCTGAAATCTTAAATCTCGACAGATAACAGGTGTCGAGGTAGCTATCGAGCAGGTGTTGAGCTTTAATGAAATTGCACTTCAGCTTGCTTTTTCTTGGACAGACTTAATGACTTCAACACTTGACCTTGAAACCTTGTTTCTTGAAGTATTAAAAACACCTAGAACTACCCAATTACAAGTAGAGTGCGTTTTGTCAAAGGATTAGCCAATTTACATGAATAAGTGACATATGTTCTTAACAAGTGAAAACACATATGTCCTAACAAAACTTTTTGAATTTTCTACTTTTTATGTGTTTTTGGATTTTTGACACAAAAGAAGAAAAAGATTGATCAAAAACAACAATGTAAAAACATTTTAAGTAAAGGAATGCAAATACACATAACATGTATGACCAAAAAGGAAAAAATGCATAAATGAACACAAAAAGATCACATGGAAGATAGAGTTCAAGGAATGATACCGACACCAATGGTCTTACGCAAAGATTCAAACCTCGGACCATCAAGAGGTTTAGTGAATATGTCTGCCTTTTGATTGTCAGTGTTGATGAACTCTAGACACACAATCTTGTCCTCCACCAAGTCCCGAATGAAGTGATATCGGATCTCAATATGCTTGGATTTCAAGTGTTGAACTGGATTCTTTGACAGATTTATGGCACTAGTGTTATCACAGAACACACACATAGTGTCTTGAGAAATTCCATAGTCATGTAGTAGCTTTCTCATCCATAGTAGTTGTGCACAACAACTTCCTGCTGCTATATATTCAGCTTCAGCCGTTGAAAGAGAGACTGAATTTTGCTTTTTGCTCATCCATGAAACCAAGTTATTCCTAAGATAGAAGCAACTATCGGAAGTGCTTTTCCTATCATCAATGCACCTGGCCCAGTCAGCATCTGAATATCCAACCAAGCACTCATTCGAATCTTTTGAATACCAAATCCCATAGTCAAATGTGCCATTGATATAGCGAATAATTCGCTTAACTGCTGAATATCCATCCAAGCACTCATTTGAATCTTTTGAATACCAAATCCCGTAGTCAGATGTGCCATTAATATAGCGAATAATTTGCTTGACTGCTGAATATCCATCCAAGCACTCATTTGAATCTTTTGAATACCAAATCCCGTAGTCAGATGTGCCATTAATATAGCGAATAATTTGCTTGACTGCTGTCAAGTGGGACTCTTTAGGCGCTACTTGGAAACGTGCACACACCCCGACACTAAAAGCAATGTCTGGACTACTTGCAGTGAGGTAGAGAAGACTGTCGATCAAGCTTTGATAAAGTGTTGGATTTATGTCTACACCGGCTACATCTATGCTCAGTTTTGCCGAGGAACTCATAGGAGTGGAAGTGTGTTTCTTAGAGTCTAGGCCAAATCTTTTGACAAGATTTTTGGCGTATTTCTCTTGAGAGATAAATATTTCATCTTTTCGTTGTTTCACTTGAAGCCCTAGGAAGTAGTTCAACTCCCCCACCATGCTCATATCAAATTCCCTTTTCATTTCTTCTAAAAATTCATGAGCTAGTTGATCAATTGTGGATCTGAAAACAATATCATCCACATACACTTGAGCAACAAGGAGAGATTTCTCATCTCTTTTGACAAACAATGTTCGACCGGCTTAACCTCTCTTGAAACCACGATCCAACAGGTATGTGGTGAGGCAATCATACCAAGCTCTTGGTACTTGCTTCAACTCGTACAATGCTTTCTTCAACCTTAACACGTGATCCAGAAATTGAGGGTCTTGAAAGCCCTTTGGTTGCTCAACAAACACTTCTTCATTTAGAAAACCATTCAAGAAGGCACTCGTCACGTCCATTTGGTACAACTTGAAATCCATAATACATGCTATGGAGAGAAGAATTCGGATTGACTCTAGTCATGCTACTAGTGCAAACGATTCATTGAAATCTATGCCTTCAACTTGAGTATATCCTTAAGCCACCAATCTAGACTTGTTCCGGACAACTTCACCATCTTCATCAGTTTTGTTCTTGACAATCCACTTAGTGCCAATTACATGTGTATCCTTGGGCCTTGGAACCAACTCCCATACATCATTTCTAACAAATTGATGTAGCTCTTGGTGCATAGACTCTATCCAATTCTCGTCTTTGAGAGCTTCCTCTACCTTCTTGGGTTCAAATTGAGTAAGATAACAATTGTACTTGACATGATTCGCACTATATCTTGGTCCTCTTCTTAACCGTAGTCCTTAATTCACATCACCAATGATATTGCTTGGTGGGTGGTTGAGAGTTACTCTTGACAATGGTCTCTTGGAAGTTGAAGGTTCCTTATAACGAGAGATTGGAGGTTGAACTTTCGGAGGTGTGAGTGGGCTTGAAACTCCTTGTGTTAATCTAGTCTCTCTTCTTGATATAGGAGGTGTATACTCCTTTTCAGGTGATTCTTTCTCAGCATCATCACCTAGAGACATATCGTCATCATCCTCATTCTTCTTAAGATTTAGCCCCTTGCCATCATCATCAATGTTCTTTTCTAAGATGGTGTCATCTATGACCACATTTATTGACTCCATCACAGTCTTAGTGCGCTTGTTGTACACTCTATATGCTCGGCTATTTGTGGAGTATCCTAAGAATATCCCCTCATCACTCTTAGCATCAAATTTTCTAGGATTTTCTCTATCATTCAGAATGTAACAGTTACTTCCAAATATTCTGAAATATTTCACCTTTGGTTTCTTTTCTCTCCAAATTTCATATGACGTCTTCTTTGTCCCTGCTCGGAAATAAATTCTATTCCTAATGTGACATGATGTATTCACAGCTTTAGCCCAAAATTTTTGTGGAATGTTCTTGTTGAGTAACATGACTCTTGCCATCTCTTGGATCACCCGGTTCTTTCTTTCAACTATCCCATTCTGTTGTGGAGTCTTTGGAGCTGAAAATTCCTTCTTGATGCCATGCTCATCGCAAAAAGCTTCAAATTTCGCATTTTCAAATTCCTTCCCATGATCACTTCTGATTTTTATTATGGGAACCCCCTTTTCATTCTGTAGCCTTTTGCATAATCTTTCCATTTTATCACATGCTTCCAATTTTTTTCTAAGGAATTCCACCCATGAGTACCTTGAGAAATCATCAACCACCTCCATAATATATCGCTTTCCACCCATGCTTTCAGTTCTTGTTGGGCCCATTAAATCCACATGAAGTAACTCCAAAGGTCTTGAAGTAGCAACTACATTCACCTTAGGATGAGCTGATTTTGTTTGTTTTCCCATTTGACATGGACCACAAACACTTTTCTCAATTTTCCCAAACTTTGGCAAACCAACCGCTGCTTCTAGCTTTGAGACTTTAGCCAGTTGCTTGTAATTATCATGCCCAAGTCGTTGATGCCATAGCTCCAAGAGATTCACTCGAGCACTTCAACACATTATGCTTGGTTTGGTAATGATACCATAGCAATTATCGGTGGTCCTAAGTCCCTTCAACATTTGAACACCCTCATCATTTAGGATTAGACACCCTTTCTTTGAGAATGGACTAAGAAGTCTTCATCACATATTTGAGTGATGCTCAGCAAATTCACTTTCAATCCTTTGATGCACAGCACATCAGTCAACAGGGGTAGTCTCGAAATCTCAATGGTTCCATTTCCGAGAACTTGTGAGTGAATTCCATCTCCAAATGTCACATAACCATCTTCCTCCTTTTTGAGAGTTTTGAATAAAGACTTATCTCCAGTCATATGCCTTGAACACCCACTATTAAGATACCACAAACATGAATTAAACACTTCCAATGCGGTGTGAAATAAAAGACAAGCATGTCATAGGCATTCTTGACCATTAAAGCAGGACTCATCTTGATTTTCTTCATTCATAGAAGAATATAGCTTTCTTTTCAGACTGTCAAGTTCATCACATAATCGTCTATTCCTTTTCTTATATTTTTCAACCAAGGAAATTGACTCACACAAGCTATTATGAACATCATGATTTCTATGAACTAATGATTTCAGCATGTGTATAAAAATTCTAGCATGTTTCTTTGACTTAAACAACTCTAGAAGTTCATTACTAGGACAATCTCCAAACATGCTCATAGAATCATTATCACAAACACCTCTAGTCCACTTCATATTGGCCTTTTCCATAGTACTTTCCATAGTAAGCCAAGGGGTCTAGGATCACACTCAGGTAATAAAACCACATCGAGTGTACCCCCTCTGATACCAATTAGTGTGTAAAACACTATGAACGTTTAGACCCTCAATTTACAAATTACCAATTCACGCTTAATATCAAACAATGTATGTGCGGAAAATGAACATAAGCTTATAACAGAATTGATAAACAATCTAAACCAAATAAAATCACATCCACAGCAGAAATTAAATGGCAAAGATTAAGGGAAGAGAGATGCAAACACAAGGACAACACAACGATGTGTTATCGAAGAGGAAACCGAAGCCCTCGGCGTAAAACCTCTCCACCACCCTCCAAGCAGTCAATAATCCACTAAAGAATGAAGTTGGGATACATGAACAGCAGAAGACCCTCCAAGCCTAATCTACCCAGTGTACCTAAGCCCTCCAAGCTTCTTGCTCCAATGAGGTTGCGCCGAACCTTTGTCTTCTTTAGCTTACCGGATTCCGCTATAGCCCATAGCATCAACCAATAACCATTGGTCCCTTCCTAACTGCTTCCCAAAGCACCAAATAGCATTCTCACAGATGTGGGTATGGTGAGAAAAGGATTTGGGTAAGAACCTCTCAAGGATGTAACAATGGAGAGGGTGAGAGTAGAGGAATTTGAAGAGTCTCTATGTAAAGATTGTGGATGAATCAATCTTGTTTTTCTCTAGGGTTTCTCTCTCAAAATTCTCTCTGGAAGCTCTCTACATTTCGTGGGTATAAGGGTCTATATATAGTGGTGTGTATTTGGAATGCAAAAAGTCATTTTTCCAAAACAGAGCTGGCTGGCGGCTTGGCCTCGTGACTTGACTGAGCTGCGAGTTCAAGCTGCGAGATAACTAAATGGCCAGTCTAGACTTTTTGTCCTGTATTGCTCCAGCTGGCATGACGCTTCAGCTTCTCCAGATGTTTGGCACGTGAGCATCTTCTGGCGGCTTGCAAGCCGCAAGCTACCCGTGAGATCCAGCCGCGAGTTCCTACTGCACCACACACTCTTGAGCAATTCTTCACATTCTCTCACACACTACCCTTACATGAATCCCACTTAAATACAGTTACTAAATGCTAAAATACAAGCAAATTTGGCACGGAATAAAGCCAACAGAATGGTTAATTAAATTCAACCTTACACAAATAAAGAGGATGACGTAGGAAAAAAGTGTAATATAGCCAAATTAGGTCTGGCAATTCTAGACTGCTTGGAATTTTAGCTTTGGTTTTGGTGGGAAAAAGGCTAGAAAATAGTAAGGAAGATAGGGCTTCTAATGGTAAAAATAAATAGAAGGACTTGGGGATGAAATGAAGGGAAAATTTTGAGAGTTGGGTTTGCTGTTCCAGGGTTGTAAGCAGTAAGCCATTAACTGTGTTTGGTTCTTTATGGGGTATTTAGGGTTGTTTGATGGTGAGTGATTTAGGGTTTTGAAGTTTTGGGATTTAAGGTTTGAAAGGTGACAAACCAATGTGTGTTTGTAAGGTTTTAAGTAGCTGGGAATTTAAGAAACAAAAAAGGAAAACAGTCAAATTCTAGGCATCGCACTTAGGATTTCCTTGGCATCACACGTCAAATAAAAAGTTTCATAACTTATAAAAATCTAGAAAACTTGTTCTTCTTCACTATAGAATAGAAGGCATTACATCCATATAAAGAGATGACTAATACCCATAGAAAGCATTATATCCATTTGATACCTTTACATCCATATAAAAATTTAGAAAACGTGCACTTTACAGTATATTAATTTGCTTGCATATCAGTTTATTAATTCTAATCTGGCTCTACTGCAGTTGATTGCTACTACTACTCTTTTTCTTGCTTCAAAACTTTACCTTAAAAATAAAATCCTAGGTCTAAAAAGCTCTGTGTTCATATTGGCCTCTTTTGGTTCAGTCTTTCATCTTTTACTAAATTCTCATTGTACAAACTGGCTTTAGTTGCTCTAACTCATACCTAGTTCCATAAGCATATTGTGTATTCATTTCTCAAACTAACTGCTTATCAATCTTGTGCAGTATGGTTGCTGCAAATGCTGGGCAGATTGACTATACACAGCCTGGACCCATTGACAGGTCAGTGTTGTCACAGCAGCTCAAGCATCGGTCCGAAGCTATTTGGAATGGGCAGGTAAAACACAACACTAAAGATTTAATCAATGTACATGCATTTAATTCATACAATGTACACGCATTTCCTATCATATATTAATCCATGGTTTTGTTCTGTGCAGGATCCAGGGTCCATTACCTATCACAGTCATAGTTCAGAGTTCTCCGATCGAGAGCCAATGGTAGACGACCGAGTCAGGAACATCATCAAGGCAGTTGGTTTGGAGGGACTCCTTTGGGTCCCGGGTAGAGAGATTGACCATGGCCTGATAACGGCCTTAGTGGAGCGATGGCGGCTCGAGACTCACACCTTCCACATGCCACATGGTGAGGTCACCATCACATTGCAGGATGTGGAGGTTCTTCTCAGGCTTCCTGTTGATGGCCACGCTATAACAAGGAGCACGCAAAAAACTTGGGTGGATGTGTGCCGAGACTTCCTTGGCTTTGGACCTGTAAATCAAGACAACCATAAGGAACTTAATGGCCAGAGGATTCTCATCAACCGGCTTTTGGAGCAAGTTGCTCATCCATTGCCGCCTAATGCTGAAGAGGATTGGTTGCATAAGTACGCACGATGCTACATCCTAGCACTATTAGGGGACACAATATTCATGGACAAATCCGGCGATTGGGTGCATCTAATGTGGGTGCAACAGTTGGAAGACCTTCGCAACCCATGAAGGTACAGTTGGGGAAGTGCTTGCCTTGCATGGTTGTACCGAGAGCTATGCAGGGCAAGCGAGGGCACCGGTCAGATTGGTGGGTGCTTACTGTTGGTCCAATATTGGGCATGGGCCAGGTTCCCCTATTTGTGCCTGGCAGTTGAGCGTGGCTCACCAGTGGGTGCTTATGGTCCTCCAGTGCATGGTCCACTGTCCCTGAAGTAAGTCTCTATCTCATACACATCATATACATTATGTGATCATTACCTAAGCCCACAATCATGTAACTAGATTTTATTTATTTATTTTAAAGGCTTCTAGCAATTTTTTTTTTGTCAACATAAAAATTTTTTAAACAAAGGTTCAATATATATGATTACGTTAATATACTCTAATTTTGTGACTGTCATGTGGCTTGTATGTGTTTTGTTTTTTATAAGGACTGTTTCTTATTCTAGTGATATTATTATTTAAGTAAATATCTATAAGATTATCTCAGTAGTTATATGTGATTACATTATAGTTTTAACATTGGAATTATCTTAGTAGGAAAGTTCTAGATATTGATCCTTTGTTCTTGATTGTAGGTGGTTGTGGATCCCAAACAAGAAAAATAGGCCCGCCCACATCTTTAGGGACAGGTATCGCAAGCAAATAGTTTCAATGTTGCTAGGCCAGGTATGAAAATGCATTGTTTTACATGTTTTGGAACAAGATATAGGTTTGGTGAACTTTGAAATATAAACATTGTTGCCTAATGTGTTATGTACTTGTTTTTTGGCTGTTGTAGGTGGTGTGGCAGCCATATGAAGCTGAGTTAGAGGACCTTCTGCCATGGTGCGTTGCAGGGAGGGCCGTGTGGATAGCAACGGTGCCGTTTGTATGTTTCCACCTAGTAGAAAAATATACACCAGATCGTGTCGTTTGTCAATTTGGGATGATCCAAGAAATTCCCCTCAATGTTGACACTGACACAATGCTTCATGGCATTGATTTAGGGGGGAAGGTCGATGTTGATTGGATGCGGAAACATACTATGCATATCGATAAGTGGGGTAATCGCCTTCAACAGCATTATGAAGCAATGCTTAGTGATATGCCTCCACAGCACGAGTACCACGACTGGTTCAAAAGGATAACTCAGAGGTTCATCGATAGGCCCGATGCTATAATGACTCTGCTGGTAACTTCTCAATGTCTTCTACATCTTACCGTACTTCTTAGCATGAAACCACTGTTTAGAGAACATGATATATGTTACTACATTTTCTGCTTAGCACTTGGTCTCCCTATAATTTGCAATTATTACTAGCAGAACCAACATTTATTTTATTATCGATTGGCATTGTTGATTTGGTATTGCATTACTAATATGTGTGGTTTTTCCATGTGCAGATTGAAGGATACGTCCTTTTGTTGAGGCGTCACCCAGTGGGCATAGAGGACCACAAGGACATTACTGAGATGCTGACGACAGTGCATGTGATTGAACGTGTACAACCCTCTATCCCTGAGGCCCTGAATGAGGAGGCAACTACTCCTACGGGCCTAAGCACGAGCATAGCTCCTGTTGGATGTCGCCCTTGTCCACCTGTTGCTACCCTTCGGGTTATCCCTACCCCCGATCCCTCTCCATCCACCCCACATCCATCCCTTAGCCCTACCATCCCTTCACCCACCCCACATCCATCCCCTAGTCCCACCATCCCTTCACCCACCCCACATCCATCCCCTAGCCCTACCATCCCTCCACCCACTCCACATCCATGTCTTGGGTCTGACATCCGTCCACCCACCCCATGGTCATTTCCTAAGCTATCACCCATTCCATCCTTTGACCTAGGTATTACTCCAACCCCTCTTGAGATGCAGCAGGAGCCACCCTCCCACAGTACGTCTACTAGCCCTTCTTTGGGCATCGATCCACCCCATGTTCAGGTCGAATAGGCTGTTGGGTTACCTACAGTGCAGAAGGTCAGCCGAAACGCATATCAAAGGCACCTCCTTGTGGGACAAGGGGGCATAAGGATGGACACAAAGCTGGGCCCAAGGCATCTGATGAAGGACATGTAAGACCTCCTCCTCATTATACAAGACAGAGTAAGGTTCGAAAAAGGTAACTCATCCAATACCTTATTCCTTTGTAAGAGTGAAATGGATGGTGAGGTTGTGGGTTTAACATATTATGGTGAAGAACTAGAGGATGATAATCGCGATGGTATCATCATTGTTCTTTGTATAAACTATAATGATTTTTTTTTTGTTGGTTTTATTTTTTATTTTTTTGTTGTTGTTCTTTTCATTGATTTGAATTCAATTTGATTGATTCAAGGTGAGAAAAAGAGAGACTTTACCAAATTAGAGTTCAAACTGGACTCAAATTTAGCTTCATGAGTCGCATATCTAGCTTTCAAGGCCAATGCCTTTAGAGTCGGGTCATCAAAGTGTGTGTTGAAGTTGCTAGCAACATATCAAAGGCAATATCGATGAAATACCCGTTCTGTTCCATCCTGACCTCTAGGCCACTCTTGAATGGCGCATTTGATACCTTTATGTCAGTCAGAAATAATGCAAATGCCCTCGTCAAGTATGACATGCTCTATTGAAGTCTTGAGACACTCTAAAACCACCCTCAACTAGGCCCTGACTCCTTGTCCACTACAGCAAAAGCGAGAGGTAAAACCTTTTGGTTAGCATCAGTTGCCATTGCAATCATCAATACCCCTTTGTATTTACCATACAAATGCGTCCCATCAATATTGATCACTGGCCTGCAATATTGGAATGCAGCAATGCATGGAGCGAATGCCTAATATACATACCGCAGTAACATAGTACCTTCGTATGGCCTATGTATGGTGTGATAGTTGTACCGGGTACCCAAATCCTGATCCAAGTACGCCAATAACAATTTTCGCAACCTTTGGTAAGACTCCTCCCAATCCCCAAATATCTTAGCAATTGCCTTTTGTTTTGCGTCTCATACTTTATAGTAAGAAAGCTCATGATTATACTTAGTATGTATGATCTCCCAGAGCTCATCAATACGAGCAGTGTGATTTTGTCGTAATTTTCCCACAATTTCTGATGCAACAAAATTAGAATCCATCATTTTACCGTCTCTTCGTAGGCCAAAGGGTATACAAGTGTGTGGACCCACATAAGACGTGACCATCCACAAACCATTAAGTTTGGCCTTCATGAATGCCCTAACGTGACACTTGCAGTTGTCGTCAACGAATTCGGTGCACAATTTAGTTTTGGTCGACCTCTAGATTATAAAATTTCTATTATCAGTTGCTACGTATATTGTCAATGCACGCTTCACCGCCTCTTTATTTGCAAAAGTCAATCCTTTACAAAAATGCATCCCATCTTCCCAAGTTGAAACGAATGGTATCTAAAGATGTGAAGGATCAACCATATTTTCCCAAGTATTTGCGTAGAATGAGTCGGCAGGAGGTCTGTAGCCAGTGGTCATATTTGTATCATGTTGGACGCCAATATCATCGTCTATATCACCTTCATCATGGTACTCCATATTTTCCTCTTCAAAATTGGGAACGACTTCATGGTCATCCATATCGTTCTCAAAGTCGCCTTGCTCAATCCTCTCTTCGTACAAATCCACATCATCAATATTTTCATCATCATTCGCAGCATGATCTTCGTCTTCCTCCTCTAAATGTGTCTCTTGAGGATGGAGGGTTTCACCAGTATTCTCAACATGATCTTGAGATGGGAGCATATAACCTCCCATTGTATACCCTCCCATTGTAGTGCATCCATCATCTAAGGTTGTAAATTGTAAAGATGTAGTTGTTTGTTGCAGGACCTCAGTATCAACTTCTGCAAGCGGCTCCAAACTTACGTACAACTCAGCAGCATTTACTTGGGGCATTTTCTGGATCCTATTAAACATCATCTTTACATGTTTGTCTTCTTTGATCGCCATATACCCGTAATTTATCCGTTCATAAAGGACTTCTTGTGGGTAACGATAAATAATCTTGATGTCATACCAAGCATGGCTCAAATTCAATTCTTCCATTATTTTCCTCTTCAAATCATTCAACGTCTTCAACTTATGACGTATCATCATGTAGTAGCATTTGATACTCGGCCCTCTAATGGGAATCCGTCAATCTCTCTAGGATTGTCAAGGGGTCCACCGTAGTATACATTTATATCAATATTCTTCAGAGATTGTGAACCTATTAGAGAGTCAAGTATAATATGTTAGTGACATATTTTATCTCTTTCATTTAACATCAATTACAAAACCTTTTCTATCTACTCAAAGTACAAAAATTACAACTTCTCACCCCACAATTGCATATACTCACCCCACTTCACACACAAACACACTCAATCATTATCATTTCGTACTCAAACAAATAAAAAAACTAAAGACAAAACTTACCCCCATTACAAAATTTCAACTCAGCTCTAACAAAAATATTAAATAAAAATATCAAACAAAACAACAAAAGTCATGAGGATGTGCAAATGAATAAGTGCAATTATGTAACATCATCATTCCTGTGCAAGAAAATTCATGGCATACCCTATTACACTACTATTAATGAAATAACATAGAGCAGGGTTCATCAGACAAAAAAAAAAACACTAATGTGAATATGATCATGAGTAATCAAAATTAGACATATCATCTAATTTCAAAATCAAGGCATTAGTATACAGTCAAATATACTAGATGTAGAATACAAACTCAAATTTACTCCAAATTATGGAGAAAATGAAGCAAATAACTTCACCGAAAGCTAGCAAAAAGACTTCCTGGATCATGAATAAATAAATATATATATATATATATATATCTTTCTCCTCACTTTCTAATATATATATATATATATATATATATATAAAGTGGTTAATACAAACAAATATTTTATCAGGAAATGTCGTGACAAATTCAATGCAAGCAACACTTTCTAAAGCAGTTATATACACTAAACAACCAACTAGAGAGTGAGGAGACCCTTACCTGACATGAGGATGTGCAAATGTACTGCTGGGATTGTATGAGAGTGAGAGAGGGAGACTACAATGAATGTTGGGCTTGTATGAGAGTTGAGAGAGGAGCAATGTTCTGCTGCTGAATGTGTATGAGAGTTGAGAGAGGAGCAATGTGTGTATGAGTGAGAGAGGATGTGCAAATGTTCTGCTGAATCCCGAGAGACCCAGACCCAGACAAAACCATATGGGACCCAGACATGACCAGCCCACGTGGAGCAATAATTGACCATATTTAAAAATTGAGTTTCTGAGACTCGATTTCACTTCTAGCAAACCAAGTCTCTAAGGCTCGAGATCCAAGTGGCGTCTACGTGGAATCTCAAAGCACAGAAATCGAGTCTCTAATGCTCGGTATACAACTCGAGTCTCTAAGACTCGAGTTCCAGGTGTACTCTACGTGGAATTAGGCCACATCAAACTAGGAAAACCGAGCCTCAAAGACTTGATTTATAGGCCCAAAATCAAGTCTTTGAGACTTGAGATGTTAGTAAATTATATAGTTTGAGAACCAGGCCTACTAACTATATAGTTGGAAAGTTATGGTTAATTTCCCATTTTCGCCCCCAAACTGCCACAATTCTACACTCCCACGTTTAGATTAAAAAGAAACACTCCCACCCAAAAAAACAGACTCCAATTCCCACGTTTAGACTTAAGAAAAGAAAAGAGTAAATTATTAAAAAATCTAAATCTAAACCAATCCAACCAAGAAATTCAAACCTAAATTATATTCAATTCCCAGATTTGAAAATGAAAAGGAAAAAAACAAAAACAAAAACAATAACTTTACCGGTTATGGGTACACGACCTATCTCTCTGATGGTGGCAGATTTTTCTCTCTCCCCAGTCTCTACTCCGGGCCTTATCTGTTTACCATTCTCCCTAGATTTTGGGTCTGCAAAATCATTTTTTGAAACTTTTTGATTTCATCGCCTCTCTCTTTCTCTGTTACTCTTCGTGTCCTCATCGCCTCTCTCTATTTCTATCTTGGTACACATCTAATTTTAACCGGTTAATTTTTTTATTTATAATGAGAGGCTTTTGAACGTATTGTAGCGTTACCAAACAATATAATGTATCGCTTTTTAAAGTGAAACGTGTCTAAATTTTAGATAGGCAGTTATCTTAATTGTTAGCACCTCCTTAATTGTAGGAATCCACTTTCTCTCATCTTTTGCTATTATATATATATATATATATATATATATATATAGACTAGCTTTTAACCCGTGCAAATGCACGGGATTTTTATTTAATTTTTTTGTTGTATTTTTATAACATCTCAAAAGTATTTTTCTTTCTTATTTAACATCATCAAAAGTAAATCAAATCATACTTCATCATAGTAACATATACTAACACACTTTAAATAAAGGGAAAAAATTAAACTTACAGTAGCAGAAAAACAAATACCTTTGAACATCATACAAATTTGGATTCATAGCTCAAAATAACATTTATAATCCTAAAATAAACCAAAATTAAAATAGTTTAACCCCTTGTTTATGGACTTCATGCTTTGTCTCTTAAAAGTCTTATGGGTTTAATGTTGTGAGCATCCAAGCCATTGATGATCTTTTTGCATACCTGGACATATTAGAAGTTTCAAAAAAATATATGTTAAATTGATCCCAAACGAATAACATATACAGATGCAAAATTAGTTCTGCCATGCACGGGAATAACTACTGGATGCATCAATACCTCAGGTGGTGTGGAATTGGAAATCTGGCAAACAGGAGACCTATCAAGCAGATTCATTCTAATTTCTACCCCATAACAACTACATAGTAATGTCCCTATGACATTAAAGAGACATTATAATGAGAAGTTCAAACAAATATACCTAAAAAATATGCGAAATTAAGAAATATATATGCAGTATGTATAATTTAAATGAAAGAAATAAAAGTATAAATATAGCTTTAAATGAAAAACAAACTATGGGAAACTAACAAAAAAACTTGAGTTGTTGTTTCGAATTGTTTTGGCATTGCTAAAGGCCTTAAGAATTGGGATTGGACTATGATATTAAAGGTCAAGGTGTACATAACCTTGATTTTAACATAATTCTTCCGATAATATGCCAAGCATATGCTCATACAGGGAAATTTGAAATCCAATTGTGCGGCCTTCTACTCCAAATTGCCCACCTAAGTGTGCAAGATATCTCATGAGCATCTTTGTTGTCCTATTTACCAGCATCACTATCTCCACTAACCAAAAGAGAATTGCCATTTCCTTCATTAATCATTGCCCTATTTTCTTAAACAACACGTCAAATAAGAAACTAACCCATGAGTAAACAAAAAAGTAGTCACATCCAGGAAGTGGTCTGAATTGCATACATTTGAAATGTCATTAACTTGGTTTAGATATTTAGGAAAGTTAAGTGCCATTAATAGGAGTATGAGGTCTAAGAGTGGCTACACGTAATTAGATGTATTTTTTTTTTATTCACTTTACTGCAATTAAATTATAAAGCATGCCTATCTAGATTATCTCAATCAAATTTAAAGTTGTAGTTGTTTAGTTATATACATATGTTAATAAAGAAGGTGTAGTTTAGAATACATTCCAATTTAAGAAGACTACTAAATTTTCTAATGTTGCAACTTGGGTTTTGATGATGGAAAGTTCAAGTGGACAATGTACTAAAATTTTACTTATGTTGATGACATAGTATGCCTAAATGCACATTAAAAAAAAGGCAACGACCAATGGCAACTAAAACCAAAAGGCACAAACCATGTAGTGGACATAAACTAACGCAAGAGTAAGCAAAACATTTTGTCAAACACATGGTGTGCACAAAATTTCAGCATTAGAATGTACCATAAAGCCAATAACGAACAATCCAAAGTGTGGGATAAGCACATCAAATAGTCCATACAAAGTGTGGGAACGCAGGAACATTTTACATATTAGAAGACAATAACTTAACATAACAATACGATAAATAAAATACATTAAGACAATAACTTAACATAACAATACGATAAATAAAATACATTAATTTGTTCAGTTCAAGTTGTACAGCTACTCATTTGTCGTTGTCCTGCTTGTAGGTATGCTTTCTATAAAATAGGTTTGTGCTATCTCTATTTTTCAAGGAGTTGTCGTTCTTTAATTCTCATAAAAAATCATATTTTGTGCCGTGCAATGATTGACACACTAATTAAATGGTGCCTCAAGAAATGGTTAACATTAAATCAAGTTCAAATTTAGATTGCATTCTTTGTACCATATTTTGAAGCTATTAGAAAAATTATTAAAATATTTTCCTTATTCTAACGACAACTTATTATATATAAATCGGATGTACATAATCAAAAAATTTAGTCATGAATAATAAAAAGTAATGTGCAGAATCAAGCAATTAGTAAGGACTAAGGACTTAAACAAACATTTTGATAGAAAACCCAAAAACCCAAAACAAAAACGAATCAAATCTAAACCCATTCAACCAAAAATAAACTCAATTAAAGCAACATTTCATATCCAAATCTAAAAAATGGAAAGAAAAAATACCGGAGACGGTTTCGACGATCTGGGTGGCGGATGTATGGCCTAATCGTTTCTTTCTGTATGCTTGCAGGTTCGGAGGTCTAAGTCTGGCGAGCGACCCAAATTGGAGTAAACATGAAATCATAGTTTTCGCAAGATTTAGGTTTTTGCTTACAAAAATTTATAATAATAATAAATAAATAAATAAAAAAACAAAGAAAGCCAAAAAAAGAAAACTCATTCTGTAACAGTGCATCGCCGGTTGAGGGAAGCAAGGATTTTGGTGGTCAGAGTCCGACGGTGGTACTGGCCTGAGATGTCTCTAACTCTGCCTCTTTCTCTATTTCTTTCTCCAGCTCTCATCGCCTCTCTATTTCTATCTTCGTATCTATCGCCTCTCTTTCTCCCTTCTCGTGCAGCAAAAAAAATATTTTTTTTTAAGCGGTTAGTTTCCTTTTATACCAAGGGGCTCTCAAATAGTGTTTTTACATGGTGAAACATTATAATTTATCGCTTTTAAATAGTGTTGTAACGTTACCAAACATTGCAATGTATCGCTTTTTTAAGTTATACATGTCTAAATTTTAGATGGCCCTTTTTCTTAACGTGGCAGCACCTCCTTAAAGGCTTCTGCTATTATATATAGTATTAGATATATCTATATATATATATATATATAGATATAGATGCAAATTCCTATTTCAAAAAAAACTAAGTATTAACCCAAACCAAAATTCAAACAAAGCTACAAAAGAGAGAGAGAGAACTTTGTGACGTAAAATTTAAAAAGTACAATACCAAAACATATATTAAAAAAAATCATCAACCTTAATCAGAGTTATAAGAAAGAACAAAAATTGTTAGGTTTTGAGTTTGTAATGTTGGCAAACCATAACAAAAACTAAGTCTCATTGGTTTTGAATGGTCTACATTGAAGTCCAAGATAAAAAAAAACTCAAGTTCGGGATAAAAAAATGAGTTACAATCTATTTTGTTCGATTGGTACTTGATTGGTACTCGATCGATCGAAAGTCGTATATCAGCAAAAAATTAGCAAACGTAAAAAGCCCATAACTTGACCGTTTAAAGCCCAAATCGCGAGCCATTTTTTCTAGTATTTAAAGGACATTATAAGCTAACCCTAAGAGGGTTTTCAGAGTTTTTTTTTAGAGAAATTAGAGTGCATCTTGTGCCTCTTTTATAGATCTAGGGTTTTGTACCCAAAAACTCTCTAAAGTCTTTTATCGGTGTTATTCCTTAAAGAATCTCAAGATCCAGTGTTGTAGAAGTTATTGCATACAAGATCAACATTTAAAGAAGATCTAAAACCTTTGAGTGGAGTCTCAAAGTCACAAGTAGGAGAACTTGTGGTTGCAGTAGATCAAGGAAAGAAATAATCCGTAGACTCGGAGCTATCACGTGGTCGTGGTAGTAAGTTTTCTACTCGAGATAGCAATAGGATGTTAGTGGTCTAAGTTCTATTGTAAAAACTTCAATTCTTTTATAGTAGATCTAGTTTACCTTGAGGATAGCTAGGTTAAATCCTCCCCAGGTTTTTTACCGGTTAGGTTTTCCTGAGTTATCTTATCGTTGTGTTCTTTATTTTCCACATTATTTACATGATATGATTTTATTGTGTTAACCTAGGACTGAATAATTTATCTAAGTAATCACTTGGCTAAATAACTAGGTTAAACAACTTGTGTTAAGGGGTCTAAAAACGTAAAAAAAATCCATAAAGAGAGAGAGAGAGAGAGCACTCACTGTTTTTTTCGTAGGAAAAATATGGATTGAATGAGAGAAATGATATCGAATTTATACAAAAATAAAATGGGGAAGAAGAAGTGTCAGAATATAAGAAAAATATGATGAAGCGTAACGGTAAAGTAGAGAGTAGTGGGGAGATAAAGAGGCAAAAAGGGAAGGGAATGGTTGGAGGAAGTGACAAGGTTGGGGAAAGTGTAACAGTAAATGTGGACTAATAGGGAGAAGAAGAGGTGTTTTTTTTATTATTTTTTATTTTTAAGAATAGGGAGAATAAAAGTTTTAAAAGAGAAAAAAATAATAATAAGTGGATGATGTGGCCGCTGATGTGTAGTAATTTATTATTTAAATTTTTGGTTTATAAAATTTCTTCTTGTAAGGATGTTGCAAATACAAGCTTGACACCACACTAGGAATCAATGCATCAACAAAGTCAAATTGAGGTTATTTAATTATAATATATTCAATTTCACGATAATACATATCTTTAATGATATTTTCCAAAATGAACTTTTAATTTTTTGAATTAGGAATCTTTGATAGCAAGGTTGAACCCGTTAGTCATAGCAAATACATTGTACTCCACAAGTTTTGTACAGGTATATGATGTCTTTGATTTTTTTTTACTTAGTATAAATTGTTCTGTAATGGATGATTTTCTTATTTATTCTAATTTGTATTTGTCAATCATCTTTAGGATTCTTTGCCAGCTACGACGTATCCTTCTACATCATCATCATCTACTATGCATATACATCCTAACCAGTCATCATTTACGGTATGACCACTTACTATTTAATTAGAATATATTGAATTTTTTTTAACTGTGCTCATTTTTTTTTTCTTTTTTTTTTTGGTATTTGGTTGTACGTTCTTTTATGTAGGATCTATTACAACAACTCCAAGAAAGTTGATGTACAAACAAGTTTTGTGACCAAGAGAATGCATTGGGAAGCAAATATTTTTTGCTATATAATATTTTAATTGTGGTGGATAGAACCATCTTCTTGTAGTTTGAATTGAGACAAGTTTTATTTTAAGATGTATCTTCAGTCATATGATTCTCTTTTTGTATTCTGAATCATGATATGTTTTATTTCAGGTGAATGTATTGTCAATTAGAAACTTTTATAAAAAAATAATAATAATAAAAATTGTGACAGGTTTTATTTCAAATGTATTTGTAATCTTATGATTCTCTTTTTGTATTCTAAATCATGACATGTTTTATTTCAGGTGAATGTACTGTCAATTAGAAACTTTTATAAAAAATTGTGACAGATTTTATTTCAGGTGAATGTATTGTCAATTAGAAACTTTTATAAAAAATTGTGATAGGTTTTATTTCAGATGTATTTGTAATTTTATGATTCTCTTTTTGTATTCTCAATCATGACAAGTTTTATTTCAGGTGAATGTATTGTAAATTAGAAACTTTTATAAAAAATTGTGACAAATTTTATTTCAGGTGAATGTATTTTCAATTAGAAACTTTTATAAAAAATTGTGACAAGTTTTATTTCAGATGTATTTGTAATCTTATGATTCTCTTTTTGTATTTTGAATCATGACAGATTTTATTTCAGGTGAATGTATTGTCAATTAGAAACTTAAAAAAAAAAAATTGTGACAAGTTTTATTTCAGATGTATTTGTAATCTTATGATTCTCTTTTTGTATTTTGAATTATGACAGGTTTTATTTTAGATGAATGTATAGTCAATTAGAAACTTGAAAACCAATTTGAAAATTTTAAAACTATTCATTTATTTTAGATGAATGTATTGTCAATTAGAGTGTACTGCTTCCTCATTAAATGTCTGACGTGGCAGCTCCTAATTGGTAGCGTAAACAAGCCTTTTTCTGCCAGCTCTGGATAGAATGTTTTCTCAAAACAAACTTACCAATCTCCAACTCAAAAATAAACCTAGCAACTTAATCAAATTTACCAAAATTAAAAACTCACACAAATCTAGGTCCAAAATTACCAATCTCTCTCTCTCTCTCTCTCTCTCTCTCTCTCTCTCTCTCTCATATATATAAAGAGGGATTTTGCCCAAACAAAAGGAAAAAACAAGTAAAAGTCTAAAAGACAGTAACACAATTTTGAGCAGAATTTTCTGGTTGTGTTACAATTTTCTCATAATAAGCTCAATTTCAAATTTGATGGCATAAATAGTTTTTGCAAATTGATCATAATTGTAGGATTTGAAAAAATTTGAGAATTGAATGGGCTAAACATCTTGCCAACAAAAAGCAAATCAAGTTATAATATATACATTAAATTTATCTCAAAATGGTTACATTTTGTCCGTATTGAAAAAAAGAAATCCTTACTAAGGTTTGCTAATTTACCACCTCACATATGAAAACAAATCTCATTCACAAGAAGTTGAATCCTAAATTTCATAAACTAAAATGATAAAATAATATATATATATATATATAGAGAGAGAGAGAGAGAGAGAGAGAGAGAGAGAGAGAGAGAGGGCTAGCCCAAGATAATTTGAGGCCTAAGGTGAAAATTTTAAAGGGGCTTTTTACATCTGAATATCACTTACATAATATTTAGTTTATCTTTTATTATATTTTTTATTTCAAATTTATTACTAATTCATACTTATTAATATGGATAATTCACCCAAAGTGAGCTAATGATACTTACTATATAGGTTTTACAAACTAGCATATTACCAATAAACAAAAAGTTATTCAAACATTTATTTATTATACTATTTAAGCAACACCGATCATATTCCTGTCGCATCAGTTTGTAAGATTTTTATTGTAAAATTTATATTAGCTTTAGTATTAATTTTTCATTCACTTAATGGAGATTAGGTTGCATTTCTATTAATTCATACTATTTTATTTTTTGTGGAGAAAATGCTAAACTTACTATAAATTTTTTTACAAAAAACTTACAAACTGATTTGGCAATAAGGTGACACTTCAACAAAAGAATAAATAAGTATTAAATTATTTCATGTGATTGGTGACATGTCAATTTATAGGACTTATATAATAAAACTTGTAATATACTAGCAGAAGTCTAATATTTTAGGCCTTGAAAAAAAAAAATATACACTGAACTCACATTTTTCTTTAATTCAAAAAAAAAAAAAAAAAAAAAAAAAAAAACCCTTACTGCCCCCATATTTGGGGGCCTTTCTATGATAGGGGGCCTTAGGCCATGGCCTAAACGGCCTAGGCCTAGGGCCGGCCCTCTGTGTGTGTATATATATATAGTGTGCGTTTGGCATAGATTATTTTTGCCAACTTATTTTACTATTCAGCTTATTTTTGCTACTATTCATGGGTCTCACTGCACTTTTTGATACTATTCATGAGTTTCACTGTTTTATTTCAGCTAACTTTTACCTTTATCTACAGTACTTTCAACAAAAAGTTTTTAGTTTCAGTAAAATAAGCGGATTCCAAACGGACACATAATCTAGATCTCCTTCTTGTTGTGATAGATGCCCCAATTTTCTAATTTTGTGGAGACCTGAACTTGTTTTAAAGCTTTGTTTGAATGGTTGATTAAAGTACCGACTACCAAGTAAGCACTCACTCTATCAAATGCATGATCTATTTTTTCAACTTCTACTAAAGATTATAATAATGTAGCAATTAATTAATGTACAAATCGATGAATGTAACAGAACTCTAAATAGCTCCCACATCTCCTTCGATATATATATTGATCATGCAATGAATCACGTGATATAGATGATGATAACTATAAAATTGGTAGTCCCAGTAAAGATCAAGTTAGCATATAGGTGAAAGGAAGTGTCGCATATTTTCACAAAGGGAGGGAGGGGCGGATCCCAAAGAACTACTTCTTAATAGCAGTAACAAAATAATAAGATGACAATTTCTCTAACCAACATATATAAATTATGTGATCATCATACTCAAAAAGTGCATGTTCTTAATTTTAACAAATGACAGACTAAAAAAAAACGATCCAAGAAACTGTCTTTCTTGAAGGAGCAACTTTAGATAATGGGAGGAACTCTTGCATAGGTGTAATCATCAGAGACTGCTCAGGCAACCCCATTGGAGCTCTAAGCAAACCCCTCCCATAAGACTTTTCTGCCAAGGTGACTGAGGCATTTGCCCTTCTCCAGGGAGTCCTTTTCACTTCAAAGATGCAGATTTCTCGTGCCATCTTTGAGTCAGACGCTCTATCAGTGATTCAAGCTCTAACCTCGGGAGACTTAGGTGGTGAGGTTGGTCATATGCTTCATGATATCAAGTCTTCTTTGCACTCCTTCTCTTGTTATTCCTTGAAGCACTTGAAAAGGGATGGCAACAGAGCAGCTCATGCGTTAACCAAGGAAGCTAAACTCTCAGGCCAAACTCAGATATGGAAGGGTGTCACCCCCGCTTCCATTCAGCAGATTCTTAGGGATGACTTGTTGTAATTTCTCTTGTTGTTTTATGCCTGTTTCCTTGCTCTGTTGTAATTCAATTTCAAGTTGGAATGATACTCTTCCAAGTTTACCAAAAATAAATAAAAAATAAATAAATAAAAAACAAAAAATAAAAACTGTCTTTCTTGAGCTAATAAAAGAGAGTATAGATACTTGCTGTTGCATTGGACCCCCTGACTTAGAAACAATAATAATGGTCTTCTAAAAATAAAAATAAAAAAAGTTCACTAAAAGTGAGACAAATTAAGGACAGATGAAAAAACAGAGGAATTTTTTGCCCAATTATGAATTTTGTTGTCTTAACTTGGTGGACAACCTTCCTTCGTCTTTGAGATCTATTCACCTTAGCTTTTAGCCAGAAGACTTACATCCCTTTGGGCAATCTCATCGTCTTGGCTTTTATTGGGACGATTTACATCCTCTTAAGGAATCTTATCATCTTTTATTGGGACAATGTACATCCTTTTAAGGAATCTTATCGTCTTCTGTTGGGACGATGTACATCATTTTAAGGAATCTTATCGTTTTAACTTTTACTTGGATGACTTACATCCATTTAAGGAATCTTATCATTTTAACTTTTACTTGGACGACTTACATCCATTTAAAGAATCTTATTGTCCAAGTTTTTACTTGGTTTGTATTCAGTTAGAGATTCGATTGGACAAGTTCGCAGAGAATGAGAGGAGAAAAATTGGTAGAGCATGTTATGCATTGAGTAGTACGCTTATTAATCTGCTTGAAAAATCATAAAACATTATCAATTGCTTACAAATGAGACACAATCCCTATTTGTAATACCTCTTTAGGTGTTCAACATTCCAAGGATGAGAAAACTTGTTCCTGTCCAGATCTTCCGGGTGATAACTTCCTTGTCGAGAGTAGTAGACGACTCAGTACGAGCCCTCCCATGTCGGCCCTAACTTGCCTTGAGCCAGGTCTTTTGTTACAGGTGTCACTTTCCATAGGACGAGATCTCCGATGCTGAATCTCTTGAGCTTTACCTTCTGGTTATAATACTTAGTCATCTTCTGCTGGTACTTGGTCATTCTCTGAAAAAGCTTAGTCTCTGACTTTGTCTAAGCAATCCAGGTTCAGTTTCAATTGGTCACCGTTGTTGTCTTTGTTGAAAAACTCCTTCCTTAGGTTGGTGAGTCCTATTTCGACAGGGATAATTACTTCTGTGCCATACGTGAGATTGAAAGGTGTTTGTCCTATTGGGGTTCTTGCTGTGGTTCGATAGACCCATAAGACACTTGGTAATTCCTCGGGCCATGCTCCCTTTGCCCCCTACTAATCGAGCCTTGATGATTTTCAGCAATGTTCGATTCGTCACTTCTGTTTGCCCATTGGCTTGAGGATGTCCTGGTAAGGAATACTTGTTTTTGATACCGAGGATTGAGCAGAATGAATGAAATCCCTGGCTGTTGAACTAATAACCATTATCTGAGATGATCGTCTGTGGTATCCTGAACCTGCACATAATATCTTTCCACACAAAGTTCTGTATCTTCGCTTCTGTGATTGTGGCTAGTGCTTCAGCCTTCACCCACTTCATGAAGTAATCGATTACAACAAGTAGGAACTTCACTTACTTCTTACCTTGTGGCAAAGGCCCTATGATGTCGATCCCCTACTGCGCAAATGGCCAAAGTGAGGTGATAGCTGTCATTTTTTCCCCTGGAACTTGCTGGACGTTTCCATACCTCTGGCAGCTTTCACATTTTCTGATGAACTCCGTTGCGTCTTGTTGCATTGTAGGCCAGAAATAGCCTGCCCTCATGATCTTTCTTACAAGGGACTTTGCTTCCAAGTGGTCACCACAAATGCCCCTGTGAACCTTTTCCAGAACATACTTAGCTTTTTCTTCTTCAATGCACCTCAAGTAAGGTTGTGAGAAACCTCTTTTGTAAAGCTTGTCATTTAGCACAGTGAATCTGGTAGACCGTTTCTTGATTTTCTTGGCTTCGTTAGGATTTGGTGGTAATCGTCCATCCTTAAGATAGAACAAGATTGGGCTCGTCCAGCCAGCGTAGGTGTGTACCAGGAAGGTCTGAAATTCTTCAATGTTGGGAGAGCTCTGTTCTTCCAATCTCCAATCAGTCGCCTTCACTTGATTATCTGATGACACACTCCTAGCCACTTCGTTAGCTTCTGCATTTGGATATCGTGCGATTTGAGCAAATTCTACTTGATCAAACGTGCTAACCAATTGGTTTGTCAGCTTGAGGTATTTCTGCGTCCTTGACTCCTTCGCTTCGAAATCTCCCTTGACCTGCCCTATGACAAGTTGTGAATCGCTCCTTAACAAGGCAGTTTTAGCTCCCAGCGCCTGGGCAATCCTCAGCCCTGTTAGTATGGTCTCATATTCCACTTCGTTGTTGGTTACAGAGAATTTAAGTTGAACTCCGTACTTCAAAGTGTCCCCCTCGGGGGAGGTGATGACGACACCTGTTCTTCCTCTCTTCTGCATGGATGACCCATTCGTATGGATTGTCTAGAGTTCTTCCGTGTTGTCTTCATGTTCGGGGGAGGTAAACTCTGTTATGAAATCTGCCAACGCCTAGGCCTTTATGGCCGTCTTGGGTCGATATTCTATGTTGAGCTGGCTAAGCTGGATGGCCCACTAGATCATTCGCCCTGTAGCCTCGGGCTTGTTCATTGCTTTCTTAATGGGCTGATCTGTCATGACTATGATCGGGTTTGCCTGAAAGTATGGACGAAGTTTTCTGGACCACTATCAGGGCGAAGGTGATTTTCTCTATTCGTGGGTACCATACTTTAGCTCCTTGAAAGGCCTAGCTGATGTAATACACCGGGCGTTGCACCCTTTGCTCTTCCCTGATCAAGGCTGCGCTCACGACAGTTGCAAATACTACTAAGTACAGGAATAGGTCTTCGCCTTCTTTGGACGAACTCAGGAGTGAAGGATTGCTTAGGTAACGTTTTAGCTCTTGGAACACTGCTTCAGACTCGTCTATCAAGACGAAAGCCTAATTCAAGGTTTTAAAGAAGGGAGGCACTTGTCTGTTGCTTTAGAGACGAACTTGTTGAGTGCTGCCACCCTTCCCGTGAAGGATTGCTCTTCTTTAACCGTCTTTGGGGAAGAAATCTCGAGGATGGCTTTCACCTTCTCTGGATTTGCCTCTATTCCTCTTTGTGACACCATGAAGCCGAGGAATTTCCTAGAAAAGACCCCAAAGGCGCATTTAGCCAGGATTAGCTTCAGATTGTACTGCCTGAGTATGTTGAACATCTCTTTAAGATCGTCCAGATGATTCTCCTCTTCCTTGCTCTGGACGAGCATGTCGTCCACATATACATCTACGTTCCTCCAAATCTGCTTGCTGAACATCTAGTTTACTAACCTTTCGTACGTAGCTCCTGCATTCTTCAAACCGAAGGGCATGACCCCGTAACAATAGAGCCCTTGGCTAGTGATGAAGGTAATCTTCTCTTAATCTTCTTCTACCATCTGTATTTGGTTGTACCCAGAAAAGGCATCCATAAAGGTGAGAAGCTTATGCCCAACTGTTGAGTCTACGAGTTGGTCAATTTTGGGTAAGGGGAAGCCGTCCTTCGGGCAGACACTATTCAGATCTATAAAGTCGACGCACATTCTCCATTTCTTGTTCGCCTTTTTTACCATGATGACGTTGGCCAGCCACTCGGGATAGTAGACTTCCTTGATGAAGTTAGCGGCGAGCAATTTATTCACCTCGTCCATGACTGCCTTGTTTCTTTCGGGGGCGAAGACCCTTCTTCTCTGCTGGACGGGCTTTTTCTCGAGATCCACATTTAGGCGGTGTTGAATGATGTCAGCTGGTATGCCTAGCATATCTTCATGACTCTAGGCAAACATGTCCATGTTACCCTTCAAAAAGTTAACGATTTCCTTCTTCGTCTAAGGGTTCAGACTTGTCCCTATCTGGGTCGTCTTTGTAGGATCTCCTTCCACTAATTCAATCGTTTCCAGCTTTTCCACGATCTCTTGCGTCTTCTCTTCAATTATCCATGTATGGTTTTCTTTTAATGCCAAGACTGCCTGGTAGCACTCTCGCGCCAGCACTTGGTCTCCCCTTATTTCCCCGATCCCTCTTTCTATTAGAAACTTTACTTTTAAACAGTACGTGGAAGTGTCTGCTTTCCAACGATTAAGGGTGGGTTTTCCTACGATTACATTGTAGGATGAAGGTGAGTCCACTACCAAGAAGTTGTGTCAATTGGTTACCTGGAGGGGGTATTGACCAGCTGTGACCGTCAGTGTTACTATTCCCCTTGGGTACACCTTGTCTCCGCTAAAACTGACGAAGGGGGATTTGAACGAACGAAGTCTTTTCGGATCTATCTTTAACTGCTAGAAGGCAAAAAGGTAAATGATATCTGCCGAGCTCTTATTATCTACCAAAACTCTCCTGGTATTGAATCCTTCGATCATAAGCATAATGACCAAAGGGTCATCATGGGGTTGTTTAAACCCTTTGGCATTTTCTTTCAAGAACAAGATATCCCTCTCCGTTCGTCTCTGCTTCAGGGGTGGTATCCCATGGATGCTATTTACTTGCCTCTGTTGTGACCTCTTAAGGGATCTGAATGATCCTCCTGTGGACGATCCTCCTATGATCCTCTTTATTTCCCCTATTGCGCTCTGTGGGCGAAAGGGCATGTGGTCTTCGTCCCTCTGAAAAGCTTCGTGTTTGTCCTTATTGTCATCCGTGGACCTGCTTAGATCTCCCTTTTTTTACAAATTTCTACAACTTTCCTTTTCGTATGAGCTCCTCGATCTGCTCTTTCAGGTCTCCGCAGTTCTCAGTGTAATGATCGTGATCCTTACGGAAACGGCAATACTTCTTCTTATCGTGCACGTTGGGTGATGAATGTAATGGTCGGGGCCATTTGAGGTAGTGCTCATCTTTAATCTGCACCAAAATTTGATCAACAAGCATAACTAAAGGAGTGAATTTTACTGTCCGAGGGGTTTTTTCATCTTTCCGTCTATTCCTATTAGTATTCTGACGATTTGTCCGTTCCCTTTTTCGTCCTCTTTGGTCGTCCTCCTTTCTTTCCTTCTCCTTAGGCTTCTCTATTCCGTTTATTGCTGCTAAGGCGTCCTCAACATTCATGTACTTCTAAGCCTTTAGGACCATTTCCGCCATTATTTGAGGAGGATTCTTCGCGAGTGAGACCACAAACTCGTTAGACTTTAATCCAACTTTAAAAGTTGTCAACTGCACTTTGTCATCTGCTTCATCCACCTCCAAGGTTTCTCGAGTGAAACGCTTTATGTACAACCTCAGGGCTTCTTTATCACCTTGTCTAATGGTAAGCAGATGGTTTGCTGGCCTCTTTGGGCGTTGTCCATTGACGGAGTGACGTAGGAAGGAATTGCCGAGCTGCTCAAAGTTATCGATGGACAACGTTGGTAACTTAGTGAACCATTCTCTCGCCGCTCCTTTGAGAGTGGTAGGGAAGGAACGGCATAAGATCTCGTCAAGCGGCTGCTAAAGACCCAAAGTTGTCTTGAAGGTGTTAAGGTGATCTAGAGGATCCTTCAACCCGACAAACAGCTCAAGCTGTGGTAGACGAAACTTTGAGGGCACCAGGCATTCTAATACCACCGTAGTGAAGGGTGAATCTGTCCTCTGACCATTCGATCTAGGCTTCGGTCTGTTTTCTCCTTGATTGCATTCCTCAGCTCGTCCATTTATTTTCTCATTTCCTTGAGAAGGCCCGAGCTCACCCCTTCTGGAGTAACTGGTCTCTGGCGGTCATCCCTCCTTTGGCTGTCTCCATCATTGTCCTGGTTGGTCTCCAAGCGATTGTCTTCTTGTTGCAGTTGCAGCCTCATCTCTTTGTTTTGTCTTGTAAGCTCCTCCACACTGGTTGTAAGCGTCTGGATTTGCAGAGCTAATGCTGCAGGATCTTGGTTAGCGTGGGACTCCATCTAGACTTGTGAGTTGAATGGAACTACATTCTCAAACCTAAGTGCGAAAAAGTCGTTCCCACAGACGGCACCAAACTGATAATGCAGAAATCGTCAGTCGAGATGATTGTCTAGTAGGAGAGCAGATCAAGATCGTCCAAAGCCCGGCAAGAATGAATGGATAAAGAAAAAGGAAGGAATACCGATGTGGTGCTTATCACAAAGCCTCCAATGGTGAAGTCAGATAATTGAGAGATAAAAGAGAGCCTTAATACCAAAATATCAGAGTTTCTGGATTAGAATTCTGTACCTCCTTAGGTCCTGAGGTGATTGTATATATACACCTGCTTCCACCTCCTAGCCGATGGAGGTGTTTTAATGGTGGCTTCAATGTGGTATCTGTAACGCCTCCATGAGGTGTTAATGAGAGGATCTTCATCTCCCCAACGGTAAGAGGACTTATTACAAATGTATAACGCCTTGCCATTATTTGCAAATTGATGGCTTTTCCTTCGTCCAAAGGAGATGGATAAGGACGGAGATTGATGGGATGGTTCCTTCCTCCATTAGCCCCTCTTCTGGACGAGGAGGATGCCTGAGGGAGTTATGTCGGGTCCATCATAAACTTGTCCTATCCATTTTTTTTTTTTAGAAAAAAAAAAAAGGTGGGTCCGCTCAGCAATAGCATTTTGAGTTTTGACCCAACAAAGCACCTTTTTGCAGGATAATTAATGAAGAGTATTGACCAGGAACATTGTTCTGACGACAGGGTGGAATGGTACTGGTAGGTGATTCCACGTGTAGAATTTTCCAAATGGTTTCGACAATTTCTTCTATAAATTCTGGCTCTGGCCTGCAATTGCAAGCGCACCCACAATTATTTATTTATTTTTATTTTTTATAAAAAGAATAGAAGTTAGTGATCATAAAATAAAAATAAATGAGCTACGAAAAATGGAATGAAATGCCAAAATACATTTTCTTTTTACATAAAGTAACAAATTAGTAAATTATTTATTGTCTCATTTATTATACTTTAATTACTTTTTCACTTTTTTACTGAATATACATGCACACATATTATATATGATTTTAAAATTTGATCATCAAATTATAGAAATATCTTAATAAATCAAAGGCTAAAATATTCAAGATTATAATAACAATAGGGAAAAATGAACAAACAAGAGAGAGAGAGAGAGGAGTCAGCTATAAAATGGACAGAAGCACTAACCAATAATAAAAATCTACTAATTGAAAGACCAAAACTAAAAACTAAGTATTATTGATTTATAGTCACATATTAACTAAATAGGGAAAAATGATCAATAGAGGGCCAAGTAGGTACTTAACAATACAAGGTAACACATTTCATAATCAATAGTAACTCCACCATCTGTTAAAATACTTCAATCTCTGAATAAAAGACACCAAAAGACTCAGTATTTTAAAAATTACACCTATGACAACAACTAAGTCACTATGTGATTGAAAACAAAAAATCATCATGCGATTGAATAGTTCTATTGGCTATATCTAGAATATGAAATATCTTATAGTTAATTTCTGTATTAATTACAATGGAATCAGCTTTTATAATTAACAACCAAACACCTGAATATATGAGAAATCTTACCGATATGGTTTCAAATGCAAGCCTGCCAAGTTTGCAACGTCCTTTAAAGTAGCCTTCCAAATGTTCACCTTGTCTTCAGGGCCATTCAAGATTGCTTCCGCAAGATTCCCCTTATGTTTTCGCACCTCGGATGGAGACACATCATAAAAAATAGGCAGCACCGTTTGATTTAACACCCTTTTGCATTCCATGATCTTCACCAGCTCATCCAGGCACCAATTGGAAGTAGCATAGTTTTTTGAGAACACCACAACTGCAATCTTTGATGTCTCGATTGCCTTCATCAGTTCAGCCTGAATAAATTCCCCTCTATACGCACAAATCCTTTTACGTTCTAAAGCAGCAAAGAGATGGCCGGTAAATCTTGTGCGGGTATCTTCCACATGAAAACTAATGAAGACCTCATTTTCATATGTCAATATTGGGGTTGATAAGGATGGGGCAAAGTTTTCTTGGCCCACAGAATGAGCCATGGTTGCAACATAGAGACCTAACTGAGGTAAGAGCAGTGCGCTGCCTAAACTCAAGAAGAGAAAAGGAGCAAGGACCGATAAGGGTGGAGCAAAGTAACGAGCCATGGTTGACACACAGAGTGGAGTAAAGGAGCAAGAACCAGATGTTTCTTTGGGATTTCTCTCTCTTCTTCTTCTTCTTTTTTCCCTTTTTTGTTTTTTAGCTTTCCCTGTTCTCTCTCTTCCCCTGTTTTCTGTTACTGCAAGAAATTACTGTGAATTTAACTTTGTGCACACAGTAGCAAATCATATAGCAATATGACTTTTATGATGAAGGAAGATATACCAAGAAACTAGCATGAAACACAAAGGAGTCTAGTTTTCAAGTTTTGCATAGCCTTCTGTTTTGTTGTTCTGTACTTTTACAAAAAGCAACAAAAAGTATTCTAATCGTTTATTTTGGAATGTTAAATTGAAGGATGTTGGATCTTATTTGACATAACAAGCCGTGCAAATTTTAGATATTACCAAATGTTGGTTCGCCACTAGAGAGGAGTGGTAGAGAGAAGAGGATTGAGGTATTAATAGAAACTTGTGAAGGAAATTCCCCTTTTAACTGCAGTGCACAAGTGGAAGTCAGCCTTGTAAAGAAATGTTTGCATAATATAAACTTCAGTAAATGTGCATTGAAGTTACGGGACCCTATTCACCAATTTTTTCAGTGTATATATATATATAGAAAGAGAGAGAGAGAGAGAGGTCAAATGGTTAATGCTTTTCTCTATGTATACATTTGCTAAAGAAATTTATTAGAGTGAGCCTTATTGATTTGTTTTTGAGCTGATACCTAAGGACCAAGAATTAGTCCTGACTTAGCGTAATTTGGAATTTTCTAATACAAAATAAAAGTATAGAAAATGCATGGGTTGGAATCATTTTGTACCTCCCAAAGAAATGCTTTACTAGGTTCTGACAGTAATGAAATTTAAGATTTATGTTTGTAAAATTACATCACACAGGGTTATGTTACACTGGAATCTGTATTACTATGAAAAATATAATAGTAGCTTAAGTTATGGTTGACACACCCTTGGTCAATTTGAAGTGCTTTCTATAACATCCTTAACAGAATGCCTTTATAGCTTACAAATTGAGCAATCTGAGTTTTCACCTTTCTGAAATCGCAATTGACAATTTGACATGTGAGTTAAAAGTGAAGCTCTTTTCTCGGTCATCTATTATGTGTTAAGAAATTTTTGTTAGTTTTACTAGCTAAGAAAATTTGGTTCTGAATATTATTGCATTGTCTATGTCCTCCAAAATTAAATCTGAGCTATTAGATACTGTAGCTGAAAATACTTAGAAGTAAATCAACTAGATTATAGCTTTTTTGTTCAGATTACAGTTAATGAGTTAATCCCACAATTGAACAGATCACTGTCCTAGCTTTATCGTCCATGTCCTGATTTATGAGTATTGGGAGACCATGTGCATTCTGTATATATGATGCCTGAATACAAAACCTACAATCTTGTTATGTTGAATTCATGTAATATCTCTGATATGCACTATTTGGAAAGCTGGCATTAACCTTCTCTAGATTAGGAATGCCAAGTGCAGCAGCGGGAAAAAGACAAAGGAGCTGCATAGAAGACATCAACAGGAAGAGGAAAAAAAGTAAAGAAAGGTTGAAGAGTATCATGAGATTAGCGCATGCTTGAAAGGGTATCCAGATGAAGATGTCAGAAAAGCATGGAGACTGGTTTCAACTTTCAAGCTTTCATCAGAGCAGCTGAAGAAGTGGTAGAGGTAATCAGAATGTACAATATCAAAGCCATTACCTCATAAATGGTTTAATCTGTCAAGAGATTAAGGCTTTAAATTTATGAGAATGTGTTTATTTCTAAAGAGTGTTTCCTGCATACACAGGTTAATAGAAATCCTTCTGAAATTTCTTTTTTGGATGCTTTTCTTTTCATTACTAAGAAAATATTTTTGTCCTATATCTTAAAACATCCCATTTCATTGCTGTCGATTCTCATAAATCCTTCGAAGCATGTAGCATATTAGCCCTTGTGGTGAACTGAGTCAAACAGTTCAAGTAGCATAATTGTAAGTGTTGATTAACTTTCTTATACGCAGGAAATTTAGGAAGCTGCTGAGAAAGGAGAACTCAATGAACTTGTTCTAATGGACATAATCGCCTTGATCTAGCTAGACAGGATGTAAGTTGGTCTTTTGTTGTCTCAAAGTTTTGTGCTTTTCTTCTTATGCAATGTTGTTAGTGTAATGTTTTGCAAACAATTTTTTAGAATGTAAATGCTTGTAATCACTGATTACTGTGATGTTCAAATTTAATGGCTGCCGCTATAAATTTCTCTGTAGGTGTAGGAGTATTTATTGCTTTTCAGCATCAGTTTCTCTAAGTCTAAAATATTTGTACTAAAGACCTATACTACCACTTATTTTCAAAAAAAAAAAAAAAAAAAAAACCTTTTTTATACAAGATTTTGAAGAAAACATTATTTATGAATCTGGAATTTATAAGCATAAAACTCTCAACTAAATATTTCTCATGAAACAAAAGCGAATAAGGGAAGAAGTGCTACACAAGACAGGATAGTAATCGAGTCTCTCAAACTATAGAAGCTGGTAGGAGTAGCAATTCTGATGAGCAAGGCATCCTTATTGATTAGGGACTGTGATGACCAAAGTTACTCTCAATTGCATAATACTTTTGAATATTTTGAGAGAAAAAGAGGGTTAAAGGTTGTCTTCTAGGACTAGGAGCTTTCTCTCCTTTAGAAAAGAATAAGGTATCAAACAAAAAGAGATATAAAACACTGTTGAACCTTCACTCTCAATCTGATATCCAACACAATACCTGTAACTCTGGGAACTTCAAGTTCATATGGGTTAAGAATGGAAATTAAAATCTATGATATCTAGTCTCTCATTGTTCCTCAGTAGCTCGGTGGTAGAGCAGTTGGCCGCTGGTCATAGGTTTTACTAGATATGTCTAACAAAATTTACTTAAGACCTCTTAGTTTCTAATTTTGTTTTAAAACAGGAATTGGGAGCTCCTTTGTCCTTTTCAGCACAAGGCTTTCTAATGTTCTTTTACTTGTTCCTCATAAATCTTACTACTATACCATGAGCTCAATAAAATTTGATGTAATGCATTCTCTTTATCTCTCTCCAGTGTTGATTCAGATTTTTATATCATTTTTCCGGGATGAAAAGGATGCTGTAAGAAGTCTTGATCTGTTACACAGAAGAGTTGGGGTATACACTACTGTCCATAACTTCATATATAAGTTCCTGGCTTAAGTTGTTACTTGTTGGTTTCAATATGCATAGGGTTTGAACTTTCAAAACCAAATGGTGAGCTTTATTGAATCTTGTCTGAAATCAATCTGAAATCGTGCTGATATATCGTGGATTTCCAAATATAATTGTTCCAGCCTAGCAAATCTTGCACCATAACTGCCAAGTGGGATACCAATTTTAACTGTTGAAATACATCACGCAGTTCTATTTCCACAAATCACAGCATTTAATACATTCGGAAGGTAGAATCAGAGACTAGAATGCAGTTACATCTCAGGAAGAATCATTCTAAAGATTCCCATGTGGTTCTATATAACTTCTGTTTCTAGATATTTACATTGATCGGCCTTCATCTTACTTCTTTTTAGGAAGGTCCTGTGCCTCACCTAGATATGTGCTTGTTCATGTTATTGTGTATTTGGACACTTGTGGTTGCTAATATTGCTGTGGAAGAAGAATGTGAACTTATCGATGAAAGTGAACGCAGCCCTACCAATCAAAGGATAGAAAAACAGGTTCTAGGAAAGCATGGCAAAGAATCAATTACCAGCTTGCAGTATTGGGCAATTGTAATGGCTTGTTGACACCACCTCAGTTTGTTATTTCAGGTAGGCTTTACTTGTTTCATGGACTGTGTATCTGTCTTGGCGCTGGTTCTGTCCTGTCTATCTTTATTTATTTTAGTTTGTTAAAATTATAATTGTTTGCAGGATCACACCATTCTTTTTATCACTGCTGTTGGCTCCAATTCCTGCAGATTACTCTTGGAGTGATAGCCATTTGATCATCTATGCTCCATTTTGAATGTCCTTGTTGGAATATTGAATGTGAATTGTGTTCAGATTTCACCCTACAAGGCTTGGTGAGTTGCATTCTAAATCTGTCTACTGAGATATGCATGCGGAGTCAACATTAAATTAGTTATTGGAGTTGTGTTCTATAAGAGGACCATATTCTCCATGGACTTACGCAGTTAAAGGGGTGGGGTGGGACTAGGAACGGAACCAATATTCAAACCTAGGGGAGGGGGGCCACGGTATCTTTTCAAAAAAAATTTTGAGTATTTTTAGAAATTAGGACATCAAGTCTAGAGGATGGCAACATTAAATCATCACCATTACCTTCAAAATTATTTGTATTTTTTCTTTTGAAAAAATCAAACATTGCAGGTGACAGGTGTCTTCCCCATAATCTACAAATTTTTTTTTAAATGTCTTTATTATTAATAACAATTCAAATAATTTCTTGACTTGTAAAGTCATGATACTTAATCCTACATAAAATTAATGTTTTAATTTTTCATTCCATTTTTTTGTTGAGTTTTCATTCCATTAATTATTTATTTAATTTTAAGATGCCTCATCATTTCGCTATCTTATAAATCTATTGTACCATCAATTAGTTCCGTACTTCCCTATAATTTTTTTTTTTATTATTAAACATTAAAACTAATGCTAATAAGTCATTGCACAACAAGAAAGTTATAATTTTTCTATTGATCGGTCAAGTGAAACATTTATTATGCAACATGAAAGCATTTATCATAATTCAATTCAAGAGAAAGAAGCGATAGATCAGGGAGAAATCAAAGAAGAGAAAAGAGAGAGATTTCATGAAAAAATAAAAAAATAAAAATAAAAAACGCCGAGACTATGTCACAACACATCGCAAAGAGAGATATCAGATTAGAGAAGGGAGATATATGAACGTACCTCAGCCGATTCGACTCGTGTGTGATCATGAACAGTGATCGGATCGAGACGTGGAGAAGCCAAAGTGTTGGTGTGTAATTTCTGAAGCGGAGCGGTGGTCCGAAGAATCAGAGTTGGAAATCTTGAGTTGACTGACTCAGAAATTTTTGAAAAAAAAAAGGTAGGTGTTTTACCCACCTTCCTCTCACAATATTTTTCACTTTTCACTTTTTTTTACTTTAATTTTTTAGTTTTTTTTTTAACTTTTAATGTTAATCAATATTTGAAATTGGATTTTTTTTTTTTTTTTTTTGTAACTATGAATCTCAGACATTCATAGATATTGCATAGGTATTGCACTTAATCTCAATCTACTAAAGTCTACCACTTGGTATTTGCGTTGAACAAATATATCATATACTATTAACTATATAATAAAAGTTGAGCTTTTATTAAAAAAAAAAAAAAAAAGTTGAGCTTAAATGTTGTGGTTGCGCCAAGTGGCTTCACCATATTGCACAAATTTTTTAAAATTTTAAAAATATATATAATTGTTCTTCATCTATAATTTCTAAGTTGATAAAATATATCTTAAATTTCATTGTTATGATTTTTTTTTTTTTATTTGGATAAAGTTGCAATTGTATTTTCATATCAACTACTTTTATATTTCATGTAATTTTTACTTCCTTTTTTTTTTTTTTTTTTTTTTAACTTGGAGGTGTGAGAGATTTTAGAATTGGGAAAGATGTAATTAAATATGTTGAAGATAAAGTTGCTTCGCATGATACAAATCTTAATTGAAACAAAATTATATTAACTTGAGACTTTTTTTGTAAGGTCGCAACGTAGTGTAATCCAAACACTTGCATCTATGGATTGGGCTTTGAGATGTTTGTTTTCAAGAAATAACAATGAATGAGGTTTCAACTTGCAATTAAAGAGGTATAATATATCTTAAATTGCAGCAAAATTTATAATTTTTTTTTCTTATCTTCTACTGGATTAAAAAAAAAAAAAAACAACGTGACATATGATTTCCAAGAGAAGTTTAGTTGAACAAAAACTATTTAAGAATACTAAAATCAATCAATAAAAAAAATACCAAATTACTAAACGTAAAAATAAATTAAAAAAAAAAAGATATAAATAAATAACAAAACAGCAACGTGAGTTGAACTAAAACTCTTTAAATCTACTCTACTCTACTCTACTCTACTCTACTATTCAATAATGTTAAATCAATCAATAAAAAACCAAAATTAAGTGAAGAACTTCAGAAGGAAAGATTTGGCTTTTTTTGGTGAGAATAGTTATCTTTTTTTTTTTTTTTTTACGTTTCTATTTTTCTATTAACGTAGTTCAATTATTACTTAAATTATTTGATTTTTTAAAACATTTTACATAATGCAATTCATCTCAATTATTAATGTATTTTTTGATTTGGTGTTCTTAATTGATTGTGTAGATTATTTCCTCACTTATGGCAATATCAAAATGGCTAGACAAGTAATTTATATGTAAACTTTTACATTTACATTGCAATACAATTTTTGTTTCTCTTTATGCACTTTTTTTTCATTATCTATTTTTGAAATTATTTTGATTGTAGTACCCTAGAAGGTTTAGATACTTATATATATATATATATATATATATATATATATATATATATATATAATTTATGGAATTTTTATTTCAGTCAAAATTTTATCATTGAATTTATTTGGGATGAAGATCATCTACCATATGAAATTAGGAGATTTATGTGAGAAGAACTATCTTCATTTTTTTTTTATGAGTATCTATTTTTCTATTAACGCAGTTTAATTATTGCTTAAATTATATGATTTTTTTAAAATTTTAGATAATGCAATTCATCTTGATTATTGATATTATTTTTCAATTTCGTGTTCTTAATTGATTATGCTAATTATTTCCTCACTTATGGTAACATTAAAATGGCTATGACTAGTAATTTATAGGTAAATATTTACATTGCAGTCTAAATACTTACATTTTTGTAATTTATGGAATTTGTTTTTGGTCATATATACAAGAAATTTATATATCATTAGTACTTCTGCTACTATACATGTTAGCAAGTATAATGGAAATATTTTTAAGCGCCATACACACACACACATATATATAATTAAATTACAATTTTACTTCTAAGAGCTTTTAGAAATTTAAACCTTGCCATAATTTTTAAAAATATTTTATAATATCTTTTTTTTTTTTTTAAACTTACATAATATACATTTTCCATGTAACTTAATTTTTAAAAATATTTTTTTTTTATTTGTTATTAGATTTGATTATATTATCAAAAAAATTATATTTAAAGTTTTATATATAATTTTTTTTATTAAACCGTGTATCACACGGGCATAATACTAGTGATTTGATAAACTCCCACAAATAAATAAAAAAATGCTACTTTCACAATATTTTTATAACAAATCTTAAGTGACAGGTTATTACTAGTTGTTATTGTTAGTGCAAAAAAATAATTTTAGTATTAGGTTCAAATTTGAACAAATAACAACTAACTACCTATAATTTGTTATGAAAATGTTGTGGACGCACTACCTCTCAATAAATAAAGGATAGGATTTCCTCCAAACAAACTAGCAGCAACTGTTGCAAGCAGAGACAGGTGTCAAACAAATACAGAAACACATATGTAATGGTCATGTGCAAAATGTGCAATGCACGCGGCCCCTTTTAAGAGAAGAGCTGTTAACAGCGTTAGCCAGATGGCCTCTCTCTCTCTCTCTCTCTCTCTCTCTCTCTCTCTCTCTCTCTCTCTCTCTCTCCCCTCAAACACGCCTCTCTCCTCTCTCCTCTCTCATCCTCCTCCACCTCTGTTTTTCTTAACAATCTCATACTAGCAAGAGCATCACGGCCTTGTATTGACGGGAAGAAAATACTCTCTCTCTTTGTTCTTCTCAAAAACTCCAACCACTGCCACATGCTCCGCCATTCCCATCCCCACCCACCTCTTCGCCGCCAAGGACCACCGATTCTACTACCCATCTTTTCAAGGCTCCGATTTTTTTCAGGTTTCTTACCAAATCCCTCTGTATTTGATATTATTTTGGTTTGTCTTATGTGATATATTTGGATGATTTAATTCTAGTTTTTTCTTCTGTGATAATGAGATTTCTTGTTTTTAATTTTCGTAAAATTACCATTTTGGCTAGCTTGAGTTCTTGCTGTGATATATTTGTAATTTTTTTTTTTTTTTTGGGAGTGGGTTTTGAGCAATCCAAGCTCCTCTGAAATTAACGAATGTGGCTTGGGAAAGATCCCTGAGGAGATGTTTGAAAGGACAATGGACATGTTTGAGAAGGCTGCATATACTCAACAGTGTGATTAGTTCGCATTTGAAGAAATAGAAGACCTTATGGATGGAGTTGGCCCCATGGATCTAATCAAAACCATTTATGAGCATTGGTGGCAAAAAAGGGGGAGGAAGGGAATGCCTTTAATCTGACATCTTCAGGTATCTTTTGAATCACTTTTCTATCGTTCTTGATATTACGTTTAGCACTATGATGTAAGCTACCTTAGTGGATGTAATCCCCTATGTAGAGAGTGCACTTGAGTTATTAAAGGACTCAGCTTCTGCTGAAGCAATCTTAATTTAATTTAATTTTTACAAAGATGCTAATACGAATTTTAGATTAGTTAACAAAGCCACTATTACAAGTTTGAGAAAAAAAAATCGTAAAAGCTGAATTACCACTAAGATCAGCGGTAAACAAAGAAGGGAAATCTTTGGAATTAAAATGATATGAAGTAATATTATTCAGAGTTTTTAAACACTCTTGGAAATTGAGGGGCATGTGTTATGTGAGATGAGAGTGAAGTTTTCTGGAAGAATAAGAGAGGAATTTGGTTTGGACATCTACTGATGGAAGGAATATGTTTTCTAGATTTGAATTGATGTGCAAAATGAAAAAGAAATAATTTAACTTACTTTTTATTTCTTATTATTATATTGCCTTGTAGTCTGGTTTTCACCTATATAAATTACGTTAAATTTTACAAAATTCAATGCTGATATATATTGTCAATTTTGGGGGAGTCATCTGCTTTTGTTAGTTCCTTTTTTTGGGACATGAAATTCATACAACTCCTGTTTATTTTGCTTGTGTGTGTGTGCATATTTATATATATTTTGATAGATATTTTGCCTGTGTATATTTAATTTGCTTGTTTGTTTGTATTTATATTTAAATGTATCTTAAGGCTCATTTTATTGTGCTTTATTCAGCCACCGCTGTGGGAAAGGTATCAACAACAAGTGAAGGAGTGGGAGCTAGCTTTGAACAAAAACAATACCAACATCCCTAATGGATGCCAGGAGAAGGCTGCACAAATTGAAAAGCTACCCATGTTTGCTTTCTGTTTGAAGCCACAAGGTTTGGAAGTTCCCAACAAGGGGTCAAAACAAAGGTCATGTAGGAAGTTTTCAGTTTCTAGGCAAAGCAATGCCATCTTGGGAGATCAGGATGGTTTCCATGCTTTTGGTTTTTTTTTTTACACTTCTACATATATACTATATTATTTAGACTCATTTTTCCTAGTAACATTTTCCTTAATTTAGTTGTATCTGTTATTTCAGGAAGAAGATTGAATGGTTTTGCCTTTGCGGATGACAAGTTTGTATATCTGGCTCATAGTTATGAATCCCATGAGTTCAGCCCCTGAAAATATGTTCATGGCAACAAGATTATAGAACCAGAACTGCTGCCTGAAGTGTATGCAAAGAAGCAAGTTGTTGCAGCATTTCATATTGCACTAAATTGCATTGAACTTGATCCAAATATGCAGCCCAGGATGCAAACAATGTTAGAGAGTCTTGATTGTATAAAATCACAAAGAAGAAAGTAAAGAACTTAGTAGAACTTTGGTTCTTGATGCTGATTTTTTATGTTGAAGGTGTTTGGTTTGTTAACAGTCCATGGTTGGAGGGGGATTTGGATGTATATTTTCCTAGAAATATTTTTGTGAGCCAATGTATATTTCAACAAATCTATTGCTAAATTTTTATATTTTTGTGTCTATTTATTTTCATATTTGAACAAGGTAGCTTTAAATGAATGCAATAGAGTGACGTGGATGGAAATTTATATTCAGGAAGTTTAAATTTAGCAATAGATTTGTTGAGCTTTTCCTTTTATTTGGCTCTCTTTCAAGATTTAGGAAGTTTAAACTTAGATATGGATTTGGTTGGCTTTCCTTGTCAAATATGTAATTAGACCACCAAATTCACCTTCTTGTAGAAAGGATTGCGGTCCATATCATATAATTTTTCCTTCATGATCAAACTTTATCATGATAAATTGAAAATGCACTATAAAATTCTAGTTGCAAAGCTTTTAGGTTCTTCAATTCTGACGTTCCGTTGAAAGCACTTGACAAAATGTTACCATTGATGATTAGAACTTGTGTACTATAGGTCTTGCGTATGTGGTTTTAAAAAATTTCTTTTACATAAATTTTTTTGCTAATTTTTTAGGCTAGTTTGTGTCCATTTTTTGTGTGCAACAAGAAGTCTATCTACTTAATAATATACCATAACCCATCACTAAAAAGTTCTACTGCAATTTTCAATATTCTGCGGCTATTTGTTTGAAAAGGCTCATTTGCCTCACAATAATAACACAACATAGCTTGAAAAATACACAATCGGTAACACTTTCCATTCATTACATCACCCAAGATAAATCTGTTGAAAAACGTCAAAGCCGAAATGGTACCATGAACATGTACATAAATCACCAACTAAGTGCCACTGGTTACACAATTGGGGAAAAAAGCCACTTTGTAGCACTTTTTACTGAAAAAGATAGTTATACAAACCTACAAAAATAATAATAATAATAATAATAAAAATGAGGGAAGCCAAGGCTACAATTTCCAATCAATTTTCTGCACTTCTGCTTTTAGTTTCATCAGCTCATCCGCAAGTCATGGTATACTTTACAAATTTTTCTACCTAGTCAATCAAAGTGGTAGTAGCACAAACTCAATTTGACCACAAGTATGGTGAAATGCCAGATAATTCCTTTCCTCTCTGATTTCCAGTGAAGCAAACAAACACTGAGACCAACCAACAAACAAATAGCTCAGACCCATTTGGGCAAAAGCTAAAATGGTCAAACCAAGCTCTTCCAGCTACATTGGCAGTAAGAGAAAAACAGGCTCTTCCAGCTAAATACGATCAACTTTGATGTCAGCTAGAAACTTAGGTGTCATCAACTTGTGAGTGGAAAACAAAACTTGGGAATGAAGTGGTGATATCTCTGTCCAAGAAACGGATGGATGTTAGCATCAAGAGCTTGAATTTAGAAATTATTCATGACGGAGAGGTCATCATGCTCTAAACATGACATGAGCAGTGAAATACCAGAGTCTATAATAATAAATAACACATTCGTCCCATCAGTGTGAGTTCAACAAACTAACTATTTAAAATCTAGTAAGAGGGACAAATGCCACATAGCAACAGGACACACCATGTTTCAAATTTCAATTCTATCTTTGATCACATATTAAGTGATTCTCATTTGTACATGATTAATCAAGAAGAGATAGCCAAAATGGTAATTTTTAAAAAATTACAAACAATAAATCTGATTATCACAGCAAGAAAAAACTAGAATTAAATCATCTAGATATATCACACAAAGTGAACCAAAATAATCTCAAATACAGAGAGAAGGCTGTTAGGGGCGGCATCAGCGAAGTGAGAGAGGGGATGGGGCAGAATCGACGGAGAGGGAAGGGAGTGAAGAGGAGGAATAGCGTGTGCAGTGGGTGGTCTGGGGAAGGGGGATGAGAGAGAAAGACGGAATGTAGATGAGAGAGGAGCTTGGCCGGTCTGGGGTTGCTGTGGCTGCCGTCTGGTTTAGAATGTAGATTGAAAGAGAGAAGCTGTTAACGTCAGGTTTAACAGATTTCTCTTAAAATATGGGTCATGTGCTGTATCTGTGTCCTTTTCTTTTCTTGACACCTGTTCCATTTTGTAGGAATTGCTGTAGGCTTGTGTGCAGGAAATCCTTGCCCTTTCTTTGTTTGTTTTATCAGATTTTCTTTTTCTTCCAAATCTGTAATACATATATATTTTTTTTGAAGATAAATTTTTGCATTTCCTTTTTCTTTGAAGCCATATATTTTTCAATCTAAATTTTGCTAGAAATTACAGTATCCATATGTGTCCATCAGATTCCTTGTGATTAAAGCCTTAATAATCAAATGTCACATGCTTCTTCTTTTTTTTTGAGAAAAAGGTAAGCGAAGTTTTTATTAATGAAACAACTACAAAAAAACAAACAACCAAAAACTCAGGACAGCTCAGACTGAAAAACATCAGCCACCTCCTCAGGTAGTGCTTCTACCCATACCTCAGTATCTGCAGATAAAACTGCTTTTTTAACTAAACTATGAGCTAATCTATTCCCTTCCCGCCTAACATGTTGAAACGTACACCCTCTCAACATCCGACCCAAACACTTAGTCTCATCAATGATATGACCAAGCAACAAATTACAAGGGCCTGCTCGCTGCAAAGCCGTAATAACATGAAGGCAGTCACCTTCAACAATAATGTTAAACAAGCTCAGTTCCCTTGCAAAATTCACTGCCCTCCTAGCTGCCAAAGCCTCCGCCATCTCAACCGACTGAACTTGACCCAAATTTTGACATAATGCCGCAATAACTTGCCCAGAAAATCTCGGTAAACAACACCAATCGCAGCTGAACCTGAATCTTTGGAAAAAGCCGCATCAAAGTTGGCTTTGTAGCATTCTGCAGGCGGAGGAGACCAGCACACCCTAGGACGAGGATTTGACGCACAATCCACCTAAGAATTCACATCCCAGTACGCTACCACCAGCTCCCTTGCTCTGTCCCCCAGTTCATGTAACGGCCAAACAGATTGACGTTCTCGCATCTGGTTTCGACGTTGCCATAAGCACTAAGCCACCGTGGCAAATAAAGCTATCCGGAAACTCGACCCACCACTAAACAGCTCCTCCAATAGCTCAAAGAAGGTTCGACACTTCTTCAAAACCAACGGACGACACTCTGGGATTGACATCCATACCGAACGGGCTTGATCGCAAATCCAAAGGCTGTGCAAAGTCGTCTCTGTGTGATCACCACAGCCATCACACTCTTGACTAATGGGAAGGTGCCTTACCCGTAAGTTCTGCTTTGTGGGCAATGAATCCTTTGTAGCACGCCAAATAAAATGCCGGATCTTATTAGGAGTCCGAATCTTCCATATCTTCTTCCAAACCACACCATTATTAGCTTGAACTGATGAGCTTGGCATGAAAAGAGCTTCAGTTGATATAAGCATACGGTAAGCACTCCTAACACTATATTCACCATCATTAGTCAGAGGCCAAATCAGAGTATCCTCAGCCCCCTCCTCACATACTTGAATCTGTCGCACCATATCTGCCTCCCATGGAAGAAAACAACTTGCCAAGCGTCCCGGATCCCAAATTCTTGTGTCAGGAAGAAACAAATCACACACCCGATGAACAGAGGAACTAGCTTTTGGAGATATGATCTTACTGTGGTTCAGGTCAGGCAGCCACCTATGTTGCCATACATCAATCAATTGCCCATTACCAACCCTCCAAATTGCCCCTTTCTCACTAACACTCCGAGCTTGTAAAATGCTTCGCCAAGCATAGGAACACCTAGGATGAACTGGAGCCTCAAGAATATTACCATTCGGAAAGTACTTAGCACTAAAGACTTTAAAAAAGAGGGAGTCACGATGATGAATAAGACGCCAAACTTGTTTAGCTAGCAAAGCATTATTGAACTTTTGGAAATCCCAAAATCCCATACCTCCAAATGATTTTGAAAAGCATAACGAAATCCATTTGACCCAATCAATTTTCTTCGCATCACCATTACCCCACCAAAACTTTCGAATCATTGCTTCAATATCTTTACATAGACTCATCGGAAGTTTGAACACACTCATTGAGTAGACCGGAATAGATTGGACCACTGCCTTAATCATGATCTCCCGCCCTGCTTGTGACAACAACTTTTCCTTCCAGCCTTGCATACGACCCCATATCCTCTCTTTGATTTGAGTAAAGCATGCCGTCTTATTCCTTCCAACAAAAGAAGGTAAGCCTAAATATTTCTCATAATGTCTAATAGCAGGGACATTGAGGGCCACTTTTATAGCTTCCTGAGTTACTTCATTTGTGTATCTACTGTAGCAAAGAGTAGTTTTCTCCTTATTAATCACTTGACCCGAAGCTATCTCATAATAAGCCAGTAGCTCTTGAATTTTATTGCACTCTTCTAAAGTAGACCTGCAAAAGATCAAACAATCATCTGCAAAGAAAAGATGAGTTAGTTTGGGCCCAGATCTACAAAGTGAGAAACCGTGTATATCTCCTTTTGTTGCAGCATTCCGTAAAAGAGCATTCAACCCCTCAGCACAAAAAATGAACAAATAAGGGGAAAGAGGATCTCCCTGCCTTAGACCTCTAGAAGGGACTATCATACCCTTTGGCTCACCATTCACAAGAATAGAATATGATACAGTGGTAACGCACTCCATAATCAAAGCCATCCATGTGATCGGGAATCCCATCTTGATAAGAATTTTTTCCAGAAATACCCATTCCACCCGGTCATAAGCCTTGCTCATATCTAATTTCATAGCCAAAAACCTTTCTTCCCTGTACAACTATTCTTCATATGATGCAAAGATTCAAATGCAATTAAAATATTATCAGTGATCAATCTATTAGCAATGAAGGCATTTTGGGTCTCAGAAATAATGGAATTAAGCATGGGCTTGAGACAATTGGCAATCACTTTACTAATGATCTTATAAATCACATTGCACAAACTTATGGGTCTAAAATCTGAAACCCTCTCAAGAGATTGGACTTTAGGATTCAGAGTGATAAAGGTATGGTTTATAGACCTAAGAATAGACCTTGAATTTAGACATGATAGAACAGCCTGAGCAACATCCATACCTATATCAGTCCAATAAGTATGATAAAATAAAGGCGGCATACCATCCGGACCAGGGGCTTTAAGGGGAGCCATTTCCTTGATAGCCACTCCCACCTCCTCACTACTAAAAGGCCTCTCTAGCTCAGCTTTCATAGTCTCGGTAACCACAGCTTCAACCCCATCCAAAACCTTGTCAAATTCCTGTGGATTCGAAGAAGTAAAGAGATGAGTATAAAAATCAGTAAGGAGAGCAGAAAAAACATCCTCATTTTCTTGCTAGACTCCATTCCCATCACGCAAACCCTTAATAAAATTCTTCCTCTTCCTTTGAGTAGTGATACCATGAAAAAACTTTGTATTTTGATCACCATGCTTCAACCACTGAATCCTGGACCGTTGTCGCCACATCTTCTCCTCCTTATCATATAAAGTATTCAATTCCTTCTTTAACCGTACAACATCCTCCTGCTCCCCAGTTCTAACCAAAGCTTCTTCAGCCTGCCACAGATGGTCTTTTGCATGCTTTATCTGCTGTTTTACATTGCCAAAGTGATCCCTACTCTAGGTCCTTAATCGGTCCTTACATCTCTTCAATTTTGTAGCAGCAACGAACATGGGAGTACCATTAGGAGCACAATCCCAAGCCCTTTTCACCACCTCTTTACACTCAGGATTTGAAATCCACATTGCTTCAAATCGGAAGGGCTTCCTACTCCACTTTTGGAACTCGCTATTACCATCCAAGGACAGAAGAATTGGTCTATGATCAGATGTAAAGCAATTCAGATGCTTTACCCTACCTGTGGGAAACCGAGTCAACCACTCATAGTTTGCAATTCCCCTATCCAATCTCTACCATATCCACTCCCCACTTCGCCTACCATGCCAAGTGAATTCCGGTCCAGAAAATCCTAAGTCAGCAAGCCCACAATGGTCCAGTGCATCACGAAAATTTTGCATCAAAGAATGAGCCCGAGGTACCCCCCCTTTCTTCTCATGCACTTCAAGCAACTCATTAAAATCTCCCACACAACACCATGGAAGCAGCGGTTTAGAACTAAGCATCCGTAACATATTCCAACCCTCACTTCGTCGGCCTGTATCAGGCTCTCCATAGAAACCAGTTAATCTTCATGCATTCACCGAACCACCATGCACAATAGAATCTATGTGGTAATTCGAAAAACTATCCACCCATACAGCAGTCCCTGCTTTCCACAAAAGAGCTAAACCACCACCCCTGTCAACAGAAGATACCGTAAAACAACCATCAAACATAATCCGATCTTTTACCCAATTCATATGCTCTTTAGATGACCATGTTTCTGATAAAAACACAATCGTGGGATCTTGTGCTTGCACAATATCGACAAGCTCTTGAACTGCACGCCGGTTCCCAAGTCCCCTGCAGTTCCAAGCTAAGATTTTCATGGCTGTCGGCGGGGCTGAACATCAGCCTCCACCGTTTGATTTTGGAAAACAATAGCCTGTTTCTTTCTACTAAAAGTCACAAGTTCCCGCTCCTCACTTGAATCCTCCCTTGTGCGCTTCAAAGACCATAACTCCAATCGTTGTGCAGAAGAGACACTATCCGGTACAGATTGGATAGGAAAATTCTTCACCATCCTTGCTGGCTCATTCAACCGATCTCCCACACCACTGACCATACAATCCTGAGTACCTTCTCCATTTTCCTTCCCACCATCAAAACGTCCTAACTCCATATCTATATCATCCAACTGGGCTTGAAAACTCTGACTAGTGGAGCCGCTTTGCTGACCTGGGTCCATGCTTAAGTGTGAACCACTCACCCCAGGAGTTTCGTCATCTTCCACTACCACAGGTGTTATAGTCTGTACATGCAAAGCATCAAAATTTGCAACCCGTCCCTCATAATCTGTACTATGGTGATGGTCACTATTCCCACTGTTTTGTGAACCATTCAACTCATTCCTATCTCCACCATCATTCCCATCCGAATTTGGAATAGCCCCATAATCCTCATTCACCTCCTCCTCGTACCCTGTAACACGAACCACCGTTTTCTTAGCCAGATTCGGAGTGGTCGCTCGCAGCCATGAACCAAATTGTTTGTCAGTCTCCTTCAACGAACCCTTCCTTTTTAACCAAACTAGGCAATCCTTATCGTGATGGGTAAGATGGCCGCACCAATAACATAGGTTAGGCAAACGCTCATATTTGAAACTTACCCAGCTTTCCTCACTTGTACTCAGTCCTATCTTTCTGCCCCTGCAAAGCGGCTTTGAAATATCAAACCTCACCCTCACTTGCAAAAAGTGACTTCCTTCATAATCCTCATCCGCCGCTCCTGTGTTTATGACATTCCCCGCAACTAATGCTGTGTCCTGTGCCACCCTTAACTTCAAACAGTCAATAGGGAGATCATGGACCTGTAGCCACAATTGTACACTGTCAAAAACCAGTCCCTTCATCTCCATTTGACGCCCTATCGGTTTCAGAGCAACTAAAAACTTATCGAACGACCACGGTTCACCGGCTAACACTCTGTCAACATCGGACTTCTCAGAGAAAATAAATAGCACTCGATGATCGCCCATATCACGTGCTTCGAATCCCCTCTTAGTATGCCACAGTAGTTTGAAGGTTCTAGCAATAGCCTCGATATTTAGCGTCCTGCTCGTAAAGAACCGTGCCGCCAGAAGGAACTTCCCTTCAAGACCATCATCGTCAACGTGATACTTGCTTCCTTCAGACTCCGTCAATGAGAAGGTCTCCCACAAGGCGGACAGGTTATCCATACCTGACTTACCAAAGAAATCCAAATGCTTTGACGATCAAAAAACCAAAGAAAAAATGAAAACCAAAGCCTCACTCAGGGAGTAGGCACGTATTCTACCAACCTAGGGTTTAAGCGCTGCCAAGGTTAGAGAAACTTTAAATTTTTTTGTTTTTTATTATCTGTTTGTTTTCATGTCACATGCTTCTAGCTGAAAGAAAAAGAAAAAGGAAAAACAAACAAACAAACTGGAAGATAAGAAGCCTAACAAGACTATCACATAGACAAATATCAAGACCCATTAGGAATATAAGTGGAATTTATCCAAAATAATAATAATTAAATTTTAAAGGGAGAGGGGAATTTCAAAGGTTAGGGAGCAAAATGATAATTAACTCATTTAATTATTTTTATTCTATCGGTAATCACCTTCCTCTCCCAAAAAGTCAAAAACCCTGTTTCAAAAAAAAAAAAGGTTCTCCCAAAAACCGCAATAAGAACCGAGACGGAAAGAGAACCACATCAAGTCATCAACTACGCGCGCGCTTGTCCTCCCTCCGGCGCCCCGTCGTCTTCCTCATCCCTCCGGCCAGTCCTCCACCTCCGTCACGAGGCAGATCGGCCCTGCGTTGATTTCGATCTTGACTTGCGGATTTTGATCTTGATTTTGGGTAAGCTTACTGTTTTTTTGACTGATTAATTGTTTAGGGATTTGGGTCTTGATTTTTGGGTAAGCTTGTGTGTTTTGACCCATCCATTGTTTGCGGATTTAGGTCTTGATTTTGGATAAGCTGGTGTTGTTTTTTAACTGATTAATGTTGAAAAACTAGACCCAATCCTTTGTGTTCTCATGCCAATTTCCTTTTTTTTTTTTTTTTTTCCTTCATCATAAAAGTTATATTGCCATATGATTGCTACAGCGTGCACAAAGTTAAATTTACGCTACTTTCTTGCATGCAGAAACAGTAAAAAGAGAGGAAGAGACAACTTAAAAAAAAAGAAAAAAGAAAAGTGAGAGAAGTCCAAAAGAAACAACCGGTTCTTGCTCCTTTGCTCCTCTGTGTGTTGCAACCATGGCTTGTTCCTTTGCTCCATCCTTATTGGTCCTTGCTACTTTGATCGCACTGGTCTTACCTCAGTTAGGTCTGTGTGTTGCAACCGTGACTCATTCCGAGGGCGAAGAAAACTTCGATACATCTTTATCGACCCCAACATTGACACATGAATATGAGGTCTTTGTTAGTTTTCGGGGGGAAGATACCCGCACAAGCTTTACCGCCTATCTCTTTGACGCTTTTGACCGTAAAAGGATTCGTGCTTATAGAGATGACGAAGACCTCCCTAGAGGGCGAGAGATTGGACCCGAGTTATTGAAGGCAATTGAGACATCAAGGATTGCAGTTGTTGTGTTCTCGAAAAACTATGCTACTTCTAGTTGGTGCCTTGATGAGCTGGTGAAGATCATGGAATGCAAAAGGCTGTTAAATCAAAGCGTGATGCCTATTTTCTATGAAGTGTCTCAGTCCGTGGTGCTAGAACAGAAGGAAATTTTTGCAGAGGCACTCCTGAATGGCCCCATAGACAAAGTGAACAATTGGAGAACTGCATTGAAGGAGGCTGCAAACTTGGAAGGCTTCCATTTAGAACCACATAGGTATACATCTTTAATTTATATAAAACCAAAGCAAATTAACTTTTGATTAACCTTATGAAATGTTGCCACATTAAATATAGTTTTATACTTCTATATACAAATGCAATTATAATAAATGTCTATTAATAACTATCGTAATCATCAAATTTCATATTAGCAACTAGTCTTGTATAACTTAGAGTACATAATACATGACAAACATTTGTCAGTGTTTGTTTTTTTTTAATTACCAAATTGTCAAAACGACATCATAAGAAGAGTTTCTTTGTAGACTAGGTGTTGGCGGCACCAAACCTTAGGCTTCTGTAGAACCTACATTCCTCCTTGGTGGGTGGGATATGTTTCTTTTTGTGTGGTATCCTAAGGAGGAGAATGCTATGTCTGATAACATATCAGTTGTAGGGGTAACTGGAGCTAAGTAGTGTCCTCAGTTGGAGTGGGTCAGTGGGGTGTGTTGGTATAGAGATATTGGCAAAAGGGGAAAGGCGGGAACACAATATGCTTTTAGTGTGCTGGACATCTTTATTGGCAGCAGTACTCTAATATGAAAACTCATTATAGCTTTTAGCAGTTTCAGTTGGCGTGCAAATTTTTGAATGAATTTGTTAAAATAACGGTCTGGTGTCAAATTTTACAGAGTCTTTAACTCTTTTAAAGTGCTATTCTCTTAGATCAGCCATGTATGTCATGGAAGTCAGGCATGAGTGGGGGACAAGTAGGGCTTATGGATCTTTCTGTGTATGGATTAATTTCTAGTAAATAGTAATGTTTTTAAAATTTTAAAAGGCATACCGTATATTTAAGTTCTTCCAAAATAATTTGAATGTTATTGTCAACTAAGATTTCTCATATATTCAGGTGTTTGTTTGTTAAGTATAAAAGCTGATTCTATTGTAATTAATACAAAAATTAATTTTAAGATATTTCATATTCTAGATAGCCAATAGAAGTATTCAATCACATGATTTTTTGTTTCTAATGCCAATCCCCTGTGGTGACATTGTTGTTGTCATTGGTGTAATTTTTAAAATACTGAGTCCTTTGGTGCCTTTTATTCAGAGATTGATGTATAACAGAGGGTGCAGTTACTATTGATTATGAAATGTGTTCCCTTGTATTCTGTTATGTTTCGAACAATGTTAAGTACCTACTGCTACTTGGCCCCTTATTGATCCTTTTTCCTTATTTAGTTAATATGTCATAATTCAATAATACTTATTTTTGGTATTTCAATTACTATACTTTTATTGTTGGATGGTGCTTCTCTTCATTTATAGCTGACTTCTATCTATCTATCTTTCTTTCTTTCTTTCTTTTGGCCTTTATGTTTGGGTTAGTTCATAATTCCCCCTCTTATTTGTGAAACCAATCAATTTTCCCCTCTATATATGGGAAATGAGCAAATACCCCCAATATGTTACTTTTTCAGTTAAATCCAACGTAATCTTTTGAAGAAATTATTAGTCATACACCATAATGAAGAGAAAAAGTTGAGAATTACATTGTTGTTTTCTTGGATTGTATTTATAATCATTGCGATTCTGTTGGATTTAACTTCAAAGTATCGGATTGGGGGTTGCTCATTTTCCAAATATAAAGGAGTTGGTTGTTTCAAAGATAAAGGGGGAATTGTGATCCATCCCAAACATAGAGGGGTTCCCTTCTTTTTGTTTGTTTGGGACTTTTTACTATATGCAATCTTTTTAAATGTTGTTAGTGGGGTGAAGCTAGGTGAGACTGTTTGGGATCTTGAACACGTGTTTTATGATCTAGTTCACCTTTTTACCTTATTCCAATTGGTTTGGGTGTTTACCCCCATATTTTTGGTATTTTTTTGGCACTTTATTTTAGTAGGTTCGTATTTGGGGTTTTACATGATGTATTTCAATTTCTGCATTCCTACAATTTGTTAGCTTTAGCTCTTGAGCTTTTTGTTTTTCACGTCCAGAGTGTTCATCATTACAAACATGATGTTCATTTTATTCGATAAAAGTTTTATTACCTATCAAAAAGTATGTATATATATTTTCAGTAGTTTTTTGTGGGAGTATTTTTCTACCTTTCAATTGAGTTTCATAAACCAGTTCTCAAAAATAATCTATCCTTTTTTTTTTCTTTTTTTTCATAATGCAATCCAAAAAATATATATTGTACAAAATAAAAGTATTATGAAAACAATATATTTTGTATAATTTAAAGTAGAAAATACACAATTACCATGTATCATTCTCTGTTCTTTCAATTACCAAATTATATATTTTGGCAAAGCTCTCTTTATCGGTAAAAGAAGAGTGTAAAATTGATCTGGCCATGAAAGCAAAACGCAATGTGCATATTGTTGCTTCATAACTAGAAGGGCATTGAATTTAGATGCAGTAGCGAGGACTTTTAATCTCTTGTGGAGAGCTTGAAAGGGCTTCCAAATCCGTGATAGACGCCGATAGAGTGATTATAAACTATTGTTTTTTTTTGATAGGTAATTATAAACTATTGTTATTATAATTATGAATATATTATATTTGTGATTTATTAAGATATTTCTATAATTTGATGATAAATTTTGACTAAACTTCAATTAATTTGAGTAAACCTCAAAACTCTTATCCATACTATAGCTATTTATTTTTTTAATGAAAGGGGTGGTTGGTGCACAAAATCTATGTCAAGTGCATGTGGTGTTAGCCTATGGAAATTCATTAGAAGTAATTGGTTAATTTTTTTTTTCAAAACTCCTACCGTATGATGTGGGCAATGAAACTAGAGTTAAATTTTGGGAGTATGTGGTGGTGTGGGGATTGTACTCTTAAGGAGGCATTCCTAGAATTTTACCGTATTAGTAAGGCAAGGGAGTCTTCAATTGCAGAGGTTATGTGTCTTTTTGTTGGGAGGATCCATTGGGATGCTCAGTTTTGTCATCCAGTGCATGATTGGGAACTAGAATCTTTGGCTTTCTTTATGGACATTGTTTACTCTTCGTCTGTGCGGGGTATTGTTCCTAACAAAGTCTGTTGGAAGCCAACAAAGAGTAGAGATTTTGAGGTGTGAGGATATTATCATTCTTTATCCCCTTATTGTTGTATCTTTTCCATGGAAAATGATGTGGCAATCGAAGGTTTCTTCATGGATAGCTTTTTTTTCATGTTCTGCTTCTTTATATAAGATTACAACTACAGATAACCTTCAAAAAAAGCAAATTATTGTTGTCGATTGGTGTTATGTGTGCAAAAGGTGTGGGGAGTTGGCGGATCATTTTCTTCTTCATAGTGCTATAGCTTATGAGTTGTGGCCTTTGGTGTTTTGCTTGTTTGGAATGCATTGGATTATGCCGCATAGGGTTATCGAGTTGTTTGATTTTTGCAGTAGGGTAAGTTTAGTTCTCGTTGCAATATAGCTATATTTGGAGGCTTATGCCACGTTACTTGATGTGGTGTATTTGGCAAGAACGGAATGCTAGAATCCTTAAGGGTTGTGAATGGTCTATTCTCTAGTTTTAAATCTTTTTTCTTTCATACTCTCCTTGAATGGAATTTAGTTCTTCCGTCCTTTTCATGTTTTTCCCTCCCGGTTTTTCTTGATCATTGTAACTTTGGTTCTTGATTTTTGTCCCCAAAGTACATAATACTTGATTAACGTGTATCAACCTCTGCTTTTTTCAATTACCAAATTGTCAAAACGGCATCCCAAAAAGAGATTCTCTGTAGACTAGGTGTTGGGAGCACCAAACCTTAGTTCTTCTATAGAACATACATTCCTCCTTGGTGGGTGGGAATTGTTTCTCTTTGTGTGGTATCCAAAGAAGGAGAATGCAATGTCTGATAACGTAGCAGTTGGAGTGTGCTGTGTTGGTATGGAGATATTGGCAAGGGGGGTGGGGGGGACACAATATACTATGCTTTTTGTGTGTTGAACATCTTTATCGGTAGCAGTGCTCTAACCTGAAAAACTCATTATAGCTTTTAGCAATTTAAGTTGACATGTGCAGATTTTTGAATGAATTTGATAGAATAATGGTCTGGAGTCAAATTTTAGAGTCTTAACTTTTAAAGTGCTATTCTCTCAGATCAGCCATGTATGTCATGGAGGTCAGGTATGAGTGTAGGACAAGTAGGGCTTTATCAGGATCTTTGTGTGTATGGATTAATCTCTAGAAATGTGTTTAAAATTTTAAATGGCACATATTTGAGTTCTTCGAAAAAGAATTTGAATGTTATTGTCAACTAAGATTTCTCATATATTCAGGTGTTTGTTTGTTAATTATAAAAGCTGATTGCATTGTAATTATATTTCATATTCTAGATAGCCAATAGAAGTATTCAATCGCATGATGATTTTTTGTTTTCAATCACATGGTGACTTAGTTGTTGTCATAGGTGTAATTTTTAAAATACGGAGTCTTTTGGTGCCTTTTATTCAGAGATTGAAGTATTTCAACAGATGGTGGAGTTACTATTGATTATGAAATGTGTTACCTTGTATTGTTAAGTACCCACTTGGCCCTCTATTGATCATTTTTACCTATTTAGTTAATATGTGATTATAAATCAATAATACTTAGTTTTGGTCTTTCAATTAGTAGATTTTTATTATTGGTTGGTGCTTCTGTTCATTTTATAAATGACTCCTCTCTCTCTCTCTCTCTCTTGTTTGTTCATTTTTCCCTCTTGTTATTTCCTTCTTGTTATTATAATCTTGAATATTTTAGCCTTTGATTTATTAAGATATTTCTATAATTGATGATCAAATTTTAAAATCATATATAATATATGTGTATGTATATTCAATAAAAAGGGGAAAAATAATTAAAGTATAATAAATGAGAGAATAAATAATTTACTAATTTGTTAATTTATGTAAAAAGAAAATGTATTTTGGCATTTCATTCCATTTTTCGTAGCTCATTTATTTTTATTTTATGATCACTAACTTTTATTCCTTTTATAAAAAAATAATAAATAATAAATAATTGTTGGTGCTCTTGCAATTGCAGGCCAGAGCCAGAATTTATAGAAGAAATTGTCAGAATCATTTGGAAAATTTTAGGATTCAGGTGCAATAGCTTATCACCTTCCAGTACCATTCCACCCTGGCGTCAGAACAATGTTCCTGGCCAATACTCTTCATTAATTGTCCCGCAAAAAAGTGCTTTGTCGGGTCTTGCTGAGCGGACCCACCTTTTGTTTTTTTTTTTTGGGAAAACCTTCTTATAAATTTAGCTATTGTTGAGAGTTTCTCACTCCAGTCCAAAATCATCCTCTCGCTCTCTCCTCTCAGTCTCACGATCTCTGCTCCTCGCCGATGTTTACCCTTCGCCGATTCTGCTCGTCATCACCTCTGCCTCTCCATCGTCGATCTTTGCCTCTTCGTCGTCGACCTTCGCTCTTCGTCCACAACGTCCCAGCTCGTCTTCGCCTCCATCTCTCAGATTCGATCTTTCTATTTCATCTCTTAGGTTCGGTTATCTGTGGAATTGCTGTCTATTGTTGTTTTTGTTCTCTGGATTTGGGTCTGTTCTTTGGGTTTGTAGATCCTCTCTTTGGGTTTGTAGATCTGTTGAAGCCGACCGCCGCCCACCCGAGCCCGATCCGACTCGACCGGTGGCTTCTTGCGGTTGGCGGCGGGTCTGGAACTTCTCGTCCGGTCGATTCATCCCTCTCCCTCCTTTCGTTCCCTGCTTTTATTCATTGCCGTTGTTCATTGTCATCCTCTTTTTCCGAATCTTGATTTCTGTTCTATTTACCAAATTTCTTCTCCTTCGCACAATTCTGTCTTACTCTGTTTTTTCGTCTGTCCTAAATTTGTCTCACTTTCAGGAAACTTTTTTGAGAAAACCATTGTTATTGTTTCTAAGTCGGGGTTCTCTCTTCAAAAAAAAAAAAAAAAAAAAAGTCAGGGGATCCAATGCAACAGCAAGTATCTATGTAAACTTGGAAGAGTATCATTCCAACTTGAAATTGAATTACAACAGAGCAAGGAAACAAGCAGAAAACAACTAGTCATCCCTAAGAATCTGCTGAATGGGAAGGGGGTGACACCCTTCCATATCTATTATTATTTTATCATTTCAATTTGTGAAATCTAGGATTCAATGGATGAGATTTGTTTTCATATGTGAGGTGGTAAATTAGCAAACCTTAGAAAGGATTTCTTTTTTTCAATACGGGCAAAATGTAACCATTTTGAGATGAATTAAATGTATATGTTATAACTTGACTTGCTTTTTGTTGGCAAGATGTTTAGCCCATTCAATTCTCAAATTTTCTCAAATCCTACAATTATGATCAATTTGCAAAAACTATTTATGCCATCAAATTTGAAATTGAGCTTATTATGAGAAAATTGTTATGCAACCAAAAAAATTCTGCTCAAAATTATGTTACTGTCTTTTAGACTTTTACTTGTTTTTTCCTTTTGTTTGGGCAAAATCCCTCTTTATATATATGAGAGAGAGAGAGAGAGAGAGAGAGAGGCTTAAGTCGGCTTAAGTTATACCTAGTATAACTTTTGTGAACACAAGCAAGTTGGCCCAACACTTTACTTTCTAGGCCCATAAGGAGGCTATAATGGCCAGGGAAACTAGAAGCTAAGGAATTCAAGGCTAACCCAATTGGGGTTTTATTAGCGTTAGGCTTTGGTAGTTTTCTACTAATTGGAAGTTTCAGGTTTTGGATTCATGGGTTGAAAGTTTGGATTTATATGAGTGGTGGGTATTGTGTTTTAGATAGTGGATGGGTTGTGGGCATATCTTATTTGGTAGGATTTGGGCAATGGACTTTGGGTTTGAAGTTGGGTTGGTAATTATAGGTATAAGATCGGGTTGAAGCCTTAACCCAATAAGAGGAGGGTCTGTGGGCTTTGTTTTAGTAGCATGACCCAAGACGGCAGCCTTTGGATTCGAGGTCTTACTTTTTAGGTTGTTTGCCTGGCTCATGTCTGGTTGTCTATGGGGCGTATGGGGTTTTCCAAATGAGTTTCTTTTTTAGGTTGGGCTATTTTTGGTATAGTTATTTATTATAAAACTCAAATACCAAAACTAGTATTTTGGTATTTAAGTTTTGTATTTAGGGGAAAATATGAGTTTTAATTTATTTGTGGCTACACCTAAATATTACATTTAGGTTGCCTATGAGGGGGAAAAAAAAATTTCATATAGCCTTGGTGGGGTCAAGCCAATTCTTAGTTCATAAATTAAGGTTTTGTTCTTTAGATTATCTTAGGTGCAAAGTGGTGTGGGACAAAGTGGAAGAGATTATCCAAACCAAAGCCGATTTCGGGCAAGTTGGAGAAACAAGATCCCCTCGAGTCCTTTTGCCAGGACAATCTATAGACCGATGAGTATCAACTCTACGATAACTGAGACTAATGACAACTTCAAATGTTCAATTCACCATTTTATAGTTTTGTAATGTGTCCACTGTATGATAACTGAGACTCATGACAACTTCAAATGCCCACTGTATAGTTTTGTATTGTGTACTTGATTGAATCAAAGATAGAGGAAAAGGTCTTACTTGAAGCAACAAAGAAAAAAGAGCTTCTTTCTTTTTGGGTTTTAGAAAGAGAGAGAGAGAGAAAGATTGGTAATTTTGGACCTAGATTTGCGTGAGTTTGTAATTTTGGTAAATTTGGTTAAGTTGCTAGGTTGATTTTTGAGTTGGAGATTGGTAAGTTTGCTTTGAGAAAACGTTTTGTCCGGAGTTGGCAGAAAAAGGCTTGTTTACGCCACCAATCAGGAGCTGCCACGTCAAACATTTAATGAGGAAGCAGTACACTCTATCAAACAAGATTATAACTCAAATAAAACCAAAATATGAGCAGCACGTATCAGATCAAACGCCCTTACCTGGAGAAACAGCACCAACGCCTCCTCTCCTCTGACCAACATAGCTCCTCCCCGCCATTGGACCCACTGCGGTGTCGTTCTGAGACGGCGCCCACGCACCCAACCTTGAGGTTTGTTCTGATTTCTATTTCTTGCGTGATTAGTTATTTCCCCAAAATTTAGGTTTCAAAATTTTAATGGGTTTAGGTTATTTTTTGGATATCAATCTGTTCATATTGGTATAGGTTTTGTTGATTTATATGGATTTTGCTTCTTTCTTTCTTTCTTTTTTGGGTATTTTCATGGGTTTTGGTTAGACTCTTAAGTGATAGGCCACCCACCTCTCTTTTTTATCTATGATTTATATTAGCCTTTTTTCTGAAGAAACAATTTCAAAAGAAGGGGAAATTGTCACAAGATGGCTTACAACCCCTGCATAAGAATCAATAATGAAGTTTTGATAGGTGCTGAAACTCTAGACAAGACCCAATCCCCTGTTTCGCTCCACACAATTGATAGTTAGCAACACAACTCTTTTAATTAGAACCCAATCCCTTGTTTTGATATGTAAGTTTACTTTCTTTTTGTAGGAATCATGCATGTACGCAGCGGAAAATATATTAAACAGATCTACTTCATTCACAATTGTTAACATGTGCCATATAAGTTTCAAAATTAGAGAACAAGAGAGTGTACCTTGAACAAGTGAAATTCAAAACCTAAATTCAAAAGTTCTTGAGAAGACTTTCAATCTTCACTCCAATTCCACTAACGCCCAAGATGTGTGGTCTCTCAATTAGTTATATGAGTTTGTACTAGAGAGAATGAGAGAGTGTCCAACACTCACATACATCTCAAAATCATGCACTTGTGATCATTACAAAAAATCTGTATGTTTCTCTACTATAACTGCATCAAACACCCTTGTAAAATTAAAACTGTTTTATAAAAACTCGTCCTTAAACCATGGACGAGCTTAATGTACTTGAATTACATAAAAAGGAAAAAGAAAGAGAACATGAACATTAAAATGTTTTCTAAACTGGAGGAGCATCAACGTTAGAACTGTCCTGAGGAGGCAGGGTTGTAGCATCGTCCTCAATGTTGGCATCCTCTGAGCTGGCATGAAGGAGAGAACTGGTGGCAGCAGTGTTCAAATTAAGTATAATGGAGCTAAAGTCCAATCCAGGGAACTTTTCTATAGCGTCCATCCTGAAATCCTCAAATCCTGCTGCATAATTAGTGTCCAGAATATCAGTATATTGTTTGGATGCTTTGAATTCAGCCACTACGTCTTCTTTCGCCGTGAAGAGAAGAATACTTTGCTCGTCATTCTTCTTCCTCAGGTCCTCAAGACGAATATCTTTCTCTGCTGCGTTGGCCTTCAACTCCTCAACCAAAGTTTGTAACTCCTTTGCCTCGTCCTTGGCTTTGGCAGCCACTTCAACCCATTGCTTAGCCTTATCCTTCACCTCTTGAATCCTCGTCTCTAACAAGACCCTCGTCTTGTCTAATCTTGTGACCTGCCTAGACGCTGCTATAAACTTTGACATGCCCTATATGTTAAAAAAAAAAACAACAACAAATAAAAGTTTAAAAAAAAAAAAAAAAAAAGAGAGAAGAAGAATGAAAATTTTTAGTCAAGACGAGATACAGATGTTACCTTGAAAAGATCATGGACACCAGAGTGTTCAAAATCTTTAAGGGACATGTCATAGCAAGCGTTTATATCTTCGTCAGAAATAGCGTTCTTGAAACGTTCCCAGGCCAGATCTTCATTTTCAATAATATTTGAAGGGACCTTTTGGGAAGGTTGAGACGAGGTTGACACAGTCATTTTGGATGGAGGAGTCTTGGACGGGGTGGTTTCAACAGGAGTGGACGAATCAACATCAAACACTTTGGCAGGCTGATGGGACGAAGGAGGATTAGGCTTGACTACTTGGGACGAGCCATGCCTGGTTTTCTTGCCTCATCGGCTGGGTAGATTTTCTAAATCTAAGTTCTTTGACAAAGTTTTCCTTTTATCCCCAGCTGACGGACGAGCTTGAAACTCAGGCTTAAGATGAGCCCCCTCACCAGTTACTTCTTTTCCTTTGTTTCCTCTCATGATTGCCATTCCTGGAAGAAGAAGAAAAAAAAAAAAAAAAGGAGGAATGTTTTGTTTAGCACTAATAAAAGAATAAACGGTGCAAGGAATGTTTGGAGTTTAAAACTTACTTTTTCTCACAGTAACTTCGTGTGCAAGTGCTACTTTGGACGGATTAGGGCCTAATCCCCACTTGGCAAGTCGTCTAAGATTAACCAAGGAATGAAAATCCCTATCTGTGTGTAGACGAGCCCTGTGGACACGGTCGCGATGCAACTTGCTCAAGGAAGGTCGTTCAACGGCTGTAAGGAAACAAGTGGAGGTTAAAAAAATAATAAATAAATAAATAATAATAATAATAAATAAAAAGGGAGAAGGGGAAAGCTAAGGGACTTACCCTCAGGACGAAAGTTCCTTAGGTCCCCAGCATAACGACCAAATGTATCTCGGCCAACGTCCTTAGGATTCCCAACCTAGAAGCCGGAGACGAAGAAAAACTCTGTCTTCCACTTTCTGTCAGACGAGGCCAAGGATTTCACCGGTCTACAATCTCTACCTCTAGCTGTGAATTGATTAAAGTCAGGGAATTGATGAATTTCTGAGGGTTTATAACAATAGAGGAACTCGTCCACGGTAAGAGGACGGTCCCCTCCAAACACTTCCCTCCATAAAATTTGCATAGAGATAATCAATCTCCATGCATTTGGGTTAAATTGGCATACTCCTAAACCTAACCTAACTAATAACTCTCTAGCAAAAGCATTTAAAGGAAACCTAAGACCCCCCCAAAAGATAAGCCTCATACATGTCTATCCCAAAATGAGGGTTACAACACCACTCTCCATGGACGGGCAATCTGGGATTAAACTCGTCCGGGATTTGGTACCACTCCCTAAGATTGTTTAGTCTTTGCTCGTTCGTCTTGGAAGAGATATCTACAGCACAACTGTACACAGTTATCTCCGCCTCGTCCAAGGGACTAGACGGAGGGAAGAAGGACGAGGTGCCTGCTCGGGACCCACGCATGGTTGTTAGAATTAGGATCGGTGAGAGGGTTCCACAAGTTAGATCAAAGGAATTTCCAACTCCTCTGTTAAATTTGGAACCTCCAATTTCTAAAAATAAAAATATCATTATTTGTTAAATTTCAGACAAAGAAGCAAAAGAATGAAAATAAATTTGCTTGGACATCTAATTTCTCATAAACAGAGCCTCTGGCTCAATTTTCACCAAAAAAAATATATGGAACAAAGTTTTTTTCCAAATTAGTTTGGTGAGAAATTTTTCAAACTTCTCATATATCTCTCTTTTTGGGTGTGAATTTTTGAAAATCTAACCGTTGAATTTCATGTTGATTATGTTCTTAACATACATATAAAATTTACACTCACTATAAAGATATATGGGAAGTTTGAAGGATTTCTCTTCAAACTAGTTTAGAGAGAAATTTTGTTAAAAAATGGGTCTTTGACTCATCCTTGAGATTAACTAAAGGGTCTTGTTAACAAGTATCCTAAAGGCATTTTGTAATTTAGGAAAGTTTTAATACTAATATCATAGAAATACAAAAATCTATAAAGAAACTAAAAAAATAAATTATTTTTTTCCATAAAAAGTTTTCCTAAACTAATACCCTTAGATCATCCGTTAATTTTTCTCTTAAATAAATTATTCACCCAAAAATAAAATTAAGTCAAAACTTAGTCAAACACCAAGTATTTGACATAAATGTCCTTTTAATTAAGAGAGTCCTTAGAAGTGGACAATTTTTTTTTTTTTTTGGAGGACTTTAATTAAATACAAATTAACAAAACCTTAACTTATGAACTAAGAATTGGCTTGACCCCACCAAGGCTATATGACAATTTTTTTTTTCCCTCACAGGCAACCTAAATGTAATATTTAGGGGTGGCCACAAACAAATTAAAACTCATATTTTCCCCTAAATGGGCTTGACATTGATAAATTATTATATATTAACTAAAATAATAATAAAATATTAACAACACAGCTCTGTTAATTTGCACATACCTAATGGGGCAACCTCAACTAGATAAAATGAAACTTGCCGGGGAGATGAGTCAATGACATAAATCAGAGTTAAGTATGCAATCAACAACACATTGATAATAAAAATAAAAGGTGAGAGAAAAAAGTGTTAGGATTTGTGCTTTTGTGCCCTTAAATCCTATTGTATGATGCTATGTATTACATTATGTATGACATGATGTATGACTTAATATTGTAATTCATAAAGTTGTTTTATTATTATTTGAAATAATGGTAAGGTAACATGAATATTTGGACATTGTCATATAGTCCATGAGATGTATAGTATGTGATTTATGTGAAAAGTCACAGAAGATATAAATCACAAGTTCTTTATAAACTCATAATTTAGTTCGTAGTTGGTGATGAAATTGGGAGTTTCACCTGCAAAGACTATAACATGTCAACTAAGATGATTTGTCTTGATCATGGAAGTGGTGACTTCTAGTTGATATGTTAATATGTTTTAAGAGTTAAGACATATTGAACTGGACCGCTGTGAGATTTATTATTCTCTTAATGACTGTCAATTGAATAATAAATCTCACGGCTTATATTCACATGAACTCTTAATCCTGAGAGAATAATGGACTTGATCATGAAGTGTAGGTTGCTTTGATATATCAGGAGCGAGATCTAAAGTAATAGTTGATAGATTGTGAAAAATCAGTAGGTTGAAAATCTCAGGCGTTGGCGATCTTGAGGTTGAGTCCTGAGAAAACAACATAAAATCAGAGGAGACCGGTGGAGGCCGGCCCAAAATCCTTTGATGGCAAAGTCAGTGACTATTATAAGTTGAAAAAGAGTATTTCTGAAGTTCTTTTCGTGAAAAATGTTTCTCATACCTCTGTTCTTCATTCACGAATGCTTATATAGTATCCGTGGAGCGGTTACTCATTTAACAACCGTTCCTGTTATTGAGGAATTCAGAAAATTATAAGATAACTTCCATAACTGCCATGGAAGTTACTTTATTAGGACTTGTGCTCAACAGTTAATGGAGGGTTTGGTTCGTAACGACGCAACCCATCCTTGGCTTTTGAAAGAGCTTAAGTCATCAAGAGCCTAAGGTTCAGCAACCTCGTCCGTCCATTATTAAGGACGGATGAGATTTGCTTCAAGGACCAGCATAGGAGGGACGAGTATAAGAGGGACGAGCGTAAGAGCCCCTTGTCCCCTTCTTTACATTTTGTCATGGACGAGATAAAACTAAGCGTATTTTCTTTACACCATCAGTTGCCCCCTTGTCCAAGAAAATATAGTAACATAATTCTTTGGATGGACGAGCTCCTTTTCATAATTAGATGTGCCACGTGTCATAATTTCAATGGTGGCCAGTCTCGTCGATTCATTTTTTCGAGACGAAGACCACGTGTCATCATCTGATTGATTGTGTCGCTTCATATGCCCAGGTCAGTTATCTATAAATAGTGGAATGCCTCCACTGCCCTTCACACTTCTGAGATTTTCCTTCTTTGACATTCATCGTCTAGAACTTCGTCTAGGAGTTTCCTTGCGTCCATAGTCTCTGTTCGTCTTAGAGCCAGGTATTCCCTCTTTTCTCGTCTTTTAGGTTTCTCCAATTTTTTTTCAAAAAATGTCAAAAATAGCTATTTCCTAGTCTAGCAACAGTACATAGAAAGCCATAGACGAGTATTATGACAAGAGTAGTGATAGTTCTAGTGACACTAGTAATAGTAGTGGGGGAAACATCACGGACGAGGAGTATGTCTCAAGCGTCCTTGGCTTTCCTATAGAAGTAGTACAAGAACAGCTTAGGAAAGCTTCAGGGTCCCGAGCAGGCACCTCGTCCTTCTTCCCTCCGTCTAGTCCCTTGGACGAGGCGGAGATAACTGTGTACAGTTGTGCTGTAGATATTTCTTCCAAGACGGACGAGCAAAGACTGAACAATCTTAGGAAGTGGTACCAGATCCCGGATGAGTTTAATCCCAGATTGCCCGTCCGTGGAGAGTGGTGTTGTAACCCTCATTTTGGGATAGGCGTGTATGAGGCTTATCTTTTGGGGGGTCTTAGATTTCCTTTAAATGCTTTTACTAGAGAGTTATTAGTTAGGTTAGGTTTAGGAGTATGCCAATTTAACCCAAATGCATGGAGATTGATTATCTTTATGCAAATTTTATGGAGGGAAGTGTATGGAGGGAAGTTTTTGGAGGGGACCGTCCTCTTACCGTGGACGAGTTCCTCTATTGTTATAAACCCTCAGAAATTCATCAATTCCCTGACTTTTATCAATTCACAGCCAAAGGTAGAGATTGTAGACCGGTGAAATCTTTGGCCTCGTCTGACAAAAAGTGGAAGACGGAGTTTTTCTTCGTCTCCGGCTTCTAGGTTGGGAATCCTAAGGACGTTGGCCGAGATACATTTGGTCGTTATGCTGGGGACCTAAGGAACTTTCGTCCTGAGGGTAAGTCCCTTAGCTTTCCCTTTCTCCCTTTTTATTTATTATTATTATTTATTTATTTATTATTTTTTTAACCTCCACTTGTTTCCTTACAGCCGTTGAATGACCTTCCTTGAGTAAGTTACATCGCGACCGTGTCCACAGGGCTCGTCTACACACAGATAGGGATTTTCATTCCTTGGTTAATCTTAGACGACTTGCCAAGTAGGGATTAGGCCCTAACCCGTCCGAAGAAGCACTTGCACACGAAGTTACTGTGGGAAAAAGTAAGTTTTAAACTCCAAACATTCCTTGCACCGTTTATTCTTTTATTAGTGCTAAACAAAACATTCCTCCTTTTTTTTTTTTTTTTTTTTTCTTCTTCTTCCAGGAATGGCAACCATGAAAGGAAACAAAGGAAAAGAAGTAACTGGTGAAGGGGCTCGTCTTGAGGTTGAGTCTCAGGCTTGTCCGTCGGCTGGGGATAAAAGGAAGACTTTGTCCAAGAACTTAGATTTGGAAAATCTCCCCAGCCGACGAGGCAAGAAAACCAGGCATGGCTCGTCCCAAGTAGTCAAGCCTAATCCTCCTTCATCCCATCAGCCTGCCAAAGTGTTTGACGTTAATTCATCCACTCCTGTTGAAACCACACCGTCCAAGACTCCTCCGTCCAAAATGACTGTGTCTACCTCGTCTCAACCTTCCCAAAAGGTCTCTTCAAATATTATTGAAAATGAAGATTTGGCTTGGGAACGTTTCAAGAATGCTATTTCTGATGAAGATATAAACACTTTCTATGACATGTCCCTTAAAGATTTTGAACACTCTGGTGTTCATGATCTTTTTAAGGTAACATCTTTACCTCGTCTTTACTAAAAAAATTTCTTCTTCTTTTTTTTTTTTTTTTTTTTTTTAACTTTCATTTGTTGTTCGTTTGTTGTTTTTTTTTTTTTTTATAGGCCATGTCAAAGTTTATAGCAGCGTCTAGGCAGGTCACAAGATTAGACAAGACGAGGGTCTTGTTAGAGACGAGGATTCAAGAGGTGAAGGATAAGGCTAAGCAATGGGTTGAAGTGGCTGCCAAAGCCAAGGACGAGGCAAAGGAGTTACAAACTTTGGTTGAGGAGTTGAAGGCCAACGCAGCAGAGAAAGATATTCGTCTTGAGGACCTGAGGAAAAAGAATGACGAGCAGAGTATTCTTCTCTCCAAGGCGAAAGGAGACGCAGTGGCTGAATTCAAAGCGTCCAAACAATATACTGATATTCTGGACACTAATTATGCAGCAGGATTTGAGGATTTCAGGATGGACGCTATAGAAAAGTTCCCTGGATTGGACTTTAGCTCCATTATACTTAATTTGAACACTGCTGCCACCAGTTCTCTCCTTCATGCCAGCTCAGAGGATGCCAACATTGAGGACGATGCTACAACCCTGCCTCCTCAGGACAGTTCTAACGTTGATGCTCCTCCAGTTTAGAAAACATTTTAATGTTCATGTTCTCTTTCTTTTTCCTTTTTATGTAATTCAAGCACACTAAACTCGTCCATGGTTTAAGGACGAGTTTTACAAAACTAAGTTTTAATTTTGCAAGTGTGTTTGATGCAGTTATAGTAGAGAAACATACAGATTTTTTGTAATGATCACAAGTGCATGATTTTGAGATGTATGTGAGTGTTAGACACTCTCTCATTCTCTCTAGTACAAACTCATATAACTAATTGAGAGACCACACATCTTGGGCGTTAGTGGAATTGGAGTGAAGATTGAAAGTCTTCTCAAGAACTTTTGAATTTAGGTTTTGAATTTCACTTGTTCAAGGTACACTCTCTTGTTCTCTAATTTTGAAACTTATATGGCACATGTTAACAATTGTGAATGAAGTAGATCTGTTTAATATATTTTCCGCTGCGTACATGCATGATTCCTACAAAAAGAAACTAAACTTACATGTCAAAACAAGGGATTGGGTTCTAATTAAAAGAGTTGTGTTGCTAACTATCAATTGTGTGGATCGAAACAGGGGATTGGGTCCTGTCTAGAGTTTTAGCACCTATCAAAACTTCATTATTGATTCTTATGCAGGGGTTGTAAGCCATCTTGTGACAATTTCCCCTTCTTTTGAAATTGTTTCTTCAGAAAAAAGGCTAATATAAATCATAGATAAAAGAAGAGAGGTGGGTGGCCTATCACTTAAGAGTCTAACCAAAACCCATGAAAATACCCAAAAAAGAAAGAAAGAAAGAAGCAAAATCCATATATATCAACGAAACCTATACCAATATAAATAGATTGATATCCAAAAAATAACCTAAACCCATTAAAATTTTGAAACCTAAATTTTGGGGAAATAACTAATCACACAAGAAACAGAAATCAGAACAAACCTCAAGGTTGGGTGCATGGGCGCCGTCTCAGTACAACGCCGCAGTGGGTCCAACGGCAGGGAGGAGCTATGTTGGTCAGAGGAGAGGAGGCGTTGGTGCTGTTTCTCCAGGTAAGAGCATTTGATTTGATACGTGCTGCTCATATTTTGGTTTTATTTGAGTTATAATCTTGTTTGATAGAGTGTACTGCTTCCTCATTAAATGTTTGACGTGGCAGCTCCTGATTGGTGGCGTAAACAAGCCTTTTTCTGCCAACTCCGGACAGAACATTTTCTCAAAGCAAACTTACCAATCTCCAACTCAAAAATCAACCTAGCAACTTAACCAAATTTACCAAAATTACAAACTCACGCAAATCTAGGTCCAAAATTACCAATCTTTCTCTCTCTCTCTCTCTCTCTAAAACCAAAAAAGAAAGAAGATCTTTGTTCTTTGTTGCTTCAAATAAGCCATTTTCCTCTATCTTTGATTCAATCAAGTACACAATACAAAACTATACAGTGGGCATTTGAAGTTGTCATGAGTCTCAGTTATCATACAGTGGACACATTACAAAACTATAAAATGGTGAATTGAACATTTGAAGTTGTCATTAGTCTCAGTTATCGTAGAGTTGATACTCATCGGTCTATAGATTGTCCTGGCAAAAGGACTCGAGGGGATCTTGTTTCTCCAACTTGCCCGAAATCGGCTTTGGTTTGGATAATCTCTTCCACTTTGTCCCACACCACTTTGCACCTAAGATAATCTAAAGAACAAAACCTTAATTTATGAACTAAGAATTGGCTTGACCCCACCAAGGCTATATGAAATTTTTTTTTCCCCCTCATAGGCAACCTAAATGTAATATTTAGGTGTAGCCACAAATAAATTAAAACTCATATTTTCCCCTAAATACAAAACTTAAATACCAAAATACTAGTTTTGGTATTTGAGTTTTATAATAAATAACTATACCAAAAATAGCCCAACCTAAAAACGAAACTCATTTGGAGAACCCCATACGCCCCATAGACAACCAGACATGAGCCAAGCAAACAACCTAAAAAGTAAGAGCTCGAATCGAAAGGCGTATTGGGTCATGCTACTAAAACAAAGCCCACAGACCCTCCTCTTGTTGGGTTAAGGCTTCAACCCAATCTTATACCTATAATTACCAACCCAACTTCAAACCCATAGGCCATTGCCCAAATCCTACCAAATAAGATATGCCCACAACCCATCCACTATCTAAAACACAATACCCACCACTCATATAAATCCAAACTTTCAACCCATGAATCCAAAACCTGAAACTTCCAATTAGTAGAAAACTTCCAAAAGCCTAACCCTAATAAAACCCCGATTGGGTTAGCCTTGAATTCCTTAACTTTTGGTTTCCCTGGCCATTATAGCCTCATTATGGGCCTAGAAAGTAAAGTGTTGGGCCAACTTCCTTGTGTTCACAAAAGTTATACTAGGTATAACTTAAGCCGACTTAAGCCTCTCTCTCTCTCTCTCTCTCTCTCTCTCATATATATAAAGAGGGATTTTGCCCAAACAAAAGGAAAAAACAAGTAAAAGTCTAAAAGACAGTAACACAATTTTGAGCAGAATTTTTATGGTTGCATAACAATTTTCTCATAATAAGCTCAATTTCAAATTTGATGGCATAAATAGTTTTTGCAAATTGATCATAATTGTAGGATTTGAGAAAATTTGAGAATTGAATGGGCTAAACATCTTGCCAACAAAAAGCAAGTCAAGTTATAACATATACATTTAATTCATCTCAAAATGGTTACATTTTGCCCGTATTGAAAAAAAGAAATCCTTTCTAAGGTTTGCTAATTTACCACCTCACATATGAAAACAAATCTCATCCATTGAATCCTAGATTTCACAAATTGAAATGATAAAATAATAATAGATATGGAAGGGTGTCACCCCCTTCCCATTCAGCAGATTCTTAGGGATGACTAGTTGTTTTCTGCTTGTTTCCTTGCTCTGTTGTAATTCAATTTCAAGTTGGAATGATACTCTTCCAAGTTTACATAGATACTTGCTGTTGCATTGGATCCCCTGACTTTTTTTTTTTTTTTTTTTTTGAAGAGAGAACCCCGACTTAGAAACAATAACAATGGTTTTCTCAAAAAAGTTTCCTGAAAGTGAGACAAATTTAGGACAGACGAAAAAACAGAGTAAGACAGAATTGTGCGAAGGAGAAGAAATTTGGTAAATAGAACAGAAATCAAGATTCGGGAAAAGAGGATGACAATGAACAACGGAAATGAATAGAAGCAGGGAACGAAAGGAGGGAGAGGGATGAATCGACCGGACGAGAAGTTCCAGACCCGCCGCCGACCGCGAAAAGCCACCGGTCGAGTCGGATCGGGCTCGGGTGGGCGGCGGTCGGCTTCAACAGATCTACAAACCCAAAGAGAGGATCTACAAACCCAAAGAACAGACCCAAATCCAGAGAACAAAAACAACAATAGACAGCAATTCCACAGATAACCGAACCTAAGAGATGAAATAGAAAGATCGAATCTGAGAGATGGAGGCGAAGACGAGCTGGGACGTTGTGGACGAAGAGCGAAGGTCAACGACGAAGAGGCAAAGATCGACGATGGAGAGGCAGAGATCGATGACGAGCAGGATCGGCGAAGAGCAGAGATCGTGAGACTGAGATGAGAGAGTGAGAGGATGATTTTGGACTGGAGTGAGAAACTCTCAACAATAGCTAAATTTATAAGAAGGTTTTCCCAAAAAAAAAAAAAAAAAAAGGTGGGTCCGCTCAGCAAGACTTTTTTGCGGGATAATTAATGAAGAGTATTGGCCAGGAACATCGTTCTGACGCCAGGGTGGAATGGTACTGGTAGGTGATTCCACATATAGAATTTTCCAAATGGTTCCGACAATTTCTTCTATAAATTCTGGCTCTGGCCTGCAATTGCAACAGCACCCACAATTATTTATTATTATTTTTTTATTTTTTAAAGAATAGAAGTTAGTGATCATAAAATAAAAATAAATGAACTACGAAAAATGGAATGAAATGCCAAAATACATTTTCTTTTTACATTAGGTAACAAATTAGTAAATTATTTATTGTCTCATTTATTATACTTTAATTATTTTTCCCCTTTTTATTGAATATACATACACACATATATTATATATGATTTTAAAATTTGATCATCAATTATAGAAATATCTTAATAAATCAAAGGCTAAAATATTCAAGATTATAATAACAACAGGGAAAAATTAACAAACAAGAGAGAGAGAGAGAGAGAGAGAGAGAGAGAGAGAGAGAGAGGAGTCAGCTATAAAATGAACAGAAGCACCAACCAATAATAAAAATCTACTAATTGAAAGACCAAAACTAAGTATTGTTGATTTATAGTCACATATTAACTAAATAGGTAAAAATGATCAATAGAGGGCCAAGTAGGTACTTAACAATACAAGGTAACACATTTCATAATCAATAGTAACTCCACCATCTGTTGAAATACTTCATTTCAATCTCTGAATAAAAGGCACCAAAAGACTCGGTATTTTAAAAATTACACCTATGACAACAACTAAGTCACCATGTGATTGAAAACAAAAAATCATCATGCGATTGAATACTTCTATTGGCTATCTAGAATATGAAATATAATTACAATGCAATCAGCTTTTATAATTAACAAACAAACACCTGAATATATGAGAAATCTTAGTTGACAATAACATTCAAATTCTTTTTCGAAGAACTCAAATATGTGCCATTTAAAATTTTAAACACATTTCTAGAGATTAATCCATACACACAAAGATCCTGATAACACATTTCATAATCAATAGAATCAGCTTTTATAATTAACAAACAAACACCTAAATATATGAGAAATCTTACCGATATGGTTTCAAATGCAAGCCTGCTAAGTTTGCAACGTCCTTCAAAGTAGCCTTCCAAATGTTCACCTTGTCTTCAGGGCCATTCAGGATTGCTTCCGCAAGATTCCCCTTATGTTTTCGCACCTCGGATGGAGACACATCATAAAAAATAGGCAGCACCGTTTGATTTAACACCCTTTTGCATTCCATGATCTTCACCAGCTCATCCAGGCACCAATTGGAAGTAGCATAGTTTTTTGAGAACACCACAACTGCAATCTTTGATGTCTCGATTGCCTTCATCAGTTCAGCCTGAATAAATTCCCCTCTATACGCACAAATCCTTTTACGTTCTAAAGCAGCAAAGAGATGGCCGGTAAATCTTGTGCGGGTATCTTCCACATGAAAACTAATGAAGACCTCATTTTCATATGTCAATATTGGGGTTGATAAGGATGGGGCAAAGTTTTCTTGGCCCACAGAATGAGCCATGGTTGCAACACAGAGACCTAACTGAGGTAAGAGCAGTGCACTGCCTAAACTCAAGAAGAGAAAAGGAGCAAGGACCGATAAGGGTGGAGCAAAGTAACAAGCCATGGTTGCAACACAGAGTGGAGTAAAGGAGCAAGAACCAGATGTTTCTTTGGGATTTCTCTCTCTTCTTCTTCTTCTTCTTTTTCCCCTTTTTTGTTTTTTAGCTTTCCATGTTCTCTCTCTTCCTCTTTTTCCTGTTTCTGCAAGAAATTAGAGTGAATTTGACTTTGTGCATGTGGTAGCAAATCATATAGCAATATGACTTTTATGATGAAGGAAGATACCAAGAAATTAGCATGAAACACAAAGGAGTCCAGTTTTCAAGTTTTGCACAGCCTTCTAATTCGTTGTTCTGTACTAGTACAAAGAGCAACAAAAAGTATTCTAATCATTTATTTTGGAATGTTAAATTGAAGGATGTTGGATCTTATTTGACATAACAAGCCATGCAAATTTTAGATATTGACCAAATGTTGGTTCGCCACTTGAGAGGAGTGGTAGAGAGAAGAGGATTGAGGAATTAATAGAAACTTGCGAAGGAAATTCTCCTTTTAACTGCAGTGCACAAGCAGAAGTCAGCCTTGTAAAGAAATGTTTGCATAATATAAACTTCGGTAAATGTGCATCGAAGTAAGGGGACCCTCTTGGTTGATTCACCAATTTTTTCAGTGTGTATATATATATATATATATATATATAGAGAGAGAGAGAGAGAGAGAGAGAGAGAGAGAGAGAGTGGTCAAATGGTTAATGGTTTTCTCTATGTATATATTTGATAAAGAAATTTATTAGAGTGAGCCTTATTGATTTGTTTTACCTAAGGACCAAGAATTAGTCCTGACTTAGAGTAATTTGGAATTTTCTAATACAAAATAAAAGTACAGAAAATGCGAGGGTTGGAATCATTTTGTACCTCCCGAAGAAATGATTTACTAGGTTCTGACAGTAATGAAATTAAGATTTATGTTTGTAAAATTACATCACGCAGGGTTATGTTACACTTGAATCTGTATTACTATGAAAAATATCATAGTAGCTTAAGTTATGGTTGACTCACTCTTGGTCAATTTGAAGTGCTTTCTATAACATCCTTAACAGAATGCCTTTATAGCTTACAAATTGAGCAATCTGAGTTTTCACCTATTGACAATTTGACATGTGAGTTAAAAGTGAAGCTTTTTTCTCGGTCATCTATTATGTGTTAAGAAATTTTTGTTAGATTTACTAGCTAAGAAAATTTGGCTCTGAACATTATTGCATTGTCTATGTCCTCCAAGATTAAATCTGAGGTATTAGATACTGTAGCTGAAAATACATAGAAGTAAATCAACTAGATTATAGCTTTTTTGTTCGGATTACAGTTAATGAGTTAATCCCCCAATTGAATGGATCACAGTCCTAGCTTTATCGTCCATGTCCTGATTTATGAGTATTGGGAGACCATGTGCATTCTGTATATATGATGCCTGAATACAAAACCTACAATCTTGTTATGTAGAATTCATTTAATATCTTTGATATGCACTATTTGGAAAGCTGGCATTAACCTTCTCTAGATTAGGAATGCCAAGTGCAGCAGTGGGAAAAGACAAAGGAGCTGCATAGAAGACATCTACAGGAAGAGGAAAAAAGAAAAGAAAGGTTGAAGAGTATCATGAGATTAGTGCACACTTGAAAGGGTATCCAGATGAAGATGTCAAAAAAGCACGGAGGCTGGTTTCAACTTTCAATCTTTTATCAGAGCAGCTGAAGAAGTGGTAGAGGTAAACAGAATGTACAATATCAAAGCCATTACCTCATAAATGGTTTAATCTGTCAAGAGATTAAGGCTTTAAATTTATGAGAATGTGTTTATTTCCAAACAGTGTTTCCTGCATATAGAAATCCTTCAGAAATTTTTTTTTGGATGCTTTTCTTTTCATTACTAAGAAAATGTTTTTGTCTTATATCTAAAAACATCCCATTTCATTGCTGTCAATTCTCACAAATCCTTTGAAGCATGTAGCATATTAGCCCTTGTGGTGAACTAAGTCAAACAGTTCAAGTAGCATAATTGTCATTGTTGATTAACTTTCTTATATGCAGGAAATTTAGGAAGCTGCTGAGAAAGGAGAACTCAATGAACTTGTTCTAATGGACATAATCGCCTTGATCTAGCTAGACAGGATGTAAGTTGGTCTTTTGTTGTCTCTAAGTTTTGTGCTTTTCTTCTTATGCAATGTTGTTGTAGTGTAATGTTTTGCAAACAATTTTTTAGAATGTAAATGCTTGTAATCACTGATTACTGTGATGTTAAAATTTAATGGCTGCCGCTATAAATTTCTCTGTAGGTGTAGGAGTATTTATTGCTTTTCAGCATCAGTTTCTCTAAGTCTCAAATATTTGTACTAAAGGCCTATACTACCACTTATTTTCAAAAACAAAACAAAACAAAAAACTTTTTTACACAAGAGTTTGAAGAAAACATTATTTATGAATCCGGAATTTATAAGCATAAAACTCTCAACTTAATACTTCTCATGAAGCCAAAGCGAATAAGGGAAGAAGTGCTACACAAGACAGGATAGTAATCGAGTCTTCAAACTATAGAAGCTGGTAGGAGTAGCAATTCTGATGAGCAAGGCATCCTTATTGATTAGGGACTGTGACGACCAAAGTTACTCTCAACTGCATAATACTTTTGAATATTTTGAGAGAAAAAGAGAGTTAAAGGTTGTCTTCTAGGAGCTTTCTCTCCTTGAGAAAAGAATAAGGTATCAAACAAAAAGAGAAATAAAACACTGTTGAACCTTCAATCTCAATCTGATATCCAACACAATACCTGCAACTCCGGGAACTTCAAGTTCATATGGGTTAAGAATGGAAATTAAAATCTACGATATCTAGTCTCTCATTGTTCCTCAGTAGCTCGGTGTAGAGCAGTTGGCTGCTGGTCATAGGTTTTACTAGATATGTCTAACAAAATTTACTTAAGACCTCTTAGTTGTAATTTTGTTTTAAAACAAGAATTGGGAGCTCCTTTGTCCTTTTCAGCACATGGCTTTCTCATGTCCTTTTATTTGTTCCTCATAAATCTTACTACTATAGCATGAGTTCAATAAAATTTGATGTAATGCATTCTCTTTATCTCTCTCTAGCGTTGATCCAGATTTTTATATCATTTTTCAGGGATGAAAAGGATGCTGTAAGAAGTCTTGATCTGTTACACAGAAGAGTTGGGGTATATACTACTGTCCATAACTTCATATATAAGTTCCTGGCTTAAAGTTGTTAATTGTTGGTTTCAATATGCATAGGGTTTGAACTTTCAAAACCAAATGGTGAGTTTTATTGAATCTTGTCTGAAATCAATCTGAAATCATGCTGATATATCATGGATTTCCTAATATATTGTTCCAGCCTACCACATCTTGCACCATAATTCCTTATATAATCATTCCAGCCTAGCACATCTTGCACCATAACTGCCAAGTGGGATACCAATTTTAACTGTTGAAATACATCACTCAGTTCTATTTCCACAAATCAAAGCATTTAATCCATTCGGAAGGTAGAATCAGAGACTAGAATGCAGTTGGATCTTAGGAAGAATCCTTCTAAAGATTCCCGTGTGGTTCTATATAACTTCTGTTTCTAGATATTTACATTGATTGGCCTTCATCTTACTTCTTTTTAGGAAGGTCCTGTGCCTCGCCTAGGTATGTGCTTGTTCATGTCATTGTGTATTTCGACACTTGTGGTTGCTAATATTGTTGTGGAAGAAGAATGTGAACTTATCGATGAAAGTGAACGCAGCCTTACCAATCAAAGGATAGAAAAACAGGTTCTAGGAAAGCATGGCAAGGAATCAATTACCAGCTTGCAAGTATTGGGCAATTGTAATTGCTTGTTGACACCACCTCAGTTTGTTATTCAGTAGGCTTTACTTGTTTCATGGACTGTGTATCTGTCTTGGCACTGGTTCTGTCCTGTCTATCTTTATTTATTTTTAGTTTGTTAAAATTATAATTGTTTGCAGGATCACACCATTCTTTTTATCACCAGACTGCTGATGCCTCCAATTCCCTGCAGATTACTCTTGGAGTGATAGCCATTTGATCATCTATGCTCCATTTTGAATGTCCTCGTTGGAAAATGAATGTGAATTGTGTTCAGATTTCTCCTTACAAGGCTTGGTGAGTTGCACTCTAAATCTGTCTACTGAGATATGCATGTGGAGTCAACATTAAATTAGTTATTGAAGTTGTGTTCTATAAGAGGACCATATTCTCCATGTACTTATGAGGTTAAAGGGTGGGGTGGGACTAGGAACGGAACCAATATTCAAACCTAGGGAAGGGGGGCCAAGCTTAATGTAAGCTTGTCGACTTTTATCGGTGGTATTTTTTCTTTTTTTCTTTTTTTTTTTGAGGATTTTTAGAAATTAGGACATCAACACTAGAGGATGGCAACATTAAATCATCACCATTACCTTCTAAATTATTTGTATTTCTTCTTTTGAAAAAATAAAACATTGCAGGTGACAGGTGACTTCCCCATAATCTACAATTTTTTTTTTTTAAATGTCTTTATTTACTTATAGGGATTTATCTTACATCTACGTAACAATTTCAAATAATTTCTTGACTTGTAAAGTCATGATACTTTATCCTACATAAAATGAATGTTTTAATTTATCATTCCATTTTTTTTGTTGAGTTTTCATTCCATTAATTATTTATTTAATTTTAAGATGCTTCATTATTTCCCTATCTTATAAATCTATTGTACCAAAAATTAGTTCCATACTTCCATATAATTGTTTTTTTTATTAAACATTAAAACTAATGCTAATAAGAAAGTTATAATTTTTCTACGGATCGGTCAAGTGAAGCATTTATCATAATTCAATTCAAGAGAAAGAAGCGAGAGATCAGGGAGAAATCAGAGAAAGAAAAAAGAGAGAGGTTTCATGGAAATTAAAAAAAAAAAAAAGAAAAAAAAAAAGGCCAAGCCTCTGTCACAACACATCGCAGAAAGAGATATCAGATTAGAGAAGGGATATCTATGAACGTACCTCAGCCGATTCGACTCGTGTGTGATTGTGAACGGTGATCGGATCGAGACGTGGAGAAGCCAAAGTGTTGGTGTATAATTTGTGAAGCGATCGGCAGCTGTCATCGAAGACAGTGAATAGGAGCGATGGTCCGAAGAATCAGAGTTGGAGGTCTTGAGTTGACTAACTGAGAAATTTTGGGAAAAAATGGTTGGTGTTTTTTTTATTTTTTTGAAGGCGGTTGGTGTTTTTGATTTGAGATGGTTTCGTTGATAGACTTTCGTAACAATTTTTTTTTTTTTTTAAATTTTAAGTATAAAGTAATACTTATTAGTTATTACATCACAAATAAAAATGGTAAAGTTGAACAAGCATATTACTCAATTCAACCTTCTCTATATGCCAAAAAAATTCAACCTTTTTTATAACGGGAGGAGTTTCTATAGTCACACCCAGAAGTGAGTCACAATAATCGATCCCCGTCCCCTCTTATTCAGCAAAAAAATATATTAATAGGTGTAGGGTCAGATTCTGCAGCCCAAGCCCAAGGAGGTATGGGTTTGGAGCCCACTGAACCCAAAACAATAAATTTGTAGAGAGTGGGTGAAAGAGCTAGGCTAGTAATGAAAAATAACAGTATTAAACGGCATAGAAGATTGGGAAATTTGAATAAAAGAGTGCTCGGACAGTGATGAATGTCTCGTCCGAGGAGGCGATTTTCATTGATGAACTCCAGTTACAAATGTAGGAGCTACAGTGAAATTATATGCTCTTTTCTCTCTCTTGATTCTCGATCCATCCTATCAGGGACCTCTCTCTCTTATATAGTGCTGCCCCTCTCCATCTCCACCGTCCACTTGTTCACCATCTGTGCGCCCACTTGAGTGCATGTCCCATCACACTTCCCCTTAGAGCCCTGTCTGAGTGGCGTAGCTGAGGGTGCACTGTTCAGGGGTCTTCTCCCACATAAATGCGGCCAGAGGGGTAGTACAGTGCATTAAATGCGGTGGTTGAAGTCTGTCTCCTTGATATTTCTCTGTTCCAGTCACCTTCTTGTGTGTCCGAGGCCCCTTTTTCTCCCCTGACACTTGTCAGACAGTCGCTTGACACGTGCCGGGCGAAAACCTCGTCGGATCTGAGGGTATCGGTCTCTTCGGACATATGGACATCTCCTCGGATGGTACACTGCTCGTCAGCGGACATTCCCCTTTCACGTGGGACTCTGGCTGCGTCTGGTCTCCTCGGACGAACAGTGGTGCTCGGATAGGGCCTTGGTCCCAATAAGTTGGGCTGGGCTTTTCTCCCCACAATAGCCCCTCAAAATTGTAGTTTTTCCTTCGCATCCGAGGAGAAAAAGTAGGATTTTGACTTGCTACGGAGCAAAAACTTGGGAACACGCACGACTGATCTGGCACGAGTGTGAAACGTGGGAGCAGACGCCTCATTAATGCCGCTGCGGTTTCCTTATTCCCAAAGCGCTGCATTAACTGCACCAGGTGACGTTTTGTCCTTCGCATCCAACGGTGGCTGATTGATCCAAGGGCTGTGGTTTTTTCTTCATATTTGGGCGGGAATGCCCCTGACCTTTCGCTTGCCCCCGTATAAAGCTTCAGAGGAAATCACTTCCTCCTCACTTTTCCATCTCCAGACGCTCCAGCAAGAACAGACGCCTCACTCCGCCCAAATCTCTCCGTCCGAATCTTTCAGTCGCCGGTGCCAATCTTGCTCAGAACCCTCACGAGTCCTTCCGCGAGCCTGCAATCGCTTCTCCGGACTAGCCCTTGTAAGTCGTCGCCCTCTGAATCTTTAGTTTTCTCTTCGGCCAACCGCCTTACTTAAGCACCATGGAAAACTCGAGTGCATGATGGACAGCCCTGAGCAAATAGAGGTGTTTAGGTCCACGTATCGCATCCCCCCTAACGTGGGTGTGAGGTATTGCCCTCCAGAAAAAATACTAACAGACCGGGAGACAGGAGAGGTGGTTATCCCTCTCATCGCCTTCAAAGAAGGGGGAATGACAATCCCCATGGGTCCCATCACCACTGCCTACCTTCGGAACCATAGGCTTACTCCTGGCAGTGCGCGCCCAATATGTTTAGAATCCTAGGAGCGATTGAGGACCTCGAGCGCCATATGGGGCTGGGACTCACCTGGCTATGACGTGGTACATCTGTACGAATGCCATAGCCAGCAAGATGCTGGGTACTACTTGAAATCCAGGTCGGATGTCGTCAGGCTCATTTCTTGTCTTTCCCAAATCAACAAAGGGATAAAGACTACTACGTGATCGTCTCGGCGCCTGGCGAAATGCCCTGGTTGCCCAACCGAGCATGGGAAGCCAGGTGTGACATAGAATTAGGCGCACTGACCATAGGCTTAGGCCCGTGTCTCTTAACGGTTTTTTGACTTCTCTTCGGTCACTATTTCCGAGCCTCTAACCATTTTTTCTTTTGCTTGCAACAGATAAAGACAGAGTTTCTCCTCGGATCAGCTTAACGAATGTCCGCTGTCTCTCAATTTCCTTCTAAGGTCGGAGATCTCGTGAGCGACGACGGTCAACTGCGGTCTGCTCCCCTCATTCTCGGATATACAGGGAAGCCAAAGGGTTATCAACCAGTCGGCAACGCAATCGTCCAGGGAGACTATCGCCTTGCGCGCATCGACGTTGGTCGGAGGGGCTTCTTAGCGCCCTACGATCTTGATCCTGTACCCCGTCCAATCCCTCGGGCAGCACCTCCCCTTATCCAACCACTTCAGCAAGTTCCCCTCGGACAGGAGATTGAAGGTGAGGGGGCTGGCTCTTCTACTTCATCGCTAGAAGAGCAGATAGACGAATTTCAGTTTGAGGGAGAAGCCTCAAGGGTGAACCAGGTGGTAGAGATTTCAGACGCCGATGAGGAGGCCTGCGAGCAGCCAGGCGCCCAGCTTACTTATTAGCTACTCACTTAGAAGACTCCTCGGACGAAGATATGGATCTGAGGAATTTGATGAAGGGGAGAGGCAAGAAGTCCGACCCGAAAGATGTTGGGACATCCAAAACAGTGGCGACACTTCCTCCGGCGCCTACCCAGATTCCTGACCCAAACCTGAAACCAATGCCAACCTTGCAGAAGAAAAGACCCCATACCGAGGTTGGGGAAAAACAGGTGCCACCACCAAAGGGGGCCAAGCAGCAAAAAGTGGCACAGGACAGCCGGACTCGCCGGGCTCAGTCCACTGAGAGCCGAGATGAGGGCACGTGGCAGAGGTGCGCCGAGGAGGAGGGGGACCACGGATTTGGTCTCCAAAATTAGAGTTAGAGGGCGCTCCCAATCCTCTGGGAGACCTCCCTCAGGAATTATGATGGAGGGAGAGCCGGCTACGTTGCTGAGGCCCTGCAGCAACCACTTCTCCTCCCTCATGACATGGAGTCCTTCAGGCGTTTCAATCAGCCGGAGCTCTTTCGATCCCTGAAGAGGGACTTAGCCATCGTAAGTAGCCTCAATCCGATTAGCTGAATCGTGGAGTTTTGCCTTTCCTATTTTTCCGTGTTTGACACTAGTTTCCATCATGCAGGTAACTCAGCAGATTTACGTGGCCGAGGAGTGGGAGAAGAAGAATCGCCTTGAAGCACAGGCGGCGATCTGTTCCCGAGATGAGGCAGAGAAATCTCTGGGCCAGCTGAAAGACGATTATACCCCGTCTGTCCGGGGAGCTCGCGGATATGACCAGTCAGAAGAAAAGTCTCGACGCTGGAATAAAAAATGTTGAAAAAGCAGGTTGAGGACCAGCGTAAGTTGCTAAAGGCGACAGAGGCCGATCTGAAGACCGAGAGGGAGCTGGTGAATGGGCTAAGGGATGAACTCCGAAAAGCCAAAGACAGCGTCCGATATGCCGAGGAGAAAGCCCAGTTGGCCCAGGAGGCGGTTGAGGCTGAAAAGAAGGCAGCTCACCAACTGGGGGTAGAGGCAGCCACCTCCCAGCTTCTAGAGCAGTTCGCCTCGGTCAGCCGTGACTACTGCGACATAAGTTGGGGCAAAGCCCTGGATGCAGCTGGAGTTCCTGCCGACTCGGAGCTGAGGCATCCTGGGAGCGTATACTACGATCCTGATATCTGAGAGCTCCCAGGAACTGATCTCCCTCCTGCTCCGCAGCTGCCAGAAGCTTCGGAACCAATCTCGGTCAGCGACGTTCCACCCACTATGGGAGCAAGCAAGGAAGCTGGTCAGCCAAGCGGCAAGGATAAACCAGCTGAGCCAGCCAGAGAGAAAGGCAAAGGGCCAGGCGAAGAGAAAGTTCCTTCTGAGCCCAAGGACCGAGCCTCTGACGCAACTGCTCGGATAGGCCAGGCTGCTGACACCGTGCTCCCTTCGGCAAAGAAATAGATGTATAGGGCTTTCGCTTTTTTTGCACCTGTGTTTTCTTTGTTTTATCCAAAGAGTTGTAAACCGTCTTCTTATTAATGGAATGAGTTTTCATTTGTCTATGGTGTCTTTAAATACATGTCTTACCAATTATTATTGTTATATACAACTGTACATTGCACTTATAACCACATAATGCAAATAAATCTATTTGACACATCATAACTAAGATTATTAATGAAAAGAATAGGCCCGCCAAGAGTTATTGGTGAATTGCATGTCTTTCCAAGCTAAACATAAGTCGTCATTCCTCGGTATCAAACTAAACACGACTAGGGGAAAGTTTTATAAATTAGAATCAATTTAACGCATAGGGGTATTGACTAACCTGTCGTCCGGTTTAAAGATTACAGGATTCGAATGTGCTCGAGTTAAATATCCTAGTCATCTGGTCCGAGGACTGCAGGCATAACTGGGTTTAAGCTTTAAGCACTAGAACTGCAACTGAGTGTTAACTAACCCAATCATCTGGTCCGAGGACTACAGGCATGATTGGGTTTAAGTTTAAACACTATAGAACCGTAGCTGAGTGTTAACTAACCCAAATCATCTGGTCCGAGGACTACAGGCATGATGGGTTTAAGTTTTAAACACTATAGAACCGTAGCTGAGTGTTAACTAAACCCAAATCATCTGGTCCGAGGACTACAGGCATGATTGGGTTTTAAGTTTAAACACTAGAACCGTAGCGGAGTGTTAACTAACCCAAATCATCTGGTCCGAGGACTACAGGCATGATTGGGTTTAAGTTTAAACACTATAGAACTGTAACCGAGTGCTAACTAACCCAAATCATCTGGTCCGAGGACTACAGGCATGATTGGGTTTAAGTTATAACACTATAGAACTGTAACCGAGTGCTAACTAACCCAAATCATCTGGTCCGAGGACTACAGGCATGATTGGGTTTAAGTTTAAACACTATAGAACTGTAACCGAGTGCTAACTAACCCAAATCATCTGGTCCGAGGACTACAGGCATGATTGGGTTTAAGTTTAAACACTATAGAACTGTAACCGAGTGCTAACTAACCCAAATCATCTGGTCCGAGGACTACAGGCATGATTGGATTAAGTTTAAACACTTGAGCTAACGGTGTTAAACTAACCCTAATCATCTGGTCCGAGGACTACAGGCATGATGGATTTAAGTTTAAACACCTAAGCTAACGGCGAATGAGTGTTAACTAACCCTAATCATCTGGTCCGAGGACTACAGGCATGATTGGATTTAAGTTTAAACACCTAAGCTAACGGCGAATGAGTGTTAACTAACCCTAATCATCTGGTCCGAGGACTACAGGCATGATTGGATTTAAGTTTAAACACTTGAGAGAGCGGTGAATGAGTGTTAACTAACCCTAATCATCTGGTCCGAGGACTACAGGCATGATTGGATTTAAGTTTAAACACTTGAGAGAACTTTACGCAGCGAATTGGTATATCAACTGAAGAGAAGAGAGGACTTGATTAATAAAGTACCTCTTGAGGTTATTTACATTCAAGGGCGAGGGATTACATGACTATCCAAATCTTCTAAGAAATATGCTCCAATACCAGCGCCTGAAGTGATGCGATACGGTCCCTCCCAATTGGGTCCCAATTTCCCCCAAGCTGGGTTCTTTGCGGTGCCCACAACTTTCCTCAGCACCAGATCACCGGGCTCTAAAGGCCTCAACTTCACGTTAGCGTCGTAGCCTTGTCTGAGCTTTTGTTGGTAGTGTGCCAACCGAACCATTGCATTCTCCTTCTTTCCTCAATTAAGTCTAAGCCCTTCCGAGCTGCTCGTCGTTGTCGGCTGGACTGAATGAGCTAGTTCTTAGTGTTGGGAACCCTGTTTCCAGAGGAATGACCGCTTCAGCCCCATAGGTCATCGAGAAGGGGGTCTCTCCAGTGGACCTGCGGGGCGTAGTCCTGTAAGCCCAAAGCACATGTGGCAACTCCTCTACCCATCTGCCCTTTGCATCATCTAGCCTCTTCTTTAAAACCGTTCAGTATGACCTTGTTGGAAGCTTCTGCCTGGCCATTACCTTGGGGATAGGCTGGAGTGGAGTATCTGTTTGTAATTCCCAGCTCGCAGCAGTAATTCCTGAAGGCCTTGCTGTCGAACTGTAAACCATTGTCCGAGATGAGGGTGTGAGGAACACCAAACCGTGTGACAATGTTTCTTCCACACGAACTTTTGCACGTCAACGTCCCTGATATTGGCTAATGGCTCGGCTTCAACCCCACTTGGTGAAATAGTCTGTTCCGACCAGGAGGTACTTCTTGTTTCCTGCAGCTTTGGGGAAGGGTCCCACAATATCCAAGCCCCATTGGGCAAAGGGCCATGGGCTAGACAGCGGATTGAGGTTTCCCCTGGCTGGTGAATGTTTGGAGCGAAGCGCTGACATTGGTCGCACCTTTTGACGTACCCGTGTGCCTCCTTCTGCATGTTAGGCCACCAATAGCCTTGGGTGAGGCTCGGTGAGCCAAGGACCTGCCCCCGGTGTGTCTCCCACAGATTCCTTCGTGTAACTCTTCTAGCAGTGCCTCGGTGCCTCGGGATGTACGCACAACAAATATGGTCCCGAATAGGAGCGCTTGTATAGTTTCTGGTCTTCGGATAGCCAGAACTTAGTCGCCTTCCTCCGAATTTTATCGGCTTCGGCCTTCTCTTCAGGCAATATATCTTCTTTGATAAATTGATCAACGGGTCCATCCAGCACGGCCCGGCCCTGATCTGGA